>OX456526.1:41821513-42234562 GCA_949748255.1 Eustalomyia histrio
TTTCTAATACATCTCAAAACGCATACTAATTTTAAAACTTAATCAATTTCAATGAATTGATAGACTCGATGCACGCAATTAATATCTTATTTTAATTAACAAACAAAATAAGTTAATTACTGACACCTGCATATTTTAATCAACATATAATTTATAAAACATTAATATCGTGTCGCATTAATCTGAGTGCTAGTTGCTGTTAAGCAACAACATAAAAATTTTTAAACTTGGACTTGATTTAATTATTTGTAATTTTTATAAATAATTTCTTGGTAATATGTTTGTATGGCTGTTGTCCTTAATAACACAGCATTACCAATTGTACCCCTAAAATGCTTTCGAAAGGAAGTTTGGTTGAAAAGTTTCTGTGCTCACCAAGAGATGGCACTGCTAGCTTTAAACTTTTTTTTTTCTTAAGTTGGTATAACTGTCCTGAGAACACATGCAAAGTTGCAAGTCATTCTGTCAATTCTTTCTTTGTTTACAAGCCGTTTGAAGTTGACGTGTCATTGATTTTTTTTTAATATGAAAAAAATTTAATATTGTACAGTCATTAGATTCTTTGTTTTGAAGGGTTTAAAAGCAAAGGAAATTTATGACCAATTGTTAGAAGTGTATAAGGAGTCCTAACCTTCAAAACGCACCGTTGAATTTTGGGCTGGTGAATTTAAACGTGGTCGTACCAGCCTTAAAGACGAATCACGCGAAGGACGGCCAAAAACTGCAACCACAGCAGAAATCATTGAGCAGGTACATAATATGGTTAGTGAAGATCCAAGTTTGACTAAGCGTGAAAAAACTGTTTGGAAAGTTAGTGCCGCACACATTAAGAATTCAACAAAACTATGGATAAGACTTGGATCTACCACCATGATCCTAAATTGAAACAAGAACGTTTACAGTGGACTGAAGCTGGTTGTTCAGCTCCAAAGCAGGTGAAGTCACAACGATCAGCAAAGAAGGTTTATGGCATCAGTTTTTTGGGATGCAAACGGAATTTTGTTTATTGATTATCTTCAGAAAGGTAAAACAATCAACTCTGAATATTATTGCAGCCTTTTGGATGAAAAAATTCGTGAGAAAAGACCTGGTTTAAAGAAGAAAAAAAAAACATTTTTCATCAAGACAATGCACCTGCTCACAAAAGTGTTTTGAATTAAATTACGAATTGCTTGAACATCCACCGTATTCACCAGATTTGGCTCCCAGTGACTACTACCTCTTCAGAAATCTCAAACAATTCCTTCGTGGAAAGCATTTTTCGTCGAATGAAGAGGCCATAGCAGCCGTAGACGGTTATTTTGCAGAGCTTCTGGAAAATATTTACATCTGTGTGTATATTTATCTGTGCATTTTTATATATATTTTATTATATTATTTTTTAAAATTTATCTGGCTCAATATCATAATTAAATGTTACTAACGAATAGTAAACACCAATTTTAAATGGAAAAAATTTTGAGGATCAGCGCTAGAGGGAGTGCACACTTTTGATCTGAGCGACCAAGTCATCGTGAGCCTCCTTATGAACCACATATGGTTTTGAACATGCTTATATATCACACAATCTTAGGAAAATAACTATGCGAAATTCCTTTTCATAGTTAATTCGATATCTTTGTTTTAATTATAATTAATTAATTAATTAGTTCAGGCAATTAAGAACAAAAATTAATACATTTTTTCCTATGTATCGTAATAATAAAAATTTATTTGGTTTTAGAGACTGATGAACTATTACTATGAAAAATTTTTATGCAACTTAATTCAGATAAATTTAAAAAATTTTAATAAAATATTTTTTTTTTTGTAAATTCTATAAGTATTATTCGATCTATCTGTTTTGATTATATATTTTTTAAAATTTATCAGCCTCGAGATCATAATTAAATGTTACTATGAAAAAGATAATTCAAACTAAAATACAACAATACGTATACGTAATATTTGCATTTATAATACAAATCACTAATACGACCCTCGGGTAAATTACAAATAAGGGTATAATATTTTAATGACTGTTATGCAGTCTGTGCAAATTCCTTTTCAGTGTTAGTGAATTATTACCCGTACAAATGAGTTTTTTCTATCTATAGCGCTGATCCTCAAAATTTTTTCCATTTAAAAATTAGTGTGTACTATTCGCTAGTAACATGTAATTATGATCTCGAGAATGATAAATTAAATATACAGAATTTACAAAAAAAATATTTTATTAAATTTTTTTAAATTTATCTGAATTAAGTTGCATTAAAATTTTTCCTAGAAATAGTTGATTAGTTTATAAAATCAAATAAATTTTTATTATTACAAATAAAAAAATTTATTACTTTTTGTTCTTAATTGTCTGAACTAATTTTTAGAAAACAATTCCTAAAAATTAGACAGTGGTAGACTAAAAAATTTCATTTAGAAATAGCTTTCTAAAATTCAATTAATTTTACTATTTGCGAAAAAGAAATTAACACACACTTAGTTCAAGTACTTCGTCATTTTAAGTTAGACATATTATTTGAACTAAATGGGAGTAAATTATATCATTTTTTTTTTCTTATTGAACTAAACTTAGTTTTATTAATTTCTTGAATCGTAGATATTTTCCTAAAAATTGATAAATTTTTATATAATATAAATTTTTTCCTGAATTCAAGAAATATTACTTCATTTTTACTCAAACATAGCAGTTTTTATTTTTTTAAACAAATTATTCTAAGTTTAAATAAAATTTGACTTATATTGAGGAAAATTATTAAATTATATTAAAGGAAATTTTGATTTAATTTTCAGTTTATGTCTTTTTTTGAGAGTAGTGGTTTTAAATTTAGAACTATGTGAAAAAGTTGGCATTTTAATTAATCAAGAAAATAAAACGGCAAAAAATTGGTCTAAATTGACAGCTTACACACTGTAAAATCCGATATATTTTCTAGGGTATTTAATAAATTGACATTAAATTTGAATCGATTAATTATGGAAATAATTATCTGGGGTTTTTTTATTACCAAAAACAAATTTTAAATAAATAGATTACTAAAAAAAAAAAATTATGTAAAATAATATATTTGTTTGTTGTTTTTATAGTTTTTTTTAAAGATTACAAAACTGAGTTTAGTTGCACTTTTAAAATTTATATTGTATGTATAAATAATTTATTTTAAGATCGTGTTTTGTAAAGCCCGTGTGACACCACATTTTTTTCGGCTGTTTCTTTTTTTAGAGAAAATCGCGAGTATATGCTTATAGGCACGAAGAATGTTGATGAAGGTCGTAGCGGACCAGAAAATGTATTCCATTCAGCTTGTGTATAATAACTTTTTCTATATAGTCTCCATATTGCTAAACAAAACTAAGACACAATTTTTTCATTTGAAAACAAAATTTTTTTTGTTAGTTGAGTGCATTTTTTTTAATTTTTTAAATTTTGTAAATCTTAAATATAAATAAAAAGTCAAAGGATATCCAAAAAAAGGTTAAATTTTTTAAAAATTGATATACAGTACAATTATTTTGTAAAACTAGTAGGCTGGTTTTAGCAAATCGATTACCATTAAAGCTCTACTATACTATGACAAAATTTTTAGTAACATTTATTAATTTTTCTACTATTTGCAATTAGTTCAAAATTACAAATAAGATTTAATAACATTTACTGAACGATCTGCTAGACTAAAATTAGCAAATTTTTCTAGAACAATTACAGTTTTTTTTACTGACTTTTATTGGAAATTACACTAAATAAGTGTGAGGTTACAGTACTTGGATTTAAATTCTCTATTGCATATCCCAGTTTTATCAAACTCGCAGTTTAAGTGAAAGAGGGATTTCCTTGTAAGTCCTCTACTATCAAAACATAGATTTTTATTAACAAATTTTTTAATTAATTACTAGATTTGTTAACCATTATAAATATATTATTGCAAATAGCATTACCACACCTAAAATTATTTGCCAATAATTGTTTTATGCATAATTTAAGAGTTATTTAATTGGATTGTTTTATTATTCGGTTTAAAAATACATACAAAGTATTTATACATTAACGACGAATAATTAATGGAAACTTTATTTATAATTGTTTGTTTTTAATTTATTAAAAGCGTGTTTTTATTATATTATATAAACAATATTTTTAAAACTAGAATTTAAAAACTCTTCGGAGCTCTATCATTCCCTAACAAATTATTATTTTTCAAAAATTATTTTTAAATAAAATATCTACATTTTTTTTAACTTTAATTTTCTTCCTAAAAATGAACAGTGAAGCTTAATCAAAATATTGAATTAAAATACACATTTTTAAAAAATTAAAAAATATTTTTTTTTTTATTTTATGAACACATCACACAATAGAAATAATGATCAACTATAGTTAAAACTTAAACTTTTAACATAATTAAAAATGAAAGTAATTAATATAATTTACTACTTAACATATTTCATATCTTGATAGTTTAATGTAGAAAGGGCCTAACTCTTTATTTCTGAAGAGACTAAATAAAATATTAAATAAAATACTTAAAAACTTTGCATACAAAATTTCCTTGAATGCATTTATTATTTTATTGCTGCCTGTAGTGCCTTAATATTGCTTTTGGAGAAATTTTATATCCAAAGTTTTTCCGATTTCATTGAGTTTTTTACCTTCCCTCTAATAAATGGATTTAACAATGAAAAATTAGTTTTTCCTCTCACGATTCGGCGAAGTTATTGCAAAATGTCCCAGGTTTCTAAAGGGTGGTTAAATTTTAAGAACCGATGTTGATTTTGAATAAAACACAAATTATTCAAGAAATTACTGTCATTTCTTTTTATTATGATAATATGGTATGGAACAAAATATCGGCCAAATGGCAGTACGATGGTCCAAATCTTCAATGATGCTGAGTCATAATTGAGGTTCTATGCCGTTAATGTGACGAGTTATCTCATCCTTTAGCTCTTGAATTGTTGCTGGCTTATCGACGTACATCTTTTCTTTTAAATAACATAACCCCAAAGAAAGAAGTGCAACGGTGTCAAATCACATCGTCAACACGTGAGATAACACGGCCATTGAATTTGTCGCGCAAAAGAGCCATTGTTTCGTTTGCTGTGTGGCAAGTGGCACCGTCCTATCAAAGCCAAATATCGGGCACATCCATATTCTCAATTTCTGGCTTCAAGAATTCCGTTATGATCTCGCGATAGCGAACACCGACGACGAGTCGAGGATGATGGCTATTCTGCCACACTATCGCGAACAACAGCAATGTTTTCCGCGGAACGAACTTGGCGAGTATGCACCAATATTTTCTCATTTCCTACAGACCCGATTTGCAGAAATATGTGCACAATTATCCCGATTGAGTCGCGTATAGTCAGTTGAAGAGTACAGACGTGATTTATCTTCGCTCGCAACATCAGTTATAAAAAAGTTTTGTAATAGGTTTAGTTTTTAATAGGTTTATTATATTTTAGTTTTTAATAGGTTTATTATATGGGAGTAGTGTTCAATCTTTTAAATAGGTTTAGTTTTTAATAGGTTTATTATATTTTAGTTTTTAATAGGTTTCTGTCTGTCTGTGTTCTGTCTTTTAAACTGTCAACACGCATTTTGTCCGCATATATCGTTTATGTTTTTAGTGTCGTTAAATCGAATTTATACGCGCGGTTTTTTTGTCCAGTGTTGATATAATAATAATAACAATAAATCAATTAATAAAAAAAATAAAAAAAACTGAAGGGGCAAAGGGCTTTAATGTCTCTATTTGCCTGTGTTATTGTTGCTAGATTTTTTTCCTTCCCTTTCCTCTCCCTTTTTTAATTTTTTTTCTCTATTTTGCATGGTACAACCGCCTTGTATTCTTTTTGTTGTTGGGCCAATTAGTGATGAAGGCATAGCACTGATCACTGAGTAACCAATTCAGCAACAAAGTGTGTACCCGGTTGTTGTACTATTGCAGATATATTGCATATTGTCTGTACTCTTCAACACTACCCCCTCTTTCCTCCCTCTCATAACATATTTTCCTAATTCTAACACAATGCACTGCATTAGTAGGGGACATCCCCTGAGTGTTAGTCTAACGTAAAAAAAAAAAAAAAAACATTTAATCGATTATGCTGACCAAAAAAAATACAAAGTGCATTTTGATTTGAACGCCCATTTTCATAATAAGCCTGAATAACTTTAACGCGTTGCTCGATTGTGTATCTTTCCATGGTTCAAATTGAGTTAGTCTGAAATTGAGAAATGTCAAATGAAATGCAGAAAAAAACTTGACGTTTAGGTGTAGTTCACATTCAACATCGGTCCATAAAATTTAACCACCCTTTATTATTTTTTGTGTTCCTAAAAATAAAATAAAATTGAAACAAAAATACATGCGACAACTGGTGAGGTAAATACGTTAAAGTTGTAGTCAATGAAAGGATATAAAATGGGAAATAAAATATTTTTTTTTTCAAATTCACATCAAAAATCAATTTGTTTTGCTCAGTCATCTTTTATAACTTTTTTTAAGAATTTTCGCCTCTGAAGTAAAAAAAACTACCTTCGAACTGAACCAGGCAAATACAATAATATTAATAACAAATATTTTGTATTTTTTTTGGATTACAAATCCACATAAAATTTCCTAATACAATTTCCACTTTCCTGAGCATAAATATGTCAGGAAATGTTTATAGGTGTTTTAAGAACTTTGTAAGGATCTCACAAATTGATTTTTTTTTGGAATTGTGTTCTTATATAGCTTGTAATTTTGAATTCAATTACTCCGTTTATATGTAATTGAATAATTTGCCTGTTATTAATTAAACAAAAATACTTTTTATTCCCCATGTCTTGTATTAAAAAATTTCAAATTTTCTAAGGAAACGCTCAATCACACAAATGTGAGCGTAGTCTAAAGAATTATCAATATGAACAAATAACACAAGTGAATAATTGCTCAGGTTTAATTGAGAATGCTCAGATCTGATCAAAAGTATGTTAAATATATGTGAGTATGTTAAATATATGTGATAGTAAATTCAGATTTGCTTTGATCAAGCGCGGAACAAATAATTTAAATTGGGTGGTCTTTGCCTGTATCTCGTCACAAGATTTTAATGCATCTCTCCGTACACTCAAAGAAAATACATGTTTGCAATATGATCACTGCTAACATATTTAGCTTAGCCACATGTAAACTTAATTTTGGGTCATAGAATTCAGTGGCGAACCCAGTTTTGAAGAGTCAGGTCATTTTAACATGATATTTAGATTTTAAGTATGTATTGACTTAAATAATTTTTTGATTAAATTTTACTGAAAAGACTTCGAAAACTCTTTTACAATGACTTTATTTATTGATTTCTTACTTATTTACTATTTAATAATATTTTTTTTTTTTCGTTTGCAATCACAAGAAATCAAAATTTTATTCAGAAAATAAAAAGTTAAGTGACCCTTAACTAAAAAATGTTACAATAATAATACGTATACGTATTGGTGAACACATCCCAGTGTATAATTGATATTGGCGTATCATTATATTTTGAACTACAAATAATTACAACTGCTTACCTTCTAGATTAATTTAAAAATAATTGTAAAAAATAGTAAATAAGTGAAAAAAACAATAAATTAAGTCATTGGAAAACAATTTTGCAAAGTCTTTTCGTTAAAATATAATCAATATAAATTAAAAAAAAGAATTGTTTAAACATACGAGGATGGGTCAATAATTCCATGACTTTTTGAATTAAACACAGTTTTTTTTTCAAAAAAAAATTAATTATTTTTCAACATATCTCCTTTTAGATCAATACACTTAGTCCAAGGTTTCTCCAATTTTTGAATCCCTTCCAAAAAAAAATATAATTTTTCGAGGTCCATAAAATAGGCATTTGTTTGATTAATTATTTTATCGCTGGAGCTAAATCTCTTTCCACCGAGCCATTTATTTAGTCACTGGGGGCTGAATCCGGATAATATGGTGGATGAGGTACCAATTCGTAGCTCAATTCATGGGATTTTGCAATCCTTTGGAGTTGTCACACGATTACGTTTATGGTTAATTGAGAGAAAACGCGGCATCCATCTTGCAGACAGCTTTCTTAAATCCAACTAATCATTTAAAATCGAAACCACACTGCCATATGAAATACCTATGGCATCAACAATGTCAAGCACTTTCATTCTTTGATCGGCCAACACCATATCGTGGATTTTTTCTACATTTTCGGGTGTATTGACCTCAATTGGCCGTCCAGAACATTTAACGTCAGTAAAACACTTTTTTACCATTGAAATCGCTAATTCAGAGTCCCCATAGTATTTATCAAGCTTTTCTTTGGTTTGATTGACGGTTTTTTTCGCAAAAAATTATTTTTATTGAGCACTCGAATTTCACTTTTTTTCATTTTTACAAAATCCACGAGGTTTTATGTTTTGAACAGCTTTTAAACGCAAAGTAAATTACTGAATTTGCTCAAAATTTGACAAAAGTCTGTTAACAGGTGGTGCTTGATGGGAGCAGTATTGCATTTCATATAACTACGACTGAAGTTCGAAAAGTCACGGACTTATTGATCCGAACAGAATTTAATATTATAGCCAAGCAGCTCGAGAAGACGTCTGTTTGGTTTACGTATCATAAGAGAACGAATTCACTTGGATAGTGAGGTAGTGGATTTCATCATAAAAATTATCAAATAATGGTACATTTTGAAGAAAAGTGAAAGATTCATGTATAATTTCCACATCAATTTTAGATGTAACCACAGATTTGGGGTTTTCAACATCAATATCACGTATAACATTCCAGGTTTTTGTTGATCCTACAACCGACGAAAAACGTTCTGAGTAATAATCAGATTTTGCGTTTTTTATAGTTTTGTTGACATCCCTTCTCAAAGTTCAGATATTTTAAAACGTTTTCAACTGTTCAAACGTTGGTCAGATCATGCTCAAAAAAGTTCAATTGTTGTTCAACGCAAGGCATATAATATATTGAATCCCAGTTTATCTTCTCAATATCCACTGATATTATATTATAATCCAAGTGTTTAAAATCAAAATAAGTTACGCTAGCATTTGAGCTTTCAAGTTTAAAGCTAGGAATATTAAATCATGTTTTGAGCAGATTTTTAGAAATTTTCCTGATAGAAAAATTTTTAGATTCTATGGAATTTTCTTTAAAGTAAAATTCTTAGATTCTGCAAATTATTTATTAGATCAAAATTTATATATTCTTAAAAAAATAGATTCTAAAGCCTTTCTTTGAATAAAAAATTCTTAGATTCTAAGGGCTTCTTTTAACCGTAAACTTCTGAGACTGTAAGGACTATCAAAAACTTAAAAATTTTTTTGAAGTATTTTCTTAGAATCAAAAAAGTTTTCTTAAGAAAGTCCTTAATTTAAAATTTTTTCTTTAGGACAAACATTTCTTAAGAAATATTCTTAAATTTAAAGAGCTTTTTCATAGCTTCGAATCATAGTATAACTGTAGGGATTGTATTATGGTAAAATTATGGTTATTTTATTATCATATTAATACAATAACTGTATAATAACAAGACTATGGTTGGTACAATCATAATCCCAACAATATATGATCATCTTCGAGTATGATTGTCCCAACCAGGTTTTATTAAGAATAAAACTCCAAATGTATAATTTTCACTTTTTACAAAGTAATTGCTTTATTGACAGATAGAAAGAGTAAGAACAAGGATAGAAAAAAGAAATAAACCAAAAAGAAAGTGTAAAAACAAGTATGGGAAAAAAAGAGTGAATAAATTAAAAGGAAATGAAAATAAAAAACAAAATGAACTAAATGTGTGGTTGTTAACATTATGTGCTATTTAAAGTGCTAAAATTTTGGAATGTACCCTGTATTAAACAAAAACGAAATACTTAAAGTATTTATCTTAATTTAGCTTAAAAAACATCACACTGGCAGTTTCTTGCAGGGATAAATTTGATAATCAAAACAAGCTAAAATGTCATGGCAACAATTAAAATGATTGACTACATGATTATTACGGGTAATAATACTGCTGCTTAGATGGTACCGGGAGCTGGAGCAACATTAACATTGGCAACAGAGTTAAGATGACCGGGCAGGGGAGCAGAGTGAACAGCACCACGTGTTTGAGCTACATAACTGCCGGGACCACCAGCGGCAACAACAACGGGAGCAGCAGGAGATGGACCTACAACAACAGCACCATGACCCCATCCACCCCAAGGCCAAGCAACTGGTGAGGAAACAGCAGTGTAGGAAAGGCCACCACCAGCAACTTCAGTTACAACACCACCCCAGGGAACAATTGATGATTGCACACCCATGGCCAAAGCCAAAGTTAACAAAGTAGCAATAGCGAACTGCAAATTAAAAAATAGTAAAAATTAGAAAATAGTAACAAAATTTAATTTGTTTATTCAAAACTTACTTTCATTTTGTTAATATGAAGAGATAAAAAGTTTTAATGGAGATCGAAGAAAACTAACTGTGTTGTTACTAGTTTGAACTCAAGTTCTATTCTAATTTCTTCAGTATATTCCCATATTATTTATATCAAAATGAAACTGCCAACCAACCACCTAAGAACACCCAAACAAAATCTCTCTTTAGATGACAACATTTGTTTTTTTTTTTTTTTTTTGTTTTAATAGAACCAAGAAATAAAAATAGATCAATATGTAGTTTTTGCTATAATAAGAACAATTAAAGAGAATAAGGAAATCTTAAAAAACCCCTTAAAGTGCAAGTATTTGCTATTGTGTGGTTTTGAAACAGTAGATCGTAAGATTTGAGTTAATAACACTCAATATTACAAACAACATTTAATAAACCTGTCATTTAACAACAAACTGGACTTATAATAAACTAGATCAATTACAAACCCCTTTAGTACACTAAAAAAAAACTAGCAGTCGAAAAATTCCAAACTAATCTTATTTTTTATAGAAACAACACTCAGAAAATTCATCCTACTAATTAATATTTTGCTTTATTCGATAAGAAAACAGAGAATAAAGAGCTTGAAATATGGCAACACTGTTATGGAGCGCGTTGGGGAACTTGTTAAGGTTATTTACGTTATTATTATTATAAAATTTCCTTACGGACTAGATACAACATGTATTATAGTTAATAAAAAAATTACAAATTTAAAAATTAAAAATGTAACAATTGGTTGAAAAGTTCCTGCGCTCACCAAGAGATGGCACTGCTAGCTCCAAACTTTTTTTTTCTCAAGTTGGTATAACTGTCCTGAGAACACATGCAAAGTTGCAAGTCATTCTGTCAATTCTTTCTTTGTTTACAAGCCATTTGAAGTTGACGTGTCATTGATTTTTCTTAATATGGAAAAAATTGAATTGATTCTTTATTTTGAAGGGTTTAAAAGCAAAGGAAATTTATAAACAATTGTTAGAAGTGTATATGGAGTCCTTATCTTCAAAACGCTGGTGAATTTAACGTTGTCGTACCAGCCTTAAAGACGATCCACGCGAAGGGCAATCAAAAACTGCAACCACAGCAGAAATCATTGAGCAGGTACATAATATGGTTAGTGAAGATCCAAGTTTGATTAAGCGTGAAATTGCTAATGCCATAGGCATCTCAGACGAACGGGTACTCCATATTTTACATAAAGAATTACGTATGAAAAAACTGTTTGGAAAGTTAGTGCCGCACACATTAAGAATTCAACAAAAACTGGATCGAAAACAAATTTCTCAGCGTAATTTGGAGCGTTTTAAGCCGAATAAAACCGACTTCTTGCGTCGTTTTATAACTATGGATGAGACTTGGATCTACCACCATGATCCTAAATTGAAACAAGAACGTTTACAGTGGACTGAAGCTGGCTGCTCAGCTCCAAAGCAGGTGAAGTCACAACGATCAGCAAAGAAGGTTTATGGCATCAGTTTTTTGGGATGCAAAAGAAATTTTGTTGATTGATTATCTTCAGAAAGGTAAAACAATGAACTCTGCAGCCTTTTGGATCAGCTGGATGAAAAAATACGTGAGAAAAGACCTGGTTTAAAGAAGAAAAAAATCATTTTTCATCAAGACAATGCACCTGCTCACAAAAGTGTTTTGACGATGGCTAAATTCAAAGAATTAAAGTACGAATTGCTTGAACATCCACTGTATTCACCATATTTGGCTCCCAGTAACTACTATCTCTTCAGAAATCTTAAACAATTCCTTCGTGGAAAGCATTTTTCGTCGAATGAAGAGGCCATAGCAGCCGTAGACGGTTATTTTGCAGAGCTTCCGGAAAACCATTATAAGGATGGGATAAAATTATTGGAAGATCATTGGAACAAGTGTATTGAGCTTCTAGGAGATTATATTGAATAAAAAAATATATTTCGTTACAAAAACAGTATTCTTTCCAGTAAAAGCATACTGCATCCATCGAAACAAATGATAGTCGGACGGGGCGAGGTCTGCACTATAAGCAGGCGAGGTAAAACTTTCCAGCCACTATTTTCTAAATAGTTTTCAATCGGTCTTGCAACATGTGGCCGAGCGTTGTCATCATGGAATATAATGTCTTCATGTCACATATTCCCTGCAATTTTCGGCCAATTCTCGCTTCAAACGTATCGGTACAGGTAACCTGTGATCGTCTGGCCCAATTTTATCAGCTCATAATAGATAGGACCCTTCTGACCCTACAAAAATAAAGAGCATTACTTTGGCGCCTTCGATATTCGGCTTTGGCTTTGATTTAGCCGGTTGGCCGGACTTTACATACGATTGTCGTGGTGGATCCATTTTTCATCGCAAGTAATGATTCGATTCAAAAATTACTTTGTTTAATAGCGTTCAAGCACCATATCGCACATGCAAAATCGTAGTTCAAAGCCTCTTCAAAAAAATCTTCAAAAAATCGAGTAATCCCTCCAATTTACCATATTATTGTCAAAAACGAATATGCATCCATGAGGTAAATATTTATGAACTTTTAAACAAGTTTTGCGATGATGTGTGAAAATTTATGCAGTTTTGCATAAACTTGCACACATAGATTTTGTAAAAAAAATTTGCGAATTTGCATCATGTGATATATCATATAAATACCACCAATTAAACCTAAATTAAATTTTTGTTTTAGTTTTGATGATTTTTAATGGGTTATGGATAGAGATGCTAATTGATGAGATCTGGAGATGAATAAAGCATTTTTTCAAGTTTTTAAAAGTTTTGTTATTTTATTTTTAATATCATTATAAATAAGTTTAAAGAAGGAATAAAACTTGCTGTTACAAATTAAAAAAAAAAAAATAGACACACAAATTCGATTTTGTTGAAAAAACGGTACGAATACTCCGTTTTTCACACAGCCTGCCGAACCGTAAAAGGGTCCGTCATTGACGGTATTTAAACGGGATCACAATCATTTTCGATGTTCCCTAAAATAATTTTTCTGGTCCGTATACCGTACGTAAACTGAACGAATTATTTGTTGGAAAGGACTGATTAATGACGTAACAAAACTGACGGTTTCAAAATCAATAGAAGTTTTTGTAAACGACTAAAATTTATTAAATAATTTGGTGACATTTAAGTCTTTTATAAAACATCATGAATAAACAAATTTTACTCCTACAAAACGGAATATTATAGTGTGAATTCATAAATGAAATTTCGTAAATATTATTGTTCTGATATCTGTCAAAAAAGTAGAAATGGCGACAAAATACTTTGCGAGCATCACTACCAAGTCATTTCTCTATGGGTAAATTCATGGGTAACATAAATACTGTTTTTTCAGGCCGATATTTTAATACTTTAATACACCTTATTTGTTATTTTTAAAGTGTTGAAGCTACATATTTCAATTAAATCTTTTGGTATGGCTAAGTTTTTTTTTTTAAGAAAATCACTAACACTCTTATGTAATTTAAGAAGCACTATTCCAAGAGTTGAGGGAATTCTCCTTAGTTTGTAGCTCATTGCTAAAATGCGGATGTTAAATTTAATAAATATTGAAAATCATAAAATTTTAATAGAATTTGTTTCAATCCCATGATTAATGCCCAAGGTATTGAAACTTAATATCCGAACTTTTGACCCTATAACTAGGAGGGTTAAGCCCATACAATTAACCATTTAATTGTACATAGCACAGAAAAATCTATTAGTTGTACAAAGTTGAAACAGGTCCAAAAAATATCCGTAAACTGGAGTTAAGGCAAAAATATTAAATAAATTTTTATAATTGTTTAAAAACAAATTCTTTAAGTGTACGCAGTCACCTTCAGACCCCAATCAATAAACATCTAGCTCCCCATGCTAACACATACTTATGATTGGCACTACTATTAAAGTATTGCAATGTTTAGAAAATAATTCATACCTTTAATGGTATCAAGTTTTAATAATGTTCTTGAACTTCTGTGTCAGTAGTTTTTACATAACCACCACAATAGAGCAGGGTATGTTAAGATTATACAAAGCGTTTGTAAAGCAGAGCAGTAAATACGATATACAAATATATCCTACAAAATTGATTTGAGCTCAATACTATTGCGTAAAAGAGAAGAATATTAAAATGATTAGGTAGATTTTAATCACATGGCCAGTGAAGAAATTTATCGAAAATGTCGAATTCAGGAGTATTTTTAAGCCTTAAAAGAAAGCTGAGAAAGAAAACACATATTCAATGGGAAAGGCGTGATATGTTTCATTAATCCTGATCCGATATTTTCTACTGATAATACCTTTTCGTCGCCATTAGGTACAGTATTTATAGCAATATTCTAACGAACTACTAATTTAACTATGCTTTAGTATGGAAATCATCCACAAGTTCGACATGTTACGAACGGAATGATAAACTAATATATATTTGCTTTAAACATCCATACCCATAGGGGTCCATGCATTACTTCACATCTTACTTTACAAATGAATTTTGCATGCGTAGAGTTTCAACAAATGTATAAATGTATTACCTAGGAAATGATAAGTAATTGGTTACATAATTTGCTACGCTGATGGTTAAAGTATTGTGTCTAAAAATAGATTTTCATAAAAAATAATTTATTCAAAAAATTATTACAAATATCTTAACGTAATTAAATATAACGTGATCAGGATGAGAATCGAACTTGGGAACTCTAGTTACAGAGCTAAGCACAGAGCTATCGAAGCAATTGAAATTTAACAGCTTTAAATGAACATGAATTTTTTAAACTTCTTGTTTTTTTTTCGTAATGACGAAATATATACCCTTGTGTACCAAAATGTATGACTCTATCGGAATATTGTATAACCTTATCTTACCCTCTTACTTACCAAAAATATCTATAAATAGATTTTCAAGAATATTTCATAACAAGGTGATGCATTTATTACGAAAATTTTGCTGGATATGTACCAAAATGTAGGCGCCAGCGGAAAAAAGCCCAAAGCTATAGGCGGCGGTTTAATCAGCTTGAGCCACAAATATTTTTTAGAACGGCGGCTCTTGTATTAACTAATTTATTTAAGATTTAAAAACTAAATTTAGGAAATATTAAAAATAAAACTTATTTATTGTTTGTTTGTTTGTATTTATTAAGTGGCTTAGCCGCTAGCCGGTTAAAGCGCAAAGGGTCGGCGGCCGCACCCAGCAAAACAATGGTATCAACCAGGAATGGAAAACAAGGTACAATTGTACTTTTTTTGGTACATTTTTACCTTGGTTGGTACCGTGGTACTACCGCGGCTTATTTAGTACAATTTGAAATTTTTTCAAATTTTCAATTTATAACTTGATAAAACAACAAAGCATAAAGTCGACTTTTTTTAAAAGCAACTTAAAATTAAAAACCTGTATTTATTTATTCAGCTACTACAGTAAAAAATAAAGTCAGTTTTAAGTTGAACCGGCTCTAAATTGGTGTCACATCATATGTACCAAATGTTTCCATAAACATTGTACTAAAATATTCAGAAGTGGCAACATTAAACAACTGATTTTAAAGTACCTCTCAAAACAAAAAAAAAAATAAGAAAAAAGTTTATAATTGTTTAAAAGCTATTAAATACCTTTAAATTTTTTAATAGCAAATCCTGAAAAGGTTAAATTGCCCTACAAGGGAGGCGGACAACCAAAAAAAAAGGTGTGACGGAAAAATTAGAGTAAAATTTTAAAAAGTTTTGTGGGAATTATACGACTCCATAAAATTAACGATACATTTTGCTTCATCCGGTCAATTTAAATTTTTTTAAGTCTTTTTAGTGTCTAAGCAAATCTGACTCAATACGATAAAATTGTTAAAAAAAAAAAGCGGAAAAAATGTTGGTACCATGAGGATCGAAAAAGTACAATTTGTTCGTCTGGTTAGTACAAAAACAGAAAACATATTTTCCATCCCTGGTATCAACTACTTACCAGCCTATTTACTCGCTTAACTACTTTTGTTCGCGATGACCCCAAAAGTAATTAGTGGTCATTACCTTCTCACTTACAAAAAAATACAAAGTAATGGGTGATCATTACCCACTCGCTTACGAACATTCAAAAAGTAATGAGCACCCATTACTTTTTGGGCATCTCGAACAAATGTAATTTAGCGCGTAAATAGGCTGGTAAGTAGTTGATACCATGGTTTTGCTGGGCAGCTAAGAAAAAAGTTCTCGGCGTCAGCGAATCGCATCACTGGTGTGTAGAATGTGCTGATACTCATCGCTGTATCGATCGTGGAAAATCTCGTAAAAGATGCCGGTTCAAGGACCGGTCACACATTGTAGTAAAGGTTACATAGAGGCAATTTTATCAAAGAGTGAATATTATAGAGGGAGATTATGTTTTCCACGCACCTCTCGATATAGTAGCAATCTTGGCTTAAGAGAAAAATCCATAACCCAAATTTGTAAAAAACGCGACCAAATTTAAAATGAAACGAGTTGAGTACATAGGAGTTTGGTTTAACAATTTAAATATTTTTTTAACAATTAACAACTATGTATGAGCAGTCTGACTTTAACTTCATCGTGTCTGTAAGTTTTCCAATAAAAATTATTTCTTCTTCTTCTTTCTGCAATAGCGAAAGTTATATATTTAAATGTAATGTTTTTCAATAGTAGTTTTACATTAGTCAATTGAAAGGATTTTGAATTTGTAATAAAATTTTAGAGGGATTTTAATGTAATCACAATAAAAAGCCGTAGTATCTAAAAAATTCCTATAAAAGGTTATTCTAATTCGACTTAAACCAACAAAACAATATCGCAACTTTTTTTTATTGCTAGTGGTAGTTAAAAACCACTTTTTTATGTTTGTCTAAATCATATTCTTGCATTTTTACGCTATTTTTTAATGAGCTTATAAAGTACCTACACAAAACAAAAACAAAATTACTTAATTACATATTTTTTTTTGTTAACAATAGCTAAGTGACAGATAGACAAACCGCCGTATGGACTCAGAGACATGCAGCTGGTTTTTATGTGTTTTATTAATTTAGTGACAATTTGACGCCCATTCAACTGTTTGCGTATGGAATTGGCCACACCTTATCCGTGTTAAAATATTAGTTCCGTAAGATAAACAATATGCAAACAATTTTTACTGAAAGATTGATAAAGTGTGTGTATGTTACTAGTGCAAAATGTATATTTTACATAAAACACTGTCCAACACAAGAATTCATTCATCAGCATATCCAATTTGTTCTTAAAGAAGGCCTGGAAATCAATTTGCGGAACCGTTCCCACAGCGAATCAATATTTAGTTTCAGCCTTCCACACAAAAATATTCACAAAATGTTATATGGAAGTTTGAAAGGTTAAACGAATTGATATATAAAAAGTTGAAGACTCGGATATTTTATTTTTAGCCCTTTTTGCCAGAAAATATTGTATTTCTTATGGGTGAAAATAAAAGTTGAACATTGTTGGACGGTGTAACTGAAAACATGAAGTATATTTATGTCAACACTTGTGCACTATTAAAAGTTTAAAGTAGGAATATGAATCTCTATCAATATCGAATATAAAAAATAAATCAAAATTATATACATACTTTAATGATGTTTAAGTATTTCGACGAATATATCATTGCCGATTTTATATTCTTTATATGGAAATATTAAAGTCTGTGAAGATAAATATGTCAGTTAAATATGTAATGACGTAATGGTGAAAAGTTAAATATGTTATGACGTAAGACTTAAATATGTTATGACGTAACGAAAATATACTAAATACAGCTAAATAACAAGTTCTAAGAATATTTAACATGTTAAAACAATGTGAAATACCAAAAAAAAAAATAATAACTATTATAAATTGTTTTCCAGAAAACTTTGAAAAATTTTTTAATATCACATATATTATTGAATATTGTGAACGAAATTTCTCTGGAAGATTTTGGCCACTGTGGCCAAACGGAGCGGGGTACACATATGAGCCATACCTCAAATTAAAGCTCTAAGCATGTCCTATCTAACTATCGAAGCAGTTTTTCTGAATTGTTTTTCAGAAAACTTTGAAAAATTTTTTAATATCACATATATTATTGTATGTTGTGAACGAAATTTCACTGGAGGATTTTGGCCACTGTGGCCAAACGGAGCGGGGTACACATATGAGCCATACCTCAAATTAAAGCTCTAAGCATGTCCTATCTAACTATCAAAGCAGTTTTTCTGAATTGTTTTTCAGAAAACTTTGAAAATTTTTTAATATCACATATATTATTGTATGTTGTGAACGAAATTTCACTGGAGGATTTTGGCCACTGTGGCCAAACGGAGCGGGGTACACATATGAGCCATACCTCAAATTAAAGCTCTAAGCATGTCCTATCTAACTATCAAAGCAGTTTTTCTGAATTGTTTTTCAGAAAACTTTGAAAAATTTTTTAATATCACATATATTATTGTATGTTGTGAACGAAATTTCACTGGAGGATTTTGGCCACTGTGGCCAAACGGAGCGGGGTACACATATGAGCCATACCTCAAATTAAAGCTCTAAGCATGTCCTATCTAACTATCGAAGCAGTTTTTCTGAATTGTTTTTCAGAAAACTTTGAAAAATTTTTTAATATCACATATATTATTGTATGTTGTGAACGAAATTTCTCTGGAGGATTTTGGCCACTGTGGCCAAACGGAGCGGGGTACACATATGAGCCATACCTCAAATTAAAGCTCTAAGCATGTCCTATCTAACTATCAAAGCAGTTTTTCTGAATTGTTTTTCAGAAAACTTTGAAAAATTTTTTAATATCACATATATTATTGTATGTTGTGAACGAAATTTCACTGGAGGATTTTGGCCACTGTGGCCAAACGGAGCGGGGTACACATATGAGCCATACCTCAAATTAAAGCTCTAAGCATGTCCTATCTAACTATCAAAGCAGTTTTTCTGAATTGTTTTTCAGAAAACTTTGAAAAATTTTTTAATATCACATATATTATTGTATGTTGTGAACGAAATTTCACTGGAGGATTTTGGCCACTGTGGCCAAACGGAGCGGGGTACACATATGAGCCATACCTCAAATTAAAGCTCTAAGCATGTCCTATCTAACTATCAAAGCAGTTTTTCTGAATTGTTTTTCAGAAAACTTTGAAAAATTTTTTAATATCACATATATTATTGTATGTTGTGAACGAAATTTCACTGGAGGATTTTGGCCACTGTGGCCAAACGGAGCGGGGTACACATATGAGCCATACCTCAAATTAAAGCTCTAAGCATGTCCTATCTAACTATCGAAGCAGTTTTTCTGAATTGTTTTTCAGAAAACTTTGAAAAATTTTTTAATATCACATATATTATTGTATGTTGTGAACGAAATTTCTCTGGAGGATTTTGGCCACTGTGGCCAAACGGAGCGGGGTACACATATGAGCCATACCTCAAATTAAAGCTCTAAGCATGTCCTATCTAACTATCAAAGCAGTTTTTCTGAATTGTTTTTCAGAAAACTTTGAAAAATTTTTTAATATCACATATATTATTGTATGTTGTGAACGAAATTTCACTGGAGGATTTTGGCCACTGTGGCCAAACGGAGCGGGGTACACATATGAGCCATACCTCAAATTAAAGCTCTAAGCATGTCCTATCTAACTATCAAAGCAGTTTTTCTGAATTGTTTTTCAGAAAACTTTGAAAAATTTTTTAATATCACATATATTATTGTATGTTGTGAACGAAATTTCACTGGAGGATTTTGGCCACTGTGGCCAAACGGAGCGGGGTACACATATGAGCCATACCTCAAATTAAAGCTCTAAGCATGTCCTATCTAACTATCAAAGCAGTTTTTCTGAATTGTTTTTCAGAAAACTTTGAAAAATTTTTTAATATCACATATATTATTGTATGTTGTGAACGAAATTTCACTGGAGGATTTTGGCCACTGTGGCCAAACGGAGCGGGGTACACATATGAGCCATACCTCAAATTAAAGCTCTAAGCATGTCCTATCTAACTATCAAAGCAGTTTTTCTGAATTGTTTTTCAGAAAACTTTGAAAAATTTTTTAATATCACATATATTATTGTATGTTGTGAACGAAATTTCTCTGGAGGATTTTGGCCACTGTGGCCAAACGGAGCGGGGTACACATATGAGCCATACCTCAAATTAAAGCTCTAAGCATGTCCTATCTAACTATCAAAGCAGTTTTTCTGAATTGTTTTTCAGAAAACTTTGAAAATTTTTTAATATCACATATATTATTGTATGTTGTGAACGAAATTTCACTGGAGGATTTTGGCCACTGTGGCCAAACGGAGCGGGGTACACATATGAGCCATACCTCAAATTAAAGCTCTAAGCATGTCCTATCTAACTATCAAAGCAGTTTTTCTGAATTGTTTTTCAGAAAACTTTGAAAAATTTTTTAATATCACATATATTATTGTATGTTGTGAACGAAATTTCACTGGAGGATTTTGGCCACTGTGGCCAAACGGAGCGGGGTACACATATGAGCCATACCTCAAATTAAAGCTCTAAGCATGTCCTATCTAACTATCGAAGCAGTTTTTCTGAATTGTTTTTCAGAAAACTTTGAAAAATTTTTTAATATCACATATATTATTGTATGTTGTGAACGAAATTTCTCTGGAGGATTTTGGCCACTGTGGCCAAACGGAGCGGGGTACACATATGAGCCATACCTCAAATTAAAGCTCTAAGCATGTCCTATCTAACTATCAAAGCAGTTTTTCTGAATTGTTTTTCAGAAAACTTTGAAAAATTTTTTAATATCACATATATTATTGTATGTTGTGAACGAAATTTCACTGGAGGATTTTGGCCACTGTGGCCAAACGGAGCGGGGTACACATATGAGCCATACCTCAAATTAAAGCTCTAAGCATGTCCTATCTAACTATCAAAGCAGTTTTTCTGAATTGTTTTTCAGAAAACTTTGAAAAATTTTTTAATATCACATATATTATTGTATGTTGTGAACGAAATTTCACTGGAGGATTTTGGCCACTGTGGCCAAACGGAGCGGGGTACACATATGAGCCATACCTCAAATTAAAGCTCTAAGCATGTCCTATCTAACTATCAAAGCAGTTTTTCTGAATTGTTTTTCAGAAAACTTTGAAAAATTTTTTAATATCACATATATTATTGTATGTTGTGAACGAAATTTCACTGGAGGATTTTGGCCACTGTGGCCAAACGGAGCGGGGTACACATATGAGCCATACCTCAAATTAAAGCTCTAAGCATGTCCTATCTAACTATCGAAGCAGTTTTTCTGAATTGTTTTTCAGAAAACTTTGAAAAATTTTTTAATATCACATATATTATTGTATGTTGTGAACGAAATTTCTCTGGAGGATTTTGGCCACTGTGGCCAAACGGAGCGGGGTACACATATGAGCCATACCTCAAATTAAAGCTCTAAGCATGTCCTATCTAACTATCAAAGCAGTTTTTCTGAATTGTTTTTCAGAAAACTTTGAAAAATTTTTTAATATCACATATATTATTGTATGTTGTGAACGAAATTTCACTGGAGGATTTTGGCCACTGTGGCCAAACGGAGCGGGGTACACATATGAGCCATACCTCAAATTAAAGCTCTAAGCATGTCCTATCTAACTATCAAAGCAGCTTTTCTGAATTGTTTTTCAGAAAACTTTGAAAAATTTTTTAATATCACATATATTATTGAATATTGTGAACGAAATTTCTCTGGAGGATTTTGGCCACTGTGGCCAAACAAAGCGGGGTACACATATGAGCCATACCTCAAATTAAAGCTCTAAGCATGTCCTATCTAACTATCAAAGCAGTTTCTCTGAATTGTTTTTCAGAAAACTGAAAATTTTTTTAATATCACATATATTATTGAATATTGTGAACGAAATTTCTCTGGAGGATTTTGGCCACTGTGGCCAAACGGAGCGGGGTACACATATGAGCCATACCTCAAATTAAAGCTCTAAGTATGTGCTATCTAACTATCAAAGCAGTTTTTCTGAATTGTTTTTCAGAAAACTTTGAAAAATTTTTTAATATCACATATATTATTGAATATTGTGAACGAAATTTCTCTGGAGGATTTTGGCCACTGTGGCCAAACGGAGCGGGGTACACATATGAGCCATACCTCAAATTAAAGCTCTAAGCATGTCCTATCTAACTATCAAAGCAGTTTTTCTGAATTGTTTTTCAGAAAACTTTGAAAAATTTTTTAATATCACATATATTATTGAATATTGTGAACGAAATTTCTCTGGAAGATTTTGGCCACTGTGGCCAAACGGAGCGGGGTACACATATGAGCCATACCTCAAATTAAAGCTCTAAGCATGTCCTATCTAACTATCAAAGCAGTTTTTCTGAATTGTTTTTCAGAAAACTTTGAAAAATTTTTTAATATCACATATATTATTGTATGTTGTGAACGAAATTTCTCTGGAGGATTTTGGCCACTGTGGCCAAACGGAGCGGGGTACACATATGAGCCATACCTCAAATTAAAGCTCTAAGTATGTGCTATCTAACTATCAAAGCAGTTTTTCTGAATTGTTTTTCAGAAAACTTTGAAAAATTTTTTAATATCACATATATTATTGTATGTTGTGAACGAAATTTCTCTGGAGGATTTTGGCCACTGTGGCCAAACGGAGCGGGGTACACATATGAGCCATACCTCAAATTAAAGCTCTAAGCATGTCCTATCTAACTATCAAAGCAGTTTTTCTGAATTGTTTTTCAGAAAACTTTGAAAAATTTTTTAATATCACATATATTATTGTATGTTGTGAACGAAATTTCACTGGAGGATTTTGGCCACTGTGGCCAAACGGAGCGGGGTACACATATGAGCCATACCTCAAATTAAAGCTCTAAGCATGTCCTATCTAACTATCAAAGCAGTTTTTCTGAATTGTTTTTCAGAAAACTTTGAAAAATTTTTTAATATCACATATATTATTGTATGTTGTGAACGAAATTTCACTGGAGGATTTTGGCCACTGTGGCCAAACGGAGCGGGGTACACATATGAGCCATACCTCAAATTAAAGCTCTAAGCATGTCCTATCTAACTATCAAAGCAGTTTTTCTGAATTGTTTTTCAGAAAACTTTGAAAAATTTTTTAATATCACATATATTATTGTATGTTGTGAACGAAATTTCACTGGAGGATTTTGGCCACTGTGGCCAAACGGAGCGGGGTACACATATGAGCCATACCTCAAATTAAAGCTCTAAGCATGTCCTATCTAACTATCGAAGCAGTTTTTCTGAATTGTTTTTCAGAAAACTTTGAAAAATTTTTTAATATCACATATATTATTGTATGTTGTGAACGAAATTTCTCTGGAGGATTTTGGCCACTGTGGCCAAACGGAGCGGGGTACACATATGAGCCATACCTCAAATTAAAGCTCTAAGCATGTCCTATCTAACTATCAAAGCAGTTTTTCTGAATTGTTTTTCAGAAAACTTTGAAAAATTTTTTAATATCACATATATTATTGTATGTTGTGAACGAAATTTCACTGGAGGATTTTGGCCACTGTGGCCAAACGGAGCGGGGTACACATATGAGCCATACCTCAAATTAAAGCTCTAAGCATGTCCTATCTAACTATCAAAGCAGTTTTTCTGAATTGTTTTTCAGAAAACTTTGAAAAATTTTTTAATATCACATATATTATTGTATGTTGTGAACGAAATTTCACTGGAGGATTTTGGCCACTGTGGCCAAACGGAGCGGGGTACACATATGAGCCATACCTCAAATTAAAGCTCTAAGCATGTCCTATCTAACTATCAAAGCAGCTTTTCTGAATTGTTTTTCAGAAAACTTTGAAAAATTTTTTAATATCACATATATTATTGAATATTGTGAACGAAATTTCTCTGGAGGATTTTGGCCACTGTGGCCAAACAAAGCGGGGTACACATATGAGCCATACCTCAAATTAAAGCTCTAAGCATGTCCTATCTAACTATCAAAGCAGTTTCTCTGAATTGTTTTTCAGAAAACTGAAAATTTTTTTAATATCACATATATTATTGAATATTGTGAACGAAATTTCTCTGGAGGATTTTGGCCACTGTGGCCAAACGGAGCGGGGTACACATATGAGCCATACCTCAAATTAAAGCTCTAAGTATGTGCTATCTAACTATCAAAGCAGTTTTTCTGAATTGTTTTTCAGAAAACTTTGAAAAATTTTTTAATATCACATATATTATTGAATATTGTGAACGAAATTTCTCTGGAGGATTTTGGCCACTGTGGCCAAACGGAGCGGGGTACACATATGAGCCATACCTCAAATTAAAGCTCTAAGCATGTCCTATCTAACTATCAAAGCAGTTTTTCTGAATTGTTTTTCAGAAAACTTTGAAAAATTTTTTAATATCACATATATTATTGAATATTGTGAACGAAATTTCTCTGGAAGATTTTGGCCACTGTGGCCAAACGGAGCGGGGTACACATATGAGCCATACCTCAAATTAAAGCTCTAAGCATGTCCTATCTAACTATCAAAGCAGTTTTTCTGAATTGTTTTTCAGAAAACTTTGAAAAATTTTTTAATATCACATATATTATTGTATGTTGTGAACGAAATTTCTCTGGAGGATTTTGGCCACTGTGGCCAAACGGAGCGGGGTACACATATGAGCCATACCTCAAATTAAAGCTCTAAGTATGTGCTATCTAACTATCAAAGCAGTTTTTCTGAATTGTTTTTCAGAAAACTTTGAAAAATTTTTTAATATCACATATATTATTGAATATTGTGAACGAAATTTCTCTGGAGGATTTTGGCCACTGTGGCCAAACGGAGCGGGGTACACATATGAGCCATACCTCAAATTAAAGCTCTAAGCATGTCCTATCTAACTATCAAAGCAGTTTTTCTGAATTGTTTTTCAGAAAACTTTGAAAAATTTTTTAATATCACATATATTATTGAATATTGTGAACGAAATTTCTCTGGAAGATTTTGGCCACTGTGGCCAAACGGAGCGGGGTACACATATGAGCCATACCTCAAATTAAAGCCCTAGGCATGTCCTATCTAACTATCAAAGCAGTTTTTCTGAATTGTTTTTCAGAAAACTTTGAAAAATTTTTTAATATCACATATATTATTGTATGTTGTGAACGAAATTTCTCTGGAGGATTTTGGCCACTGTGGCCAAACGGAGCGGGGTACACATATGAGCCATACCTCAAATTAAAGCTCTAAGCATGTCCTATTTAACTATCAAAGCAGTTTTTCTGAATTGTTTTTCAGAAAACTTTGAAAAATTTTTTAATATCACATATATTATTGAATATTGTGAACGAAATTTCTCTGGAGGATTTTGGCCACTGTGGCCAAACGGAGCGGGGTACACATATGAGCCATACCTCAAATTAAAGCTCTAAGCATGTCCTATCTAACTATCGTAGCAGTTTTTCTGAATTGTTTTTCAGAAAACTTTGAAAAATTTTTTAATATCACATATATTATTGTATGTTGTGAACGAAATTTCACTGGAGGATTTTGGCCACTGTGGCCAAACGGAGCGGGGTACACATATGAGCCATACCTCAAATTAAAGCTCTAAGCATGTCCTATCTAACTATCAAAGCAGTTTTTCTGAATTGTTTTTCAGAAAACTTTGAAAAATTTTTTAATATCACATATATTATTGTATGTTGTGAACGAAATTTCACTGGAGGATTTTGGCCACTGTGGCCAAACGGAGCGGGGTACACATATGAGCCATACCTCAAATTAAAGCTCTAAGCATGTCCTATCTAACTATCAAAGCAGTTTTTCTGAATTGTTTTTCAGAACACTTTGAAAAATTTTTTAATATCACATATATTATTGAATATTGTGAACGAAATTTCTCTGGAGGAATTTGGCCACTGTGGCCAAACGAAGCGGGGTACACATATGAGCCATACCTCAAATTAAAGCTCTAAGCATGTCCTATCTAACTATCAAAGCAGTTTTTCTGAATTGTTTTTCAGAAAACTTTGAAAAATTTTTTAATATCACATATATTATTGTATGTTGTGAACGAAATTTCTCTGGAGGATTTTGGCCACTGTGGCCAAACGGAGCGGGGTACACATATGAGCCATACCTCAAATTAAAGCCCTAGGCATGTCCTATCTAACTATCAAAGCAGTTTTTCTGAATTGTTTTTCAGAAAACTTTGAAAAATTTTTTAATATCACATATATTATTGTATGTTGTGAACGAAATTTCTCTGGAGGATTTTGGCCACTGTGGCCAAACGGAGCGGGGTACACATATGAGCCATACCTCAAATTAAAGCCCTAGGCATGTCCTATCTAACTATCAAAGCAGTTTTTCTGAATTGTTTTTCAGAAAACTTTGAAAAATTTTTTAATATCACATATATTATTGTATGTTGTGAACGAAATTTCTCTGGAGGATTTTGGCCACTGTGGCCAAACGGAGCGGGGTACACATATGAGCCATACCTCAAATTAAAGCTCTAAGCATGTCCTATCTAACTATCAAAGCAGTTTTTCTGAATTGTTTTTCAGAAAACTTTGAAAAATTTTTTAATATCCCATATATTATTGTATGTTGTGAACGAAATTTCACTGGAGGATTTTGGCCACTGTGGCCAAACGGAGCGGGGTACACATATGAGCCATACCTCAAATTAAAGCTCTAAGCATGTCCTATCTAACTATCAAAGCAGTTTTTCTGAATTGTTTTTCAGAAAACTTTGAAAAATTTTTTAATATCACATATATTATTGTATGTTGTGAACGAAATTTCACTGGAGGATTTTGGCCACTGTGGCCAAACGGAGCGGGGTACACATATGAGCCATACCTCAAATTAAAGCTCTAAGCATGTCCTATCTAACTATCAAAGCAGTTTTTCTGAATTGTTTTTCAGAACACTTTGAAAAATTTTTTAATATCACATATATTATTGAATATTGTGAACGAAATTTCTCTGGAGGATTTTGGCCACTGTGGCCAAACGGAGCGGGGTACACATATGAGCCATACCTCAAATTAAAGCCCTAGGCATGTCCTATCTAACTATCAAAGCAGTTTTTCTGAATTGTTTTCAGAAAACTTTGAAAAATTTTTTAATATCACATATATTATTGTATGTTGTGAACGAAATTTCTCTGGAGGATTTTGGCCACTGTCGCCAAACGGAGCGGGGTACACATATGAGCCATACCTCAAATTAAAGCTCCAAGCATGTCCTATCTAACTATCAAAGCAGTTTTTCTGAATTGTTTTTCAGAAAACTTTGAAAAATTTTTTAATATCACATATATTATTTTATGTTGTGAACGAAATTTCTCTGGAGGATTTTGGCCACTGTGGCCAAACGGAGCGGGGTACACATATGAGCCATACCTCAAATTAAAGCTCTAAGCATGTCCTATTTAACTATCAAAGCAGTTTTTCTGAATTGTTTTTCAGAAAACTTTGAAAAATTTTTTAATATCACATATATTATTGAATATTGTGAACGAAATTTCTCTGGAGGATTTTGGCCACTGTGGCCAAACAAAGCGGGGTACACATATGAGCCATACCTCAAATTAAAGCTCTAAGCATGTCCTATCTAACTATCAAAGCAGTTTCTCTGAATTGTTTTTCAGAAAACTGAAAATTTTTTTAATATCACATATATTATTGAATATTGTGAACGAAATTTCTCTGGAGGATTTTGGCCACTGTGGCCAAACGGAGCGGGGTACACATATGAGCCATACCTCAAATTAAAGCTCTAAGTATGTGCTATCTAACTATCAAAGCAGTTTTTCTGAATTGTTTTTCAGAAAACTTTGAAAAATTTTTTAATATCACATATATTATTGAATATTGTGAACGAAATTTCTCTGGAGGATTTTGGCCACTGTGGCCAAACGGAGCGGGGTACACATATGAGCCATACCTCAAATTAAAGCTCTAAGCATGTCCTATCTAACTATCAAAGCAGTTTTTCTGAATTGTTTTTCAGAAAACTTTGAAAAATTTTTTAATATCACATATATTATTGTATGTTGTGAACGAAATTTCACTGGAGGATTTTGGCCACTGTGGCCAAACGGAGCGGGGTACACATATGAGCCATACCTCAAATTAAAGCTCTAAGCATGTCCTATCTAACTATCAAAGCAGTTTTTCTGAATTGTTTTTCAGAAAACTTTGAAAAATTTTTTAATATCACATATATTATTGTATGTTGTGAACGAAATTTCACTGGAGGATTTTGGGCACTGTGGCCAAACGGAGCGGGGTACACATATGAGCCATACCTCAAATTAAAGCTCTAAGCATGTCCTATCTAACTATCGAAGCAGTTTTTCTGAATTGTTTTTCAGAAAACTTTGAAAAATTTTTTAATATCACATATATTATTGTATGTTGTGAACGAAATTTCACTGGAGGATTTTGGCCACTGTGGCCAAACGGAGCGGGGTACACATATGAGCCATACCTCAAATTAAAGCTCTAAGCATGTCCTATCTAACTATCAAAGCAGTTTTTCTGAATTGTTTTTCAGAAAACTTTGAAAAATTTTTTAATATCACATATATTATTGTATGTTGTGAACGAAATTTCACTGGAGGATTTTGGCCACTGTGGCCAAACGGAGCGGGGTACACATATGAGCCATACCTCAAATTAAAGCTCTAAGCATGTCCTATCTAACTATCAAAGCAGTTTTTCTGAATTGTTTTTCAGAAAACTTTGAAAAATTTTTTAATATCACATATATTATTGTATGTTGTGAACGAAATTTCACTGGAGGATTTTGGCCACTGTGGCCAAACGGAGCGGGGTACACATATGAGCCATACCTCAAATTAAAGCTCTAAGCATGTCCTATCTAACTATCAAAGCAGTTTTTCTGAATTGTTTTTCAGAAAACTTTGAAAAATTTTTTAATATCACATATATTATTGTATGTTGTGAACGAAATTTCACTGGAGGATTTTGGCCACTGTGGCCAAACGGAGCGGGGTACACATATGAGCCATACCTCAAATTAAAGCTCTAAGCATGTCCTATCTAACTATCAAAGCAGCTTTTCTGAATTGTTTTTCAGAAAACTTTGAAAAATTTTTTAATATCACATATATTATTGAATATTGTGAACGAAATTTCTCTGGAGGATTTTGGCCACTGTGGCCAAACAAAGCGGGGTACACATATGAGCCATACCTCAAATTAAAGCTCTAAGCATGTCCTATCTAACTATCAAAGCAGTTTCTCTGAATTGTTTTTCAGAAAACTGAAAATTTTTTTAATATCACATATATTATTGTATGTTGTGAACGAAATTTCTCTGGAGGATTTTGGCCACTGTGGCCAAACGGAGCGGGGTACACATATGAGCCATACCTCAAATTAAAGCCCTAGGCATGTCCTATCTAACTATCAAAGCAGTTTTTCTGAATTGTTTTTCAGAAAACTTTGAAAAATTTTTTAATATCACATATATTATTGTATGTTGTGAACGAAATTTCTCTGGAGGATTTTGGCCACTGTGGCCAAACGGAGCGGGGTACACATATGAGCCATACCTCAAATTAAAGCCCTAGGCATGTCCTATCTAACTATCAAAGCAGTTTTTCTGAATTGTTTTTCAGAAAACTTTGAAAAATTTTTTAATATCACATATATTATTGTATGTTGTGAACGAAATTTCTCTGGAGGATTTTGGCCACTGTGGCCAAACGGAGCGGGGTACACATATGAGCCATACCTCAAATTAAAGCTCTAAGCATGTCCTATCTAACTATCAAAGCAGTTTTTCTGAATTGTTTTTCAGAAAACTTTGAAAAATTTTTTAATATCCCATATATTATTGTATGTTGTGAACGAAATTTCACTGGAGGATTTTGGCCACTGTGGCCAAACGGAGCGGGGTACACATATGAGCCATACCTCAAATTAAAGCTCTAAGCATGTCCTATCTAACTATCAAAGCAGTTTTTCTGAATTGTTTTTCAGAAAACTTTGAAAAATTTTTTAATATCACATATATTATTGTATGTTGTGAACGAAATTTCACTGGAGGATTTTGGCCACTGTGGCCAAACGGAGCGGGGTACACATATGAGCCATACCTCAAATTAAAGCTCTAAGCATGTCCTATCTAACTATCAAAGCAGTTTTTCTGAATTGTTTTTCAGAACACTTTGAAAAATTTTTTAATATCACATATATTATTGAATATTGTGAACGAAATTTCTCTGGAGGATTTTGGCCACTGTGGCCAAACGGAGCGGGGTACACATATGAGCCATACCTCAAATTAAAGCCCTAGGCATGTCCTATCTAACTATCAAAGCAGTTTTTCTGAATTGTTTTCAGAAAACTTTGAAAAATTTTTTAATATCACATATATTATTGTATGTTGTGAACGAAATTTCTCTGGAGGATTTTGGCCACTGTCGCCAAACGGAGCGGGGTACACATATGAGCCATACCTCAAATTAAAGCTCCAAGCATGTCCTATCTAACTATCAAAGCAGTTTTTCTGAATTGTTTTTCAGAAAACTTTGAAAAATTTTTTAATATCACATATATTATTTTATGTTGTGAACGAAATTTCTCTGGAGGATTTTGGCCACTGTGGCCAAACGGAGCGGGGTACACATATGAGCCATACCTCAAATTAAAGCTCTAAGCATGTCCTATTTAACTATCAAAGCAGTTTTTCTGAATTGTTTTTCAGAAAACTTTGAAAAATTTTTTAATATCACATATATTATTGAATATTGTGAACGAAATTTCTCTGGAGGATTTTGGCCACTGTGGCCAAACAAAGCGGGGTACACATATGAGCCATACCTCAAATTAAAGCTCTAAGCATGTCCTATCTAACTATCAAAGCAGTTTCTCTGAATTGTTTTTCAGAAAACTGAAAATTTTTTTAATATCACATATATTATTGAATATTGTGAACGAAATTTCTCTGGAGGATTTTGGCCACTGTGGCCAAACGGAGCGGGGTACACATATGAGCCATACCTCAAATTAAAGCTCTAAGTATGTGCTATCTAACTATCAAAGCAGTTTTTCTGAATTGTTTTTCAGAAAACTTTGAAAAATTTTTTAATATCACATATATTATTGAATATTGTGAACGAAATTTCTCTGGAGGATTTTGGCCACTGTGGCCAAACGGAGCGGGGTACACATATGAGCCATACCTCAAATTAAAGCTCTAAGCATGTCCTATCTAACTATCAAAGCAGTTTTTCTGAATTGTTTTTCAGAAAACTTTGAAAAATTTTTTAATATCACATATATTATTGTATGTTGTGAACGAAATTTCACTGGAGGATTTTGGCCACTGTGGCCAAACGGAGCGGGGTACACATATGAGCCATACCTCAAATTAAAGCTCTAAGCATGTCCTATCTAACTATCAAAGCAGTTTTTCTGAATTGTTTTTCAGAAAACTTTGAAAAATTTTTTAATATCACATATATTATTGTATGTTGTGAACGAAATTTCACTGGAGGATTTTGGCCACTGTGGCCAAACGGAGCGGGGTACACATATGAGCCATACCTCAAATTAAAGCTCTAAGCATGTCCTATCTAACTATCGAAGCAGTTTTTCTGAATTGTTTTTCAGAAAACTTTGAAAAATTTTTTAATATCACATATATTATTGTATGTTGTGAACGAAATTTCACTGGAGGATTTTGGCCACTGTGGCCAAACGGAGCGGGGTACACATATGAGCCATACCTCAAATTAAAGCTCTAAGCATGTCCTATCTAACTATCAAAGCAGTTTTTCTGAATTGTTTTTCAGAAAACTTTGAAAAATTTTTTAATATCACATATATTATTGTATGTTGTGAACGAAATTTCACTGGAGGATTTTGGCCACTGTGGCCAAACGGAGCGGGGTACACATATGAGCCATACCTCAAATTAAAGCTCTAAGCATGTCCTATCTAACTATCAAAGCAGTTTTTCTGAATTGTTTTTCAGAAAACTTTGAAAAATTTTTTAATATCACATATATTATTGTATGTTGTGAACGAAATTTCACTGGAGGATTTTGGCCACTGTGGCCAAACGGAGCGGGGTACACATATGAGCCATACCTCAAATTAAAGCTCTAAGCATGTCCTATCTAACTATCAAAGCAGTTTTTCTGAATTGTTTTTCAGAAAACTTTGAAAAATTTTTTAATATCACATATATTATTGTATGTTGTGAACGAAATTTCACTGGAGGATTTTGGCCACTGTGGCCAAACGGAGCGGGGTACACATATGAGCCATACCTCAAATTAAAGCTCTAAGCATGTCCTATCTAACTATCAAAGCAGCTTTTCTGAATTGTTTTTCAGAAAACTTTGAAAAATTTTTTAATATCACATATATTATTGAATATTGTGAACGAAATTTCTCTGGAGGATTTTGGCCACTGTGGCCAAACAAAGCGGGGTACACATATGAGCCATACCTCAAATTAAAGCTCTAAGCATGTCCTATCTAACTATCAAAGCAGTTTCTCTGAATTGTTTTTCAGAAAACTGAAAATTTTTTTAATATCACATATATTATTGAATATTGTGAACGAAATTTCTCTGGAGGATTTTGGCCACTGTGGCCAAACGGAGCGGGGTACACATATGAGCCATACCTCAAATTAAAGCTCTAAGTATGTGCTATCTAACTATCAAAGCTTTTTTCTGAATTGTTTTTCAGAAAACTTTGAAAAATTTTTTAATATCACATATATTATTGTATGTTGTGAACGAAATTTCACTGGAGGATTTTGGCCACCTGTGGCCAAACGGAGCGGGGTACACATATGAGCCATACCTCAAATTAAAGCTCTAAGCATGTCCTATCTAACTATCGAAGCAGTTTTTCTGAATTGTTTTTCAGAAAACTTTGAAAAATTTTTTAATATCACATATATTATTGTATGTTGTGAACGAAATTTCACTGGAGGATTTTGGCCACTGTGGCCAAACGGAGCGGGGTACACATATGAGCCATACCTCAAATTAAAGCTCTAAGCATGTCCTATCTAACTATCAAAGCAGTTTTTCTGAATTGTTTTTCAGAAAACTTTGAAAAATTTTTTAATATCACATATATTATTGTATGTTGTGAACGAAATTTCACTGGAGGATTTTGGCCACTGTGGCCAAACGGAGCGGGGTACACATATGAGCCATACCTCAAATTAAAGCTCTAAGCATGTCCTATCTAACTATCAAAGCAGTTTTTCTGAATTGTTTTTCAGAAAACTTTGAAAAATTTTTTAATATCCCATATATTATTGTATGTTGTGAACGAAATTTCACTGGAGGATTTTGGCCACTGTGGCCAAACGGAGCGGGGTACACATATAAGCCATACCTCAAATTAAAGCTCTAAGCATGTCCTATCTAACTATCAAAGCAGTTTTTCTGAATTGTTTTTCAGAAAACTTTGAAAAATTTTTTAATATCACATATATTATTGTATGTTGTGAACGAAATTTCACTGGAGGATTTTTGGCCACTGTGGCCAAACGGAGCGGGGTACACATATGAGCCATACCTCAAATTAAAGCTCTAAGCATGTCCTATCTAACTATCAAAGCAGTTTTTCTGAATTGTTTTTCAGAAAACTTTGAAAAATTTTTTAATATCACATATATTATTGTATGTTGTGAACGAAATTTCACTGGAGGATTTTGGCCACTGTGGCCAAACGGAGCGGGGTACACATATGAGCCATACCTCAAATTAAAGCTCTAAGCATGTCCTATCTAACTATCAAAGCAGTTTTTCTGAATTGTTTTCAAAAAACTTAGAAAAATTTTTTAATATCACATATATTATTGTATGTTGTGAACGAAATTTCTCTGGAGGATTTTGGCCACTGTGGCCAAACGGAGCGGGGTACACATATGAGCCATACCTCAAATTAAAGCCCTAGGCATGTCCTATCTAACTATCAAAGCAGTTTTTCTGAATTGTTTTTCAGAAAACTTTGAAAAAATTTTTTAATATCACATATATTATTGTATGTTGTGAACGAAATTTCACTGGAGGATTTTGGCCACTGTGGCCAAACGGAGCGGGGTACACATATGAGCCATACCTCAAATTAAAGCTCTAAGCATGTCCTATCTAACTATCAAAGCAGTTTTTCTGAATTGTTTTTCAGAAAACTTTGAAAAATTTTTTAATATCACATATATTATTGTATGTTGTGAACGAAATTTCTCTGGAGGATTTTGGCCACTGTGGCCAAACGGAGCGGGGTACACATATGAGCCATACCTCAAATTAAAGCTCTAAGCATGTCCTATCTAACTATCAAAGCAGCTTTTCTGAATTGTTTTTCAGAAAACTTTGAAAAATTTTTTAATATCACATATATTATTGAATATTGTGAACGAAATTTCTCTGGAGGATTTTGGCCACTGTGGCCAAACAAAGCGGGGTACACATATGAGCCATACCTCAAATTAAAGCTCTAAGCATGTCCTATCTAACTATCAAAGCAGTTTCTCTGAATTGTTTTTCAGAAAACTGAAAATTTTTTTAATATCACATATATTATTGAATATTGTGAACGAAATTTCTCTGGAGGATTTTGGCCACTGTGGCCAAACGGAGCGGGGTACACATATGAGCCATACCTCAAATTAAAGCTCTAAGTATGTGCTATCTAACTATCAAAGCAGTTTTTCTGAATTGTTTTTCAGAAAACTTTGAAAAATTTTTTAATATCACATATATTATTGTATGTTGTGAACGAAATTTCACTGGAGGATTTTGGCCACTGTGGCCAAACGGAGCGGGGTACACATATGAGCCATACCTCAAATTAAAGCTCTAAGCATGTCCTATCTAACTATCGAAAGCAGTTTTTCTGAATTGTTTTTCAGAAAACTTTGAAAAATTTTTTAATATCACATATATTATTGTATGTTGTGAACGAAATTTCACTGGAGGATTTTGGCCACTGTGGCCAAACGGAGCGGGGTACACATATGAGCCATACCTCAAATTAAAGCTCTAAGCATGTCCTATCTAACTATCAAAGCAGTTTTTCTGAATTGTTTTTCAGAAAACTTTGAAAAATTTTTTAATATCACATATATTATTGTATGTTGTGAACGAAATTTCACTGGAGGATTTTGGCCACTGTGGCCAAACGGAGCGGGGTACACATATGAGCCATACCTCAAATTAAAGCTCTAAGCATGTCCTATCTAACTATCAAAGCAGTTTTTCTGAATTGTTTTTCAGAAAACTTTGAAAAATTTTTTAATATCCCATATATTATTGTATGTTGTGAACGAAATTTCACTGGAGGATTTTGGCCACTGTGGCCAAACGGAGCGGGGTACACATATAAGCCATACCTCAAATTAAAGCTCTAAGCATGTCCTATCTAACTATCAAAGCAGTTTTTCTGAATTGTTTTTCAGAAAACTTTGAAAAATTTTTTAATATCACATATATTATTGTATGTTGTGAACGAAATTTCACTGGAGGATTTTGGCCACTGTGGCCAAACGGAGCGGGGTACACATATGAGCCATACCTCAAATTAAAGCTCTAAGCATGTCCTATCTAACTATCAAAGCAGTTTTTCTGAATTGTTTTTCAGAAAACTTTGAAAAATTTTTTAATATCACATATATTATTGTATGTTGTGAACGAAATTTCACTGGAGGATTTTGGCCACTGTGGCCAAACGGAGCGGGGTACACATATGAGCCATACCTCAAATTAAAGCTCTAAGCATGTCCTATCTAACTATCAAAGCAGTTTTTCTGAATTGTTTTTCAAAAAACTTAGAAAAATTTTTTAATATCACATATATTATTGTATGTTGTGAACGAAATTTCTCTGGAGGATTTTGGCCACTGTGGCCAAACGGAGCGGGGTACACATATGAGCCATACCTCAAATTAAAGCCCTAGGCATGTCCTATCTAACTAACAAAGCAGTTTTTCTGAATTGTTTTTCAGAAAACTTTGAAAAATTTTTAATATCACATATATTATTGTATGTTGTGAACGAAATTTCACTGGAGGATTTTGGCCACTGTGGCCAAACGGAGCGGGGTACACATATGAGCCATACCTCAAATTAAAGCTCTAAGCATGTCCTATCTAACTATCAAAGCAGTTTTTCTGAATTGTTTTTCAGAAAACTTTGAAAAATTTTTTAATATCACATATATTATTGTATGTTGTGAACGAAATTTCTCTGGAGGATTTTGGCCACTGTGGCCAAACGGAGCGGGGTACACATATGAGCCATACCTCAAATTAAAGCTCTAAGCATGTCCTATCTAACTATCAAAGCAGTTTTTCTGAATTGTTTTTCAGAAAACTTTGAAAAATTTTTTAATATCACATATATTATTGTATGTTGTGAACGAAATTTCTCTGGAGGATTTTGGCCACTGTGGCCAAACGGAGCGGGGTACACATATAAGCCATACCTCAAATAAAAGCTCTAAGCATGTCCTATCTAAATATCAAAGCACTTTTTCTGAATTGTGTCAGTTATAATCTGACTCAAGTAATATTTATAAAAAAAATAAAAGGCTTTAATACTTGTTATAATGTTTTTAAAACATATACTTTTTAAGAAAAATTTCTAATGTTTTGCTTGATAAAAAAAATAAAAATCTTTTGTAAAGGGAGTTTTGTTCCATCTAGGAGAACATTTTATGGAGAATAAGATGCGTTTTCCTTTTATTAATTTCTTCAATATTACACCATACTTTGGACGCAGTGGAGCAACTCTACGTAAAACAATGCTATTGAAAAAATTATATTGGAATTGAAAAAACACTTACAATCAGACTAAAGGTTTTAAGTTCATCCTTTTTAAACAATATACTTGGAAATTCGTTCTGAAAATTTTTTTCTTGACTATTTAGGTCTTTTCCATTCCTTTTTAAGTTATAAGTAAATTATCAAAAATTTTGATAAAAACCCTTCAGAGGTAAAGAAAAATTGAGAAATATAGTGTCGCAAGGGCTTTATTCTGGATTCACAAGTTGTAATTTGTAATAAAATTGCACATCAGTTTTCAATATGCTACAATACAAATTATATTTTTATTGCAAAAAAAATTAAACAAAAACTAAAACCTTTTAGAATCCTAAAAAACTGGGAAAAAACAGATAAAACCGGCAGTATGGTAACACTGTACTTGACGAATAGGAGTATTGAATGGAATATGCATGTGTGTACATTTATTGTTTTTTATTGATATTGTTTTTTTTTACTATGTTCTTGCCAGCCGCCAAAAAGTTGTTGCTTTTTGATGAGAAAAAAATTACATTTTATTGTCGTTGGGTTGGTGACAAATAAAAATGTAGGTATAACACGTGGATTGCTGGTATGCGGTGGAAATGTATGCACATACATATGCACTTTTATACGCATGTACAGTCAAAGCCTGGCATGCCGAATGATATATGGTCAGGCCCATTATACAGAAATATTCGTTATATCGCAACACATTTATGTATAAATTTTACGTCATCTTAAGCAGTTTTAAAATTTTTGAGATTACTAAAAATTTGAAAAATTACCGCAATTATGGTACGCGCTTAAAGTAAAGGGTTCAGAAACAAAAAAATTCTCAAATTATTTTCTTATTTAGATTTTTTATTATTTTTTAACTATTTTCGATAAAGTATTTTAAAATTTTTCGTTATATCGAGTATACATTTTAAGAAATATTCTTTATGTAAGGTAGTTAATGCAAACAAGGCGTTATACCTGGGTTTGACTGTACTGCATAAATCTGCAATAATAAGACTCACAAAAAAAAACACCAAAAATGTTAGGATTGGCATGTGTATGTATGCAGATGGATAAAGGGTGATTTTTTAACCCTTTTGAAAAAAAAACAGAAAATTTGCAAAAGTAAATGAAATATTTATTTATTATTTATTTTTGAAATATTTATATGAATGCCTGCTATTTACTTTTTAAAGATTATACCCAGCAAAACTTTGGTAATTCATACGATATACTTATGCGTTACCTTGTAGTTACAGCTCGTTACCTTTTGCAAGCATAAGGTAATAAGTTACCGATTATTGACATGAAATATTTTTGAAAACCACACATTACCCAATAATATATAAAGTAATGTGTAGCTCTAGAGGCTCATGGATTACTTTACACCTTACTTCCCTGATTAATTTTACAAGCGATTAGCCAAAACGTAATGTATGGTTACGAGTAAGGGAAAATTAAATAAATTTTTATTAAAAAATAAAATTTTTATTGAAAAAAATAATTAAAAAAAAAATTATTTCAAATATTTTAAACGTTACTATGTGGTCATGATGGGAATTGAACCTTTTATTCCCAAGTACATTTTTTGTAACTTCAATTTTTGTTTTATATGAACAATAACCATTTACAAACATTTTAAACAAAAAATTGTTAGAAATAGAATAAAAAGAAGTATTTTTAATTGCTTAAAATGTTGTGTTCATCTTTTATCAAAAATCTCGTTCCAAAAGTAAGTAAAAAGGGATTTTTTATTCATTTCAGATTTTTAATATTTTATTATTTGGAAAATATTTATATTTCGTTAATTTATGAAATAGTTCTTAAACTTTTCTTAAATTAGGCGTTTACATCTTTATAAAAACAAAATTTGTTAACATAAATTGTTGGAATAAATAATAAGTAGTTATATTTGTGCTATCGTGTTATTTTTTTTATAAGAAACTTCAATTAGGAAATTAGCTGTACTTTTTCTTTTGATTAATTTATATAATTTTTTATTTATTTAAATAAATTTATGTTTCTAAAACCGTAAATATTATTTTTAATTGAAAAAATTTATTTTTTTATTCTTAAATTTAATGCTGGCCACAGACGAAGGAACATTAGTAGAAACATGAGCTTGCAGCGTTCCATCGTGTGTAGCAATGTTTCCTGTTAAAATTCATGTTTCGTTCTTGGTTCCTCAAATACAAAATTTTTGGGATTTTTATGTTTCCAAACTCAAGTCCATCGTCTATCGCCTGTATCGATGGTTACTGTTTTTTCTATCTTACTTCGTTGAGAGCAGTTGTTGTGTGTGGTGCAATTTTTGGAGTAAATAAAATAAAAGAGAGAGTAAAATGGTGAAAATTTGAAATAATAAAAATTGGATAAATTTTATAAATTAATAAAAAAAGTAAAAGAATTATGGGAATAAAATAAAAAAAAATATATTTTTTAAACATTATGAAGAATTTGTACAGATAATAAGGAACTTAAATTTTATTTATTTCAGTTTTAATGTTTTTTTTTCTTGTTATTTTTATATATAAAATAATTAAATTCATTAATTCAATTTATTAATTTTTAGATAATATTTACATTTTGTACTTATTTTATACTTTCTTTCTTAAGTGCTCAAAAAAAATTTGTTTTATACATATTTACATTATTTTTATTAAAGTAGAAAATTTGAAAAAAACCTATTTGAAATTACTTAAAACTACAGACTAGATGAATTCCTGAAATCTTGATAAAATTTTTATGAAAAATATATTTTTTTGGTGTGCATTGAAATATAATAAAAGCATAAAATGATAGTATAAGAACATTGATTTCGTCAGTAAGCAACATATGTTCACTCTTAATTACAATCAACTAAGTACCGCAGTACTGATTGTAAACCCCTTTTAACTTCGAATGATTAAAAAGGTTTAAGATAATATATAAACATATAGCGGTATCCATGCTTGAGCTTATATTTTGTATTTACAAAGGTAGCAATTGAATGCTGTTTCAGGACACTCGAGGTAATTGCAACGAAAACAGTTTAAGTCTACTGTTCTGCTACAGTTTATACACTGGATTTTTCTGGTTTGAGTGATTCCTCCTTCACAATGTAGACAGTCAAGCTGGTTGTTACCATATACGATGATATCGTATTTAATGATTTGTCTATATTTGTTAGGATTCATTAAGGTCTTTAAACTTTTCTTTATTAAAATTGCCTCAATAAATTGTAGACATATCACGCCGCAATTGTGGCTATCAGATTGAACAAACTGTTCGACTTGGTTTTGTAATGACCAGTTTTCGGGATCTTGCTGCGATGAAAGAAACGTTTTGAAATGCATTTCTCTTATGTGCGTTGATGCTTTCATTGGGTCATAAAATTGAAATTGTTTTTCTTTTATATTTATGTACACTAATGTGTAGTGATTTGCAAATGTGTCATGGATTGGTATTATAAGGTGAACAGTGTTCTTCCCAACAAAATCGAATATATTTATATTGTTTTTTTTAATAAAAATATCTAGCCCAATATCAGTTGACTGACATTCTGCATTTCTTATATTATGTTTTAGAAATAAAATGTTGCTATATAATTCAATTAAGTTGTTATATAAATGTTCCCTTGCATTTAAGGATTTGAATTCATGCAGATATACTGTGTGTCCAAAAATGGGAACCTCCTTCTTTAATGCACAGTATATGTGAGAATAATCATACAGCAAAAACTTTAGTTTCCCAATGTCATGTGGCAATTTAATTTTAGAAAACAATTCTAGAGTGTCCATGATCTTGTTTTTATTCGTATTTTCCTTATTATTATTCTTTGCAAATATATTGTTGGTGGTAACAATGTTGCTGTTGTCCTTTTTGTTCTTGTTATTGTTGTTAATTTGTTGCTTTTGAGGTTCGGTACAATTCGAAAGTTCTGATGAAATACTATTATCAGTAGAAGTATTTGATGGTATTGCAGATTTGTTTTGAATTTTGAACTGCTTTTCCGCAGTTAAAAGCCGAGTATTTACGGCACGTTTAACTTTTATCGGTGTGCGTTTCCACGTATCTTCAATCAGACCCTTGTTATTGGTTTTATTTTGTTTGTATGGGAGTACTGTTTTTGCTTTTACTTTTTTTGATATGTTTTTTTTAAATGTTCTTGTTTTTTTGGTAATATATTTAAAATGATTGTTTATGTCTTTAATTTTCGCTTGGACATATCTTTTTGATTTTCGAACATATATTGTTGGTCTCACATTTCTATCACCTGTCAATGTAGTATTTTTGTTTACATTAAAGTAACTTTCAGCAGGGCTGTTTGAAATGCGAGTTTGAAATGTTGTTTCAACCATAGCCCCCATACAATTTGACCAAAAAGCCACATACGGTAAATATCTCTTTACAATCAACTTTAAAAAGGCATCATTATATAAAATATTTTCAGCGGGAGTACATTCCGTATCACTTATAGAATTAAGAATTCCAATGCCTTTCAAATAAAAGGGACTTTTTTTATATAGTGGTGTATTAAACGATGATGAAGGTAATGTAGGTAAAGTAGTATATTTCTCAGCTTCAATAAAATCATTTATTTCTTCTGGTTTCTGTTTTATTATACATGCTTTTGCCTGTATAACTTTTGTATCCATTTTTGAGGATTTTAGGACAATGCACACATTCCTGAACCATTTCCAAAAATTTGCAATATTTGAAATATTTATTGCTGTTATCATTATGATTTTATAGAAATCTGCCTGTTGATCATTTTGAGAATTCTCCTTAATGTCTTTCAAACAAATTTTATAAAAATGACAGCAACAAAGTTGTATAACAACGAATTTTAGAGGCATCTTAAGTTGTTGCTCCAATATTTTAAAACATTTTACTAAGTAGCTCAAAGTATCGATATCGTTGTAGACTTTAACTGTTGCGTTTATTATAGCCCAGCTCCAATCGCAGCAAATTCTCTTTGAATTTGGCCAAGCAATTTTATTTTCTTGGCAAAATACTTTGATATCCATCAGGAATTTTTTTATATCTTCCTCAAAATGACTTGCTAAAAACGCCTCTGCTATTGGAACAACAATGTTTAACTCCGGTACATGAAGTACCAGACTGTATAAAAATATACGTTTTGACGTATTATCAAATTTTTGTACAACACTTCCAGTTGCATCGAAAAATAAAGTGTTGCGGCTTTTTTTAATTAAAAAATTATTATTGTCACTTGGAAGCCTTAATTGTTGTTCCGAAAACAAGTAAATTTCCTGAGGAATTGAAATTCGTTGAATAAAATGTTTCCAATTTTTTGATTTTCTCATTAACATCAAATCCGCAACGACATCAGAAGCACGATTATTTTTTTGTATTTCTTCACTTCTAAGTTTTCTTATAACTTCGGATGATGGGACCGATTGAAGGTTGCCTACATCACATAATTTTGAAGATTGTGCAATGAGCAAATCATTCCTATAATTCGAAGGCTTCTGATGTTTTACACCTAATTTCGAAATTAATCTTGAAACGCCACGTATTTGCTGTGTTTTGAAACCCGGTGGATGTATGTATTTTGCTTGTGTTGAATATACTTTCACAAATATTGGATCCTTCTTTAGATCAAGAACAAACTTATACTTTTTGCAGCCTTCCTCACCATACAGGCATATCGCATACAGCCTTAATCTAGCATTACATTTTGTGTACCCCCGCGATACGTAATTTATTGGGCATACGTCGTTTAACGTTTTAAAGTTTTGTCTAACTAAATCTTCGACATATTTTGTATATTCATTTTTTTTATCTTCGATAATATAACCATTTTCCATAAAATACTCCTTCAAATAGTTCATTTGTGCTGTTTTAAACAAAAAAAATCCTTCCTTATAGTCATATGGATTTTTTTTTTTTAGTTCAGTTGTTTTGCGTACGTTTTCACTGATCTGTACAATTTGATTGGGCTCCTTTTCAACTGTATTTTTTTCTATTATAATCCGGTATTCTTCAATTCTGTTGTCATTAACTACAGTGTCATCAATGTTTGATAAATTAACTTTGGTTGACGTATGTATACCTTGAAACTCTGCAGTTGAATTTATTAGAGAAATACTTTGTTCCTTATCGGGTTTAGAAACGTCACATTCATCTATTTCTTGAATAATTCTATCTATATCAATACTAATTTCTGAATCATTAAAAATGTCTAACATTTTTTCTCCAGAAAGACAATCATTTGGTGGGTTCATAACTTCTACATTATTATTTGGTGATAAAATCTTATATTTACCTGTTTGTTGGATTTGTTTATTGCTTGCATGTGCCTTTTCATTGTCAATTGATTTTAAAATATCTTCTAAATCCTTTGCGGTATATTCAATGGGTTCAGAACCAACATTTGTTATTTCAAAGAGTATTTCTTTTTCGCTCCCGACATGTTTTGACTGCATAACTGTTTCATCCAATAGCTTTTTTATTTCGTCTTTAAGTCTCAAATATCCGTTTAACTCGGACCACTCAATGAAGGCTTGTAAATTTTGAAATAGAGTCTTATTCGGACGTATTGTCTAAGAGAAATTCAAATAAAAACAGTTCAACAAATTAGAAAAATTATGATATTAATATTTTAAATACAAAAAAATATCAATTGCAATTTTTTTATAATTCTTTACGAAGGATCGAAAGACCATACGCATTTATTATAAAAAAATTGCAAATTTATCAATATTTAATAGCTAACTATGTTATGCTTATGCTGGCTTAAGCAAATGTACTTAACAAACTTTTCGTCAACTATCATTTGCGTTAGCAAATTCGGTTGAGAAGCACGCATTGTTGCATTTTTTAGTACTTTTTCACTTATGTTTTCATTTTATTCTTTAAATTATTTAAAATAAATGTAGATTTACTTGTTTATGATAAAATATTTATAAATTGTACACATAAAATAATTTTTTTCGAATAAATACATATATTTAGAAAATATAAAAAGAAAAAGTTTTTGAAAAAGTACAAATGTTAGCAACTAAGTAAGTATTTAAGTTCAAAAAGTACAATGTAGCCACCCAAAAGTCTTCAAGAAGTTGCTTACACATTTGACAGACTTTTCGTTGATTTTTAACAGTCACCATAAGCATAATATAGTAAGCTCTTTACAATATCAAACAATACAATTCAAACTTACCATATCAACATATATTTTGTATACGCGGTTTCTATTTTTCCGATGGTCCCCCATACAATTCATGGACGCATTTTTGAGAATTGCGTTCCCAAAAACAAAAAACTTTGGAATTTCAAGTGGTTGTTTATTCTTTTCTTGCAATAAACAATATATTTTTGCTAAATATGTAAATATTTCTTTTTTTAACACTGTGAAAAAAGATTTTACTTCAAATTATTATTATAAATAGCACTTTCACTTTTTTTGTACACTAAACTCACGACTAACTTGATAGAACTTTGTTCAATTTGACACAGAGGAATTTTTGCTGCGGCAATTCTAGTCGATTTTCGATTTTATTTTAAATTTGAATTTACTTTTTCAGCAATTTTCGTTCGTGAGACATGAATGAAAACAAAACTCAGAATGAAGGCCAAAGCCTAATGCCTTCTTTATTTATACCATCTAACTCCCACTGGAGCCTTTACACATGAGAACAACTGTGTGAGACAGCGGGCAAGCGGTGCGAAGAGAATGGTATTTTGTTGGTGTAAATTCCATTACCTGCACATTATTTAAAAAGTGTGCTACAAAAAGAACAAAAGTTACAGCCTTTACACACGAGAACTCTTCGCTCATTTGCGAGAAGGCAGGAATAACTCAAAAAATGCGAGTTTTGTGTTATGGGAGTCTTCTCGCAAATGAGCTTATTGTGTTGGCATAACTTACAGCTTGTAGGTGGACATGCGGGGCGAAGATAATGATTTTTTTTAGTGTATGACACATTACTTTTCCCTTTCTTGTAACCATATAAGTTACCACCTACTTTATCAAATACATTACTTTTTTTCTCGTCCCCTGTAAAATTAATCAGTGAAATAAGGGCTAAAGTAATCCATGAGCACAGCTACACATTACTTAACACATTATTTGGTAATGGGTGGTTCCAAAACATTTCATTTATTTGCATTTATAAATCATGTAATAAAAATCGGTAACTTATTACTTTATGCTTGCAAATAATGCAAAATGTAACGAGCTCACTACAAGGTAACGCATGAGTATATCGTACGATTACCAAAGTTTTGCTGGGTAATCTTTACAAGGTAAATAGCAGGCATTAACTTATCGCCCCAAATCAATATTTTATTTACTTTTGCAAATTTTCTGTCCTTTTAAAAACAGAAAAAACACCCTTTACGTACCTGCATACATCTGCAGTATCTTAATGTGCGAAATAATAGGGACACTTACATGAAACAAATTTAAAATAAAAAAACACACATACATTTTGGGAAGAAACTAACAATATTATTTTTAGATTTAAGTACAATAATAATTCTTCATTTTATGCAACAATTCAAACTTTGTTGTTGCAATTAAAAAAAACAACATTTAAAAGTATAATAATTTCCTATATTCGGATGTGAATAAAAATAGGGACAGTAAGAAAATTGTTTGAAATATTATTAGTATTTCAATAGGAAATTATAATACTTATAGGATATTATAATAATTTTCAATGTTGTTTTTTTCAATTGCAACAACAAAGTTTGAGTTGTTCCTTAAATTGAAGAGTTGTTGTTAATGTACAATAATCTAAAAATAATATATTAAGTTTTTTTTCCAAAATGTCTATGTGTTTTTAACTTTTTTTTCGCACATGACTGTATGTGCATACATTTCCACCGCATACCAGCAATCCACGTGTTATACCTACATTCTTTTTTGTCACCAACCCAACGACAATAAAATGTAATTTTTTTCTCATCATTTCATTTACTTTTGCAAATTTTCTGTTTTTTTTTCAAAAGGGTTAAAAAATCACCCTTTATCCATCTGCATACATACACATGCCAATCCTAACATTTTTGGTGTTTTTTTTTGTGAGTCTTATTATTGCAGATTTATGCAGTACAGTCAAACCCAGGTATAACGCCTTGTTTGCATTAACTACCTTACATAAAGAATATTTCTTAAAATGTATACTCGATATAACGAAAAATTTTAAAATACTTTATCGAAAATAGTTAAAAAATAATAAAAAATCTAAATAAGAAAATAATTTGAGAATTTTTTTGTTTCTGAACCCTTTACTTTAAGCGCGTACCATAATTGCGGTAATTTTTCAAATTTTTAGTAATCTCAAAAATTTTAAAACTGCTTAAGATGACGTAAAATTTATACATAAATGTGTTGCGATATAACGAATATTTCTGTATAATGGGCCTGACCATATATCATTCGGCATGCCAGGCTTTGACTGTACATGCGTATAAAAGTGCATATGTATGTGCATACATTTCCACCGCATACCAGCAATCCACGTGTTATACCTACATTTTTATTTGTCACCAACCCAACGACAATAAAATGTAATTTTTTTCTCATCAAAAAGCAACAACTTTTTGGCGGCTGGCAAGAACATAGTAAAAAAAAACAATATCAATAAAAAACAATAAATGTACACACATGCATATTCCATTCAATACTCCTATTCGTCAAGTACAGTGTTACCATACTGCCGGTTTTATCTGTTTTTTCCCAGTTTTTTAGGATTCTAAAAGGTTTTAGTTTTTGTTTAATTTTTTTTGCAATAAAAATATAATTTGTATTGTAGCATATTGAAAACTGATGTGCAATTTTATTACAAATTACAACTTGTGAATCCAGAATAAAGCCCTTGCGACACTATATTTCTCAATTTTTCTTTACCTCTGAAGGGTTTTTATCAAAATTTTTGATAATTTACTTATAACTTAAAAAGGAATGGAAAAGACCTAAATAGTCAAGAAAAAAATTTTCAGAACGAATTTCCAAGTATATTGTTTAAAAAGGATGAACTTAAAACCTTTAGTCTGATTGTAAGTGTTTTTTCAATTCCAATATAATTTTTTCAATAGCATTGTTTTACGTAGAGTTGCTCCACTGCGTCCAAAGTATGGTGTAATATTGAAGAAATTAATAAAAGGAAAACGCATCTTATTCTCCATAAAATGTTCTCCTAGATGGAACAAAACTCCCTTTACAAAAGATTTTTATTTTTTTTATCAAGCAAAACATTAGAAATTTTTCTTAAAAAGTATATGTTTTAAAAACATTATAACAAGTATTAAAGCCTTTTATTTTTTTTATAAATATTACTTGAGTCAGATTATAACTGACACAATTCAGAAAAAGTGCTTTGATATTTAGATAGGACATGCTTAGAGCTTTTATTTGAGGTATGGCTTATATGTGTACCCCGCTCCGTTTGGCCACAGTGGCCAAAATCCTCCAGAGAAATTTCGTTCACAACATACAATAATATATGTGATATTAAAAAATTTTTCAAAGTTTTCTGAAAAACAATTCAGAAAAACTGCTTTGATAGTTAGATAGGACATGCTTAGAGCTTTAATTTGAGGTATGGCTCATATGTGTACCCCGCTCCGTTTGGCCACAGTGGCCAAAATCCTCCAGAGAAATTTCGTTCACAACATACAATAATATATGTGATATTAAAAAATTTTTCAAAGTTTTCTGAAAAACAATTCAGAAAAACTGCTTTGATAGTTAGATAGGACATGCTTAGAGCTTTAATTTGAGGTATGGCTCATATGTGTACCCCGCTCCGTTTGGCCACAGTGGCCAAAATCCTCCAGTGAAATTTCGTTCACAACATACAATAATATATGTGATATTAAAAAATTTTTCAAAGTTTTCTGAAAAACAATTCAGAAAAACTGCTTTGATAGTTAGATAGGACATGCCTAGGGCTTTAATTTGAGGTATGGCTCATATGTGTACCCCGCTCCGTTTGGCCACAGTGGCCAAAATCCTCCAGAGAAATTTCGTTCACAACATACAATAATATATGTGATATTAAAAAATTTTTCTAAGTTTTTTGAAAAACAATTCAGAAAAACTGCTTTGATAGTTAGATAGGACATGCTTAGAGCTTTAATTTGAGGTATGGCTCATATGTGTACCCCGCTCCGTTTGGCCACAGTGGCCAAAATCCTCCAGTGAAATTTCGTTCACAACATACAATAATATATGTGATATTAAAAAATTTTTCAAAGTTTTCTGAAAAACAATTCAGAAAAACTGCTTTGATAGTTAGATAGGACATGCTTAGAGCTTTAATTTGAGGTATGGCTCATATGTGTACCCCGCTCCGTTTGGCCACAGTGGCCAAAATCCTCCAGTGAAATTTCGTTCACAACATACAATAATATATGTGATATTAAAAAATTTTTCAAAGTTTTCTGAAAAACAATTCAGAAAAACTGCTTTGATAGTTAGATAGGACATGCTTAGAGCTTTAATTTGAGGTATGGCTTATATGTGTACCCCGCTCCGTTTGGCCACAGTGGCCAAAATCCTCCAGTGAAATTTCGTTCACAACATACAATAATATATGGGATATTAAAAAATTTTTCAAAGTTTTCTGAAAAACAATTCAGAAAAACTGCTTTGATAGTTAGATAGGACATGCTTAGAGCTTTAATTTGAGGTATGGCTCATATGTGTACCCCGCTCCGTTTGGCCACAGTGGCCAAAATCCTCCAGTGAAATTTCGTTCACAACATACAATAATATATGTGATATTAAAAAATTTTTCAAAGTTTTCTGAAAAACAATTCAGAAAAACTGCTTTGATAGTTAGATAGGACATGCTTAGAGCTTTAATTTGAGGTATGGCTCATATGTGTACCCCGCTCCGTTTGGCCACAGTGGCCAAAATCCTCCAGTGAAATTTCGTTCACAACATACAATAATATATGTGATATTAAAAAATTTTTCAAAGTTTTCTGAAAAACAATTCAGAAAAACTGCTTCGATAGTTAGATAGGACATGCTTAGAGCTTTAATTTGAGGTATGGCTCATATGTGTACCCCGCTCCGTTTGGCCACAGTGGCCAAAATCCTCCAGTGAAATTTCGTTCACAACATACAATAATATATGTGATATTAAAAAATTTTTCAAAGTTTTCTGAAAAACAATTCAGAAAAACTGCTTTGATAGTTAGATAGCACATACTTAGAGCTTTAATTTGAGGTATGGCTCATATGTGTACCCCGCTCCGTTTGGCCACAGTGGCCAAAATCCTCCAGAGAAATTTCGTTCACAATATTCAATAATATATGTGATATTAAAAAAATTTTCAGTTTTCTGAAAAACAGTTCAGAGAAACTGCTTTGATAGTTAGATAGGACATGCTTAGAGCTTTAATTTGAGGTATGGCTCATATGTGTACCCCGCTTTGTTTGGCCACAGTGGCCAAAATCCTCCAGAGAAATTTCGTTCACAATATTCAATAATATATGTGATATTAAAAAATTTTTCAAAGTTTTCTGAAAAACAATTCAGAAAAGCTGCTTTGATAGTTAGATAGGACATGCTTAGAGCTTTAATTTGAGGTATGGCTCATATGTGTACCCCGCTCCGTTTGGCCACAGTGGCCAAAATCCTCCAGAGAAATTTCGTTCACAACATACAATAATATATGTGATATTAAAAAATTTTTCAAAGTTTTCTGAAAAACAATTCAGAAAAACTGCTTTGATAGTTAGATAGGACATGCTTAGAGCTTTAATTTGAGGTATGGCTCATATGTGTACCCCGCTCCGTTTGGCCACAGTGGCCAAAATCCTCCAGTGAAATTTCGTTCACAACATACAATAATATATGTGATATTAAAAAATTTTTCAAAGTTTTCTGAAAAACAATTCAGAAAAACTGCTTTGATAGTTAGATAGGACATGCCTAGGGCTTTATTTGAGGTATGGCTCATATGTGTACCCCGCTCCGTTTGGCCACAGTGGCCAAAATCCTCCAGAGAAATTTCGTTCACAACATACAATAATATATGTGATATTAAAAAATTTTTCTAAGTTTTTTGAAAAACAATTCAGAAAAACTGCTTTGATAGTTAGATAGGACATGCTTAGAGCTTTAATTTGAGGTATGGCTCATATGTGTACCCCGCTCCGTTTGGCCACAGTGGCCAAAATCCTCCAGTGAAATTTCGTTCACAACATACAATAATATATGTGATATTAAAAAATTTTTCAAAGTTTTCTGAAAAACAATTCAGAAAAACTGCTTTGATAGTTAGATAGGACATGCTTAGAGCTTTAATTTGAGGTATGGCTCATATGTGTACCCCGCTCCGTTTGGCCACAGTGGCCAAAATCCTCCAGTGAAATTTCGTTCACAACATACAATAATATATGTGATATTAAAAAATTTTTCAAAGTTTTCTGAAAAACAATTCAGAAAAACTGCTTTGATAGTTAGATAGGACATGCTTAGAGCTTTAATTTGAGGTATGGCTTATATGTGTACCCCGCTCCGTTTGGCCACAGTGGCCAAAATCCTCCAGTGAAATTTCGTTCACAACATACAATAATATATGGGATATTAAAAAATTTTTCAAAGTTTTCTGAAAAACAATTCAGAAAAACTGCTTTGATAGTTAGATAGGACATGCTTAGAGCTTTAATTTGAGGTATGGCTCATATGTGTACCCCGCTCCGTTTGGCCACAGTGGCCAAAATCCTCCAGTGAAATTTCGTTCACAACATACAATAATATATGTGATATTAAAAAATTTTTCAAAGTTTTCTGAAAAACAATTCAGAAAAACTGCTTTGATAGTTAGATAGGACATGCTTAGAGCTTTAATTTGAGGTATGGCTCATATGTGTACCCCGCTCCGTTTGGCCACAGTGGCCAAAATCCTCCAGTGAAATTTCGTTCACAACATACAATAATATATGTGATATTAAAAAATTTTTCAAAGTTTTCTGAAAAACAATTCAGAAAAACTGCTTCGATAGTTAGATAGGACATGCTTAGAGCTTTAATTTGAGGTATGGCTCATATGTGTACCCCGCTCCGTTTGGCCACAGTGGCCAAAATCCTCCAGTGAAATTTCGTTCACAACATACAATAATATATGTGATATTAAAAAATTTTTCAAAGTTTTCTGAAAAACAATTCAGAAAAACTGCTTTGATAGTTAGATAGCACATACTTAGAGCTTTAATTTGAGGTATGGCTCATATGTGTACCCCGCTCCGTTTGGCCACAGTGGCCAAAATCCTCCAGAGAAATTTCGTTCACAATATTCAATAATATATGTGATATTAAAAAAATTTTCAGTTTTCTGAAAAACAATTCAGAGAAACTGCTTTGATAGTTAGATAGGACATGCTTAGAGCTTTAATTTGAGGTATGGCTCATATGTGTACCCCGCTTTGTTTGGCCACAGTGGCCAAAATCCTCCAGAGAAATTTCGTTCACAATATTCAATAATATATGTGATATTAAAAAATTTTTCAAAGTTTTCTGAAAAACAATTCAGAAAAGCTGCTTTGATAGTTAGATAGGACATGCTTAGAGCTTTAATTTGAGGTATGGCTCATATGTGTACCCCGCTCCGTTTGGCCACAGTGGCCAAAATCCTCCAGAGAAATTTCGTTCACAACATAAAATAATATATGTGATATTAAAAAATTTTTCAAAGTTTTCTGAAAAACAATTCAGAAAAACTGCTCTGATAGTTAGATAGGACATGCTTGGAGCTTTAATTTGAGGTATGGCTCATATGTGTACCCCGCTCCGTTTGGCCACAGTGGCCAAAATCCTCCAGAGAAATTTCGTTCACAACATACAATAATATATGTGATATTAAAAAATTTTTCAAAGTTTTCTGAAAAACAATTCAGAAAAACTGCTTTGATGGTTAGATAGGACATGCCTAGGGCTTTAATTTGAGGTATGGCTCATATGTGTACCCCGCTCCGTTTGGCCACAGTGGCCAAAATCCTCCAGAGAAATTTCGTTCACAACATACAATAATATATGTGATATTAAAAAATTTTTCAAAGTTTTCTGAAAAACAATTCAGAAAAACTGCTTTGATAGTTAGATAGGACATGCTTAGAGCTTTAATTTGAGGTATGGCTCATATGTGTACCCCGCTCCGTTTGGCCACAGTGGCCAAAATCTTCCAGAGAAATTTCGTTCACAATATTCAATAATATATGTGATATTAAAAAATTTTTCAAAGTTTTCTGAAAAACAATTCAGAAAAACTGCTTTGATAGTTAGATAGCACATACTTAGAGCTTTAATTTGAGGTATGGCTCATATGTGTACCCCGCTCCGTTTGGCCACAGTGGCCAAAATCCTCCAGAGAAATTTCGTTCACAATATTCAATAATATATGTGATATTAAAAAAATTTTCAGTTTTCTGAAAAACAATTCAGAGAAACTGCTTTGATAGTTAGATAGGACATGCTTAGAGCTTTAATTTGAGGTATGGCTCATATGTGTACCCCGCTTTGTTTGGCCACAGTGGCCAAAATCCTCCAGAGAAATTTCGTTCACAATATTCAATAATATATGTGATATTAAAAAATTTTTCAAAGTTTTCTGAAAAACAATTCAGAAAAGCTGCTTTGATAGTTAGATAGGACATGCTTAGAGCTTTAATTTGAGGTATGGCTGATATGTGTACCCCGCTCCGTTTGGCCACAGTGGCCAAAATCCTCCAGAGAAATTTCGTTCACAACATAAAATAATATATGTGATATTAAAAAATTGTTCAAAGTTTTCTGAAAAACAATTCAGAAAAACTGCTTTGATAGTTAGATAGGACATGCTTGGAGCTTTAATTTGAGGTATGGCTCATATGTGTACCCCGCTCCGTTTGGCCACAGTGGCCAAAATCCTCCAGAGAAATTTCGTTCACAACATACAATAATATATGTGATATTAAAAAATTTTTCAAAGTTTTCTGAAAAACAATTCAGAAAAACTGCTTTGATAGTTAGATAGGACATGCCTAGGGCTTTAATTTGAGGTATGGCTCATATGTGTACCCCGCTCCGTTTGGCCACAGTGGCCAAAATCCTCCAGAGAAATTTCGTTCACAACATACAATAATATATGTGATATTAAAAAATTTTTCAAAGTTTTCTGAAAAACAATTCAGAAAAACTGCTTTGATAGTTAGATAGGACATGCTTAGAGCTTTAATTTGAGGTATGGCTCATATGTGTACCCCACTCCGTTTGGCCACAGTGGCCAAAATCCTCCAGAGAAATTTCGTTCACAATATTCAATAATATATGTGATATTAAAAAATTTTTCAAAGTTTTCTGAAAAACAATTCAGAAAAACTGCTTTGATAGTTAGATAGGACATGCTTAGAGCTTTAATTTGAGGTACGGCTCATATGTGTACCCCGCTCCGTTTGGCCACAGTGGCCAAAATCCTCCAGAGAAATTTCGTTCACAATATTCAATAATATATGTGATATTAAAAAAATTTTCAGTTTTCTGAAAAACAATTCAGAGAAACTGCTTTGATAGTTAGATAGGACATGCTTAGACCTTTAATTTGAGGTATGGCTCATATGTGTACCCCGCTTTGTTTGGCCACAGTGGCCAAAATCCTCCAGAGAAATTTCGTTCACAATATTCAATAATATATGTGATATTAAAAAATTTTTCAAAGTTTTCTGAAAAACAATTCAGAAAAGCTGCTTTGATAGTTAGATAGGACATGCTTAGAGCTTTAATTTGAGGTATGGCTCATATGTGTACCCCGCTCCGTTTGGCCACAGTGGCCAAAATCCTCCAGAGAAATTTCGTTCACAACATAAAATAATATATGTGATATTAAAAAATTTTTCAAAGTTTTCTGAAAAACAATTCAGAAAAACTGCTTTGATAGTTAGATAGGACATGCTTGGAGCTTTAATTTGAGGTATGGCTCATATGTGTACCCCGCTCCGTTTGGCCACAGTGGCCAAAATCCTCCAGAGAAATTTCGTTCACAACATACAATAATATATGTGATATTAAAAAATTTTTCAAAGTTTTCTGAAAAACAATTCAGAAAAACTGCTTTGATAGTTAGATAGGACATGCCTAGGGCTTTAATTTGAGGTATGGCTCATATGTGTACCCCGCTCCGTTTGGCCACAGTGGCCAAAATCCTCCAGAGAAATTTCGTTCACAACATACAATAATATATGTGATATTAAAAAATTTTTCAAAGTTTTCTGAAAAACAATTCAGAAAAACTGCTTTGATAGTTAGATAGGACATGCCTAGGGCTTTAATTTGAGGTATGGCTCATATGTGTACCCCGCTCCGTTTGGCCACAGTGGCCAAAATCTTCCAGAGAAATTTCGTTCACAATATTCAATAATATATGTGATATTAAAAAATTTTTCAAAGTTTTCTGAAAAACAATTCAGAAAAACTGCTTTGATAATTAGATAGGACATGCTTAGAGCTTTAATTTGAGGTATGGCTCATATGTGTACCCCGCTCCGTTTGGCCACAGTGGCCAAAATCCTCCAGAGAAATTTCGTTCACAATATTCAATAATATATGTGATATTAAAAAATTTTTCAAAGTGTTCTGAAAAACAATTCAGAAAAACTGCTTTGATAGTTAGATAGGACATGCTTAGAGCTTTAATTTGAGGTATGGCTCATATGTGTACCCCGCTCCGTTTGGCCACAGTGGCCAAAATCCTCCAGAGAAATTTCGTTCACAACATACAATAATATATGTGATATTAAAAAATTGTTCAAAGTTTTCTGAAAAACAATTCAGAAAAACTGCTTTGATAGTTAGATAGGACATGCCTAGGGCTTTAATTTGAGGTATGGCTCATATGTGTACCCCGCTCCGTTTGGCCACAGTGGCCAAAATCTTCCAGAGAAATTTCGTTCACAATATTCAATAATATATGTGATATTAAAAAATTTTTCAAAGTTTTCTGAAAAACAATTCAGAAAAACTGCTTTGATAGTTAGATAGAACATGCTTAGAGCTTTGATTTGAGGTATGGCTCATATGTGTACCCCGCTCCGTTTGGCCACAGTGGCCAAAATCCTCCAGAGAAATTTCGTTCACAACATACAATAATATATGTGATATTAAAAAATTTTTCAAAGTTTTCTGAAAAACAATTCAGAAAAACTGCTTTGATAGTTAGATAGGACATGCTTAGAGCTTTAATTTGAGGTATGGCTCATATGTGTACCCCGCTCCGTTTGGCCACAGTGGCCAAAATCTTCCAGAGAAATTTCGTTCACAATATTCAATAATATATGTGATATTAAAAAATTTTTCAAAGTTTTCTGAAAAACAATTCAGAAAAACTGCTTTGATAGTTAGATAGCACATACTTAGAGCTTTAATTTGAGGTATGGCTCATATGTGTACCCCGCTCCGTTTGGCCACAGTGGCCAAAATCCTCCAGAGAAATTTCGTTCACAATATTCAATAATATATGTGATATTAAAAAAATTTTCAGTTTTCTGAAAAACAATTCAGAGAAACTGCTTTGATAGTTAGATAGGACATGCTTAGAGCTTTAATTTGAGGTATGGCTCATATGTGTACCCCGCTCCGTTTGGCCACAGTGGCCAAAATCCTCCAGAGAAATTTCGTTCACAACATACAATAATATATGTGATATTAAAAAATTTTTCAAAGTTTTCTGAAAAACAATTCAGAAAAACTGCTTTGATAGTTAGATAGGACATGCCTAGGGCTTTAATTTGAGGTATGGCTCATATGTGTACCCCGCTCCGTTTGGCCACAGTGGCCAAAATCCTCCAGAGAAATTTCGTTCACAACATACAATAATATATGTGATATTAAAAAATTTTTCAAAGTTTTCTGAAAAACAATTCAGAAAAACTGCTTTGATAGTTAGATAGGACATGCTTAGAGCTTTAATTTGAGGTATGGCTCATATGTGTACCCCACTCCGTTTGGCCACAGTGGCCAAAATCCTCCAGAGAAATTTCGTTCACAATATTCAATAATATATGTGATATTAAAAAATTTTTCAAAGTTTTCTGAAAAACAATTCAGAAAAACTGCTTTGATAGTTAGATAGGACATGCTTAGAGCTTTAATTTGAGGTATGGCTCATATGTGTACCCCGCTCCGTTTGGCCACAGTGGCCAAAATCCTCCAGAGAAATTTCGTTCACAATATTCAATAATATATGTGATATTAAAAAAATTTTCAGTTTTCTGAAAAACAATTCAGAGAAACTGCTTTGATAGTTAGATAGGACATGCTTAGACCTTTAATTTGAGGTATGGCTCATATGTGTACCCCGCTTTGTTTGGCCACAGTGGCCAAAATCCTCCAGAGAAATTTCGTTCACAATATTCAATAATATATGTGATATTAAAAAATTTTTCAAAGTTTTCTGAAAAACAATTCAGAAAAGCTGCTTTGATAGTTAGATAGGACATGCTTAGAGCTTTAATTTGAGGTATGGCTCATATGTGTACCCCGCTCCGTTTGGCCACAGTGGCCAAAATCCTCCAGAGAAATTTCGTTCACAACATAAAATAATATATGTGATATTAAAAAATTTTTCAAAGTTTTCTGAAAAACAATTCAGAAAAACTGCTTTGATAGTTAGATAGGACATGCTTGGAGCTTTAATTTGAGGTATGGCTCATATGTGTACCCCGCTCCGTTTGGCCACAGTGGCCAAAATCCTCCAGAGAAATTTCGTTCACAACATACAATAATATATGTGATATTAAAAAATTTTTCAAAGTTTTCTGAAAAACAATTCAGAAAAACTGCTTTGATGGTTAGATAGGACATGCCTAGGGCTTTAATTTGAGGTATGGCTCATATGTGTACCCCGCTCCGTTTGGCCACAGTGGCCAAAATCCTCCAGAGAAATTTCGTTCACAACATACAATAATATATGTGATATTAAAAAATTTTTCAAAGTTTTCTGAAAAACAATTCAGAAAAACTGCTTTGATAGTTAGATAGGACATGCTTAGAGCTTTAATTTGAGGTATGGCTCATATGTGTACCCCGCTCCGTTTGGCCACAGTGGCCAAAATCTTCCAGAGAAATTTCGTTCACAATATTCAATAATATATGTGATATTAAAAAATTTTTCAAAGTTTTCTGAAAAACAATTCAGAAAAACTGCTTTGATAGTTAGATAGCACATACTTAGAGCTTTAATTTGAGGTATGGCTCATATGTGTACCCCGCTCCGTTTGGCCACAGTGGCCAAAATCCTCCAGAGAAATTTCGTTCACAATATTCAATAATATATGTGATATTAAAAAAATTTTCAGTTTTCTGAAAAACAATTCAGAGAAACTGCTTTGATAGTTAGATAGGACATGCTTAGAGCTTTAATTTGAGGTATGGCTCATATGTGTACCCCGCTTTGTTTGGCCACAGTGGCCAAAATCCTCCAGAGAAATTTCGTTCACAATATTCAATAATATATGTGATATTAAAAAATTTTTCAAAGTTTTCTGAAAAACAATTCAGAAAAGCTGCTTTGATAGTTAGATAGGACATGCTTAGAGCTTTAATTTGAGGTATGGCTGATATGTGTACCCCGCTCCGTTTGGCCACAGTGGCCAAAATCCTCCAGAGAAATTTCGTTCACAACATAAAATAATATATGTGATATTAAAAAATTGTTCAAAGTTTTCTGAAAAACAATTCAGAAAAACTGCTTTGATAGTTAGATAGGACATGCTTGGAGCTTTAATTTGAGGTATGGCTCATATGTGTACCCCGCTCCGTTTGGCCACAGTGGCCAAAATCCTCCAGAGAAATTTCGTTCACAACATACAATAATATATGTGATATTAAAAAATTTTTCAAAGTTTTCTGAAAAACAATTCAGAAAAACTGCTTTGATAGTTAGATAGGACATGCCTAGGGCTTTAATTTGAGGTATGGCTCATATGTGTACCCCGCTCCGTTTGGCCACAGTGGCCAAAATCCTCCAGAGAAATTTCGTTCACAACATACAATAATATATGTGATATTAAAAAATTTTTCAAAGTTTTCTGAAAAACAATTCAGAAAAACTGCTTTGATAGTTAGATAGGACATGCTTAGAGCTTTAATTTGAGGTATGGCTCATATGTGTACCCCACTCCGTTTGGCCACAGTGGCCAAAATCCTCCAGAGAAATTTCGTTCACAATATTCAATAATATATGTGATATTAAAAAATTTTTCAAAGTTTTCTGAAAAACAATTCAGAAAAACTGCTTTGATAGTTAGATAGGACATGCTTAGAGCTTTAATTTGAGGTACGGCTCATATGTGTACCCCGCTCCGTTTGGCCACAGTGGCCAAAATCCTCCAGAGAAATTTCGTTCACAATATTCAATAATATATGTGATATTAAAAAAATTTTCAGTTTTCTGAAAAACAATTCAGAGAAACTGCTTTGATAGTTAGATAGGACATGCTTAGACCTTTAATTTGAGGTATGGCTCATATGTGTACCCCGCTTTGTTTGGCCACAGTGGCCAAAATCCTCCAGAGAAATTTCGTTCACAATATTCAATAATATATGTGATATTAAAAAATTTTTCAAAGTTTTCTGAAAAACAATTCAGAAAAGCTGCTTTGATAGTTAGATAGGACATGCTTAGAGCTTTAATTTGAGGTATGGCTCATATGTGTACCCCGCTCCGTTTGGCCACAGTGGCCAAAATCCTCCAGAGAAATTTCGTTCACAACATAAAATAATATATGTGATATTAAAAAATTTTTCAAAGTTTTCTGAAAAACAATTCAGAAAAACTGCTTTGATAGTTAGATAGGACATGCTTGGAGCTTTAATTTGAGGTATGGCTCATATGTGTACCCCGCTCCGTTTGGCCACAGTGGCCAAAATCCTCCAGAGAAATTTCGTTCACAACATACAATAATATATGTGATATTAAAAAATTTTTCAAAGTTTTCTGAAAAACAATTCAGAAAAACTGCTTTGATAGTTAGATAGGACATGCCTAGGGCTTTAATTTGAGGTATGGCTCATATGTGTACCCCGCTCCGTTTGGCCACAGTGGCCAAAATCCTCCAGAGAAATTTCGTTCACAACATACAATAATATATGTGATATTAAAAAATTTTTCAAAGTTTTCTGAAAAACAATTCAGAAAAACTGCTTTGATAGTTAGATAGGACATGCCTAGGGCTTTAATTTGAGGTATGGCTCATATGTGTACCCCGCTCCGTTTGGCCACAGTGGCCAAAATCTTCCAGAGAAATTTCGTTCACAATATTCAATAATATATGTGATATTAAAAAATTTTTCAAAGTTTTCTGAAAAACAATTCAGAAAAACTGCTTTGATAATTAGATAGGACATGCTTAGAGCTTTAATTTGAGGTATGGCTCATATGTGTACCCCGCTCCGTTTGGCCACAGTGGCCAAAATCCTCCAGAGAAATTTCGTTCACAATATTCAATAATATATGTGATATTAAAAAATTTTTCAAAGTGTTCTGAAAAACAATTCAGAAAAACTGCTTTGATAGTTAGATAGGACATGCTTAGAGCTTTAATTTGAGGTATGGCTCATATGTGTACCCCGCTCCGTTTGGCCACAGTGGCCAAAATCCTCCAGAGAAATTTCGTTCACAACATACAATAATATATGTGATATTAAAAAATTGTTCAAAGTTTTCTGAAAAACAATTCAGAAAAACTGCTTTGATAGTTAGATAGGACATGCCTAGGGCTTTAATTTGAGGTATGGCTCATATGTGTACCCCGCTCCGTTTGGCCACAGTGGCCAAAATCTTCCAGAGAAATTTCGTTCACAATATTCAATAATATATGTGATATTAAAAAATTTTTCAAAGTTTTCTGAAAAACAATTCAGAAAAACTGCTTTGATAGTTAGATAGAACATGCTTAGAGCTTTGATTTGAGGTATGGCTCATATGTGTACCCCGCTCCGTTTGGCCACAGTGGCCAAAATCCTCCAGAGAAATTTCGTTCACAACATACAATAATATATGTGATATTAAAAAATTTTTCAAAGTTTTCTGAAAAACAATTCAGAAAAACTGCTTTGATAGTTAGATAGGACATGCTTAGAGCTTTAATTTGAGGTATGGCTCATATGTGTACCCCGCTCCGTTTGGCCACAGTGGCCAAAATCTTCCAGAGAAATTTCGTTCACAATATTCAATAATATATGTGATATTAAAAAATTTTTCAAAGTTTTCTGAAAAACAATTCAGAAAAACTGCTTTGATAGTTAGATAGCACATACTTAGAGCTTTAATTTGAGGTATGGCTCATATGTGTACCCCGCTCCGTTTGGCCACAGTGGCCAAAATCCTCCAGAGAAATTTCGTTCACAATATTCAATAATATATGTGATATTAAAAAAATTTTCAGTTTTCTGAAAAACAATTCAGAGAAACTGCTTTGATAGTTAGATAGGACATGCTTAGAGCTTTAATTTGAGGTATGGCTCATATGTGTACCCCGCTCCGTTTGGCCACAGTGGCCAAAATCCTCCAGAGAAATTTCGTTCACAACATACAATAATATATGTGATATTAAAAAATTTTTCAAAGTTTTCTGAAAAACAATTCAGAAAAACTGCTTTGATAGTTAGATAGGACATGCCTAGGGCTTTAATTTGAGGTATGGCTCATATGTGTACCCCGCTCCGTTTGGCCACAGTGGCCAAAATCCTCCAGAGAAATTTCGTTCACAACATACAATAATATATGTGATATTAAAAAATTTTTCAAAGTTTTCTGAAAAACAATTCAGAAAAACTGCTTTGATAGTTAGATAGGACATGCTTAGAGCTTTAATTTGAGGTATGGCTCATATGTGTACCCCACTCCGTTTGGCCACAGTGGCCAAAATCCTCCAGAGAAATTTCGTTCACAATATTCAATAATATATGTGATATTAAAAAATTTTTCAAAGTTTTCTGAAAAACAATTCAGAAAAACTGCTTTGATAGTTAGATAGGACATGCTTAGAGCTTTAATTTGAGGTATGGCTCATATGTGTACCCCGCTCCGTTTGGCCACAGTGGCCAAAATCCTCCAGAGAAATTTCGTTCACAATATTCAATAATATATGTGATATTAAAAAAATTTTCAGTTTTCTGAAAAACAATTCAGAGAAACTGCTTTGATAGTTAGATAGGACATGCTTAGACCTTTAATTTGAGGTATGGCTCATATGTGTACCCCGCTTTGTTTGGCCACAGTGGCCAAAATCCTCCAGAGAAATTTCGTTCACAATATTCAATAATATATGTGATATTAAAAAATTTTTCAAAGTTTTCTGAAAAACAATTCAGAAAAGCTGCTTTGATAGTTAGATAGGACATGCTTAGAGCTTTAATTTGAGGTATGGCTCATATGTGTACCCCGCTCCGTTTGGCCACAGTGGCCAAAATCCTCCAGAGAAATTTCGTTCACAACATAAAATAATATATGTGATATTAAAAAATTTTTCAAAGTTTTCTGAAAAACAATTCAGAAAAACTGCTTTGATAGTTAGATAGGACATGCTTGGAGCTTTAATTTGAGGTATGGCTCATATGTGTACCCCGCTCCGTTTGGCCACAGTGGCCAAAATCCTCCAGAGAAATTTCGTTCACAACATACAATAATATATGTGATATTAAAAAATTTTTCAAAGTTTTCTGAAAAACAATTCAGAAAAACTGCTTTGATAGTTAGATAGGACATGCCTAGGGCTTTAATTTGAGGTATGGCTCATATGTGTACCCCGCTCCGTTTGGCCACAGTGGCCAAAATCCTCCAGAGAAATTTCATTCACAACATACAATAATATATGTGATATTAAAAAATTTTTCAAAGTTTTCTGAAAAACAATTCAGAAAAACTGCTTTGATAGTTAGATAGGACATGCCTAGGGCTTTAATTTGAGGTATGGCTCATATGTGTACCCCGCTCCGTTTGGCCACAGTGGCCAAAATCTTCCAGAGAAATTTCGTTCACAATATTCAATAATATATGTGATATTAAAAAATTTTTCAAAGTTTTCTGAAAAACAATTCAGAAAAACTGCTTTGATAATTAGATAGGACATGCTTAGAGCTTTAATTTGAGGTATGGCTCATATGTGTACCCCGCTCCGTTTGGCCACAGTGGCCAAAATCCTCCAGAGAAATTTCGTTCACAATATTTAATAATATATGTGATATTAAAAAATTTTTCAAAGTGTTCTGAAAAACAATTCAGAAAAACTGCTTTGATAGTTAGATAGGACATGCTTAGAGCTTTAATTTGAGGTATGGCTCATATGTGTACCCCGCTCCGTTTGGCCACAGTGGCCAAAATCCTCCAGAGAAATTTCGTTCACAACATACAATAATATATGTGATATTAAAAAATTGTTCAAAGTTTTCTGAAAAACAATTCAGAAAAACTGCTTTGATAGTTAGATAGGACATGCCTAGGGCTTTAATTTGAGGTATGGCTCATATGTGTACCCCGCTCCGTTTGGCCACAGTGGCCAAAATCTTCCAGAGAAATTTCGTTCACAATATTCAATAATATATGTGATATTAAAAAATTTTTCAAAGTTTTCTGAAAAACAATTCAGAAAAACTGCTTTGATAGTTAGATAGAACATGCTTAGAGCTTTGATTTGAGGTATGGCTCATATGTGTACCCCGCTCCGTTTGGCCACAGTGGCCAAAATCCTCCAGAGAAATTTCGTTCACAACATACAATAATATATGTGATATTAAAAAATTTTTCAAAGTTTTCTGAAAAACAATTCAGAAAAACTGCTTTGATAGTTAGATAGGACATGCTTAGAGCTTTAATTTGAGGTATGGCTCATATGTGTACCCCGCTCCGTTTGGCCACAGTGGCCAAAATCTTCCAGAGAAATTTCGTTCACAATATTCAATAATATATGTGATATTAAAAAATTTTTCAAAGTTTTCTGAAAAACAATTCAGAAAAACTGCTTTGATAGTTAGATAGCACATACTTAGAGCTTTAATTTGAGGTATGGCTCATATGTGTACCCCGCTCCGTTTGGCCACAGTGGCCAAAATCCTCCAGAGAAATTTCGTTCACAATATTCAATAATATATGTGATATTAAAAAAATTTTCAGTTTTCTGAAAAACAATTCAGAGAAACTGCTTTGATAGTTAGATAGGACATGCTTAGAGCTTTAATTTGAGGTATGGCTCATATGTGTACCCCGCTTTGTTTGGCCACAGTGGCCAAAATCCTCCAGAGAAATTTCGTTCACAATATTCAATAATATATGTGATATTAAAAAATTTTTCAAAGTTTTCTGAAAAACAATTCAGAAAAGCTGCTTTGATAGTTAGATAGGACATGCTTAGAGCTTTAATTTGAGGTATGGCTCATATGTGTACCCCGCTCCGTTTGGCCACAGTGGCCAAAATCCTCCAGTGAAATTTCGTTCACAACATACAATAATATATGTGATATTAAAAAATTTTTCAAAGTTTTCTGAAAAACAATTCAGAAAAACTGCTTTGATAGTTAGATAGGACATGCTTAGAGCTTTAATTTGAGGTATGGCTCATATGTGTACCCCGCTCCGTTTGGCCACAGTGGCCAAAATCCTCCAGAGAAATTTCGTTCACAACATAAAATAATATATGTGATATTAAAAAATTTTTCAAAGTTTTCTGAAAAACAATTCAGAAAAACTGCTTTGATAGTTAGATAGGACATGCTTGGAGCTTTAATTTGAGGTATGGCTCATATGTGTACCCCGCTCCGTTTGGCCACAGTGGCCAAAATCCTCCAGAGAAATTTCGTTCACAACATACAATAATATATGTGATATTAAAAAATTTTTCAAAGTTTTCTGAAAAACAATTCAGAAAAACTGCTTTGATAGTTAGATAGGACATGCTTAGAGCTTTAATTTGAGGTATGGCTCATATGTGTACCCCGCTCCGTTTGGCCACAGTGGCCAAAATCCTCCAGTGAAATTTCGTTCACAACATACAATAATATATGTGATATTAAAAAATTTTTCAAAGTTTTCTGAAAAACAATTCAGAAAAACTGCTTTGATAGTTAGATAGGACATGCCTAGGGCTTTAATTTGAGGTATGGCTCATATGTGTACCCCGCTCCGTTTGGCCACAGTGGCCAAAATCCTCCAGAGAAATTTCGTTCACAACATACAATAATATATGTGATATTAAAAAATTTTTCAAAGTTTTCTGAAAAACAATTCAGAAAAACTGCTTTGATAGTTAGATAGGACATGCTTAGAGCTTTAATTTGAGGTATGGCTCATATGTGTACCCCGCTCCGTTTGGCCACAGTGGCCAAAATCCTCCAGTGAAATTTCGTTCACAACATACAATAATATATGTGATATTAAAAAATTTTTCAAAGTTTTCTGAAAAACAATTCAGAAAAACTGCTTTGATAGTTAGATAGGACATGCTTAGAGCTTTAATTTGAGGTATGGCTCATATGTGTACCCCGCTCCGTTTGGCCACAGTGGCCAAAATCCTCCAGTGAAATTTCGTTCACAACATACAATAATATATGTGATATTAAAAAATTTTTCAAAGTTTTCTGAAAAACAATTCAGAAAAACTGCTTTGATAGTTAGATAGGACATGCTTAGAGCTTTAATTTGAGGTATGGCTCATATGTGTACCCCGCTCCGTTTGGCCACAGTGGCCAAAATCCTCCAGTGAAATTTCGTTCACAACATACAATAATATATGTGATATTAAAAAATTTTTCAAAGTTTTCTGAAAAACAATTCAGAAAAACTGCTTTGATAGTTAGATAGGACATGCTTGGAGCTTTAATTTGAGGTATGGCTCATATGTGTACCCCGCTCCGTTTGGCCACAGTGGCCAAAATCCTCCAGAGAAATTTCGTTCACAACATACAATAATATATGTGATATTAAAAAATTTTTCAAAGTTTTCTGAAAAACAATTCAGAAAAACTGCTTTGATAGTTAGATAGGACATGCCTAGGGCTTTAATTTGAGGTATGGCTCATATGTGTACCCCGCTCCGTTTGGCCACAGTGGCCAAAATCCTCCAGAGAAATTTCGTTCACAACATACAATAATATATGTGATATTAAAAAATTTTTCAAAGTTTTCTGAAAAACAATTCAGAAAAACTGCTTTAATAGTTAGATAGGACATGCTTAGAGCTTTAATTTGAGGTATGGCTCATATGTGTACCCCGCTTCGTTTGGCCACAGTGGCCAAAATCCTCCAGAGAAATTTCGTTCACAATATTCAATAATATATGTGATATTAAAAAATTTTTCAAAGTGTTCTGAAAAACAATTCAGAAAAACTGCTTTGATAGTTAGATAGGACATGCTTAGAGCTTTAATTTGAGGTATGGCTCATATGTGTACCCCGCTCCGTTTGGCCACAGTGGCCAAAATCCTCCAGAGAAATTTCGTTCACAACATACAATAATATATGTGATATTAAAAAATTTTTCAAAGTTTTCTGAAAAACAATTCAGAAAAACTGCTTTGATAGTTAGATAGGACATGCTTAGAGCTTTAATTTGAGGTATGGCTCATATGTGTACCCCGCTCCGTTTGGCCACAGTGGCCAAAATCCTCCAGTGAAATTTCGTTCACAACATACAATAATATATGTGATATTAAAAAATTTTTCAAAGTTTTCTGAAAAACAATTCAGAAAAACTGCTTTGATAGTTAGATAGGACATGCTTAGAGCTTTAATTTGAGGTATGGCTCATATGTGTACCCCGCTCCGTTTGGCCACAGTGGCCAAAATCCTCCAGTGAAATTTCGTTCACAACATACAATAATATATGTGATATTAAAAAATTTTTCAAAGTTTTCTGAAAAACAATTTATAATAGTTATTATTTTTTTTTTTTTGGTATTTCACATTGTTTTAACATGTTAAATATTCTTAGAATTTGTTATTTAGCTGTATTTAGTATATTTTCGTTACGTCATAACATATTTAAGTCTTACGTCATAACATATTTAACTTTTCACCATTACGTCATTACATATTTAACTGACATATTTATCTTCACAGACTTGAAATATTAACCAAACTTGAAGGCTACATTGTTATGGACGGCGAATCATAGGTAAAAGCTGATTTTAACAAAAAAATTTATATTGCGTCAAGTTGAGGAAGTGTAGACTCCAAAATCATATACAAGAAAATTGATAAATTTAGCAAAAAACTTGGTTTGCCAAGCGATCTAGAGCTGTGGTTTAAAGAGTCGACCATTCGAGAAATCGTCTGCAACAACAGCTGAAATATACATATAAGAATATTTAGAAAAACGATTGCTGCCTTTCATTAGACATTACATATCCCATTATTTAAATACCACCTGAAATTGTACAATGACAAAAAAAATTAAATTGTACGAAAACAATTTCATCCACCTAATTATCCCCAACTTTGACTGATCGTAAAATATTAGGCCTTTGTTGAAACTTAATTAGAGATACAATGCGGAAAAAATATAAAAAATTTGCTGCGGAAATTTAAAGAGAAGATGTGCAGCGCTTGAAGGGAGCATAAATAAAAATACTCAAAGTTTTTTTTTTGAAATGAAGAAATTTAATTTAAATTTTTTTTATTATTTTTTTAACAGATTAGATGATCTTGAATGATATTAAATTTTATGAGTTCATTAGTATGAGGTATGAAGAATTCCGGGGCAGAAGTTTTAAAGGCGAAAAAACATATTTTAATTTTTTTTCCAAATATGAATAATGTTTGTTTATTTATTTGTAGTATAATATTTGAAGTATCTATGGAAAAACTTTTAATTAAAAATATCAATAAGTCTGTGACAGCGAATTTACGGAGGCGCCTCCAAAAAAAAGTTATGAGGTGAACTCGTAATCGGATCGTCTGGAACAAAAAAATTGAAATGCGATAAAAAGGTCATATGTTTCTCTAGTCAGAGGGAGTTTTTTTATTATTTTTGGCAGTATTTGGAGGTGGAAAACGCGATCTTCGCTAAAAAAAATTTGGTGAAATTGTTATACTATAATGGAAAAAATGTTAAAACAAACTTCCTAAGTTTATCTGTTGATTTATGTGTAGAAATAGTGTTTAAAATTTCAGAAGGATCGGTCAATTAGATTTTGAGTTATAATGATCACGAAATTCAAAAATGAAATTTGCCAGAAAATCGATTTAAAGTTTTTTATACTCACTATCTTAAACTAAGCATCAAAAAAGGGTATAGTTTTTTATACTTACAAACAGGCACAGATCCACGGGGATCCCAAACGATTTAATATATAAAAAAAATAAAAAAAAATTTTGTAATACCCAATAACCTTTGCGACTTGAAATGTTTTTAAACTAATCTAACATCTTAATGGTAATAATGACTCACTTTCATCTAGTAGTGTCATTCTAAAGCAGCAAAGATAATTAACATGTCAAAGCCTTTACACTCACCAAACAAAGTCTGTAATGGCAACTGAAAATTTTGCTGTTATTACGGGAAATTTTGCTAATTTGAGTCCAGCGGTATTGTTTGCCAATCTTAGCAACACATGTCTGCTAACATGTAGTACAATGAAATTAGTAGCCGCTACTTAATTATAGTAAACTTTTTGTAAAGTGGAATTTAAAATCGGTTTGCTAAAATAAGCAAAAAATTTACTAAGTATTATTAATATAAGTATAATTGTATTAGTATACAAAAATAGTAAGCACTTCTAAATTTTAGTTAATTGCTATAAACTTAAGGAATTGAAAAATTTTAATTTATAAAAAAAAAATATTATTAAAATGCCCAAATTAACTCAATTATTATACCCTTCACCACAGGTGGAAGGACTACCTCTAATTTTTTCCGTAAAATCCCTTTGTTTAATATGTATGTAAAATTTTACGAATAACAAACACATCCATTTTTATACACAAACAACAAACACATACAAAGATTTGTCATTTAAATAAAAACCAAACAAATCCCTATTGAACGAAAACTGTTTATTTAACTCTATAAACGATGATTCCATATGGCCTTCATAGCTGAGTTGTCTAAACGCTATGTCACAAATACCTTCTTTCTCTAAGAACGCGAGTTCGAATCCTACTCAAGACACAATTCAACTTTTTTTTGTACATTTTTTTTTTTTTCTTAAGACTTTTTTTATTTTTTGTTTTTTTTAACATGAAATAATTAATTTAAATAAAATTTTATATTAATAATTTAATAATCCATAAATAGGCTAAAAACATCAAAATTTTTATAAAAACCCCCTGATACAAACAAAATACAAACGGTTTTAAAAGAATTTATCCCTTTGAAAGCAACTATTTTAGGTCATAACTTATAATAATTTATAAAAAAAAATTTATAAACTATTTTCCACCAAATTTTGAAAATTAAGCTAAAGAAATTAAAAATATTTTTTTAATAAAAAAGCGAAATAAAATCCCAAATGCAAATTTACCAGCTAAATCAAACATATTTTTAGAAATAAAGCACATGCAGTTCTAGTGATTTCTTTTTACGATTTGTAAAAAAATATTTTTTTGGTCGAAAAAAGCTTTTTTTAGAACTAAAAAGATTTTTGAAAAAAAATATGACAACACTGATTGGCATTATGTTCGTGATTGTTGTTGTTTTTATTTTATTTGTTGAACTTTTTGTCTTTCACCTCTGTTGACGGCAGGCTAGGCCTTGGTGTATTTAGCAAAAAATATTCACAGTTTTATTTACTTATTTCTTAAAAAAGAACCGTAACAGATTTCTTAAAGTATTTTCAAACATATATTATTTACATATTCTTTTTATTTGTAACATTTTTTGTATATACACATATGTTTCGTATATACATACATACATACTAACGTACGTAATAATTATCTTTACTAGAACGCTCACTGAGTGAGAATGCAATATGATTTGTTATTTATTGATTTTGATCTCAGATCCAATGCAGTTATGTATGTGTGTATGCATGTTCGTGTGTTTTTTTTTTATATTGTTGTAAATATGTACGCATTATAGCTTATTGCCAAATTTCATTTTAAAGTTTTGCTTTTCTATTGTTATTAAAGATTTTATTTTGCCAGTCGTCGTTAAACAGATCTTGAATAAAGAATAATTTAGAAATTGGTTTATTGTCGTTCTTATTTTGCGCCTTCTTGCAAAAACTATTGCAAGAACTATACATTGGTGACCCCGACGAGATCTTGTTTTTTTTTTATTGTCAATATCATTTCGGATATTGAATTATTTCTTGGATTTGCTGTTGTAGTTTGGTTATTCCACAGACAGCATACATTTTGTTTCCCGATGACGTCAACCAGCCAAGCACAGAAGTCTACAGACAGCGAAGAAGCAGATCGTTCGCTCTTATTGCCTTATAAAAATAAGGTTGCAGCAATGGTAAAGCAGCTAGAAAATTTAAATCAAGCCCTAACAGCATCGCAAGTAAAAGAATATGATGAGGCAGAGCTGTCTGTTCGTTTGGACTACATTGAGGAGGTAAATAAAAGCTATGAAAAGGCACAAGGTTTTCTTGAGGAAAATGAAAGCTGTGAGGTGGATGGATCTGATCGAATGAGATTCGTTTCGCTGTATCTTGATGCAAAGGCCAAATTAACTCGGCAAGTCAATGCTACTCGTAATTTTGATTCAAACCAACGATCTTCAACATTGCGCCAATTTTCGCTCGGTGAATCGCCATTTTCTCAAGCATCATTTCGCAAAACAAAGGTACCTGAAATTCATTTACCTAAATTTTATGGTGAATACTCAGGATGGCCAAATTTCTATTCGTTATTTTCAACTGTAATTAATGACAATAGTGAGTTAAGTACTCTTGAAAAGTTCCACTATTTGCGTGCTAGTTTAGGTGAAGCCGCTCTCGACACGATTGCTTCATTGGAACTCAACGAAACAAATTATGAGGAAGCCTTGTTGTTGTTAAAGAATCGTTTTGACAATAAATTGTTAAATTTTCAAACTCACATTAAAGAAATGTTTGCATTAAATTTTGTTGAAAATAGTTCAGCAAATAGTTTACGACGTTTAAGTGACAAATTCAATGCACATTTACGTGCTATTCAAACGATTGGTGACCAGCAGCAAATTGCCGATGGACTATTAATTTATCTAGTATCATCAAAGTTAGATAAAAAATCACAAATGAAGTGGGAGGAAAATTTGCCAATAAATGAATTACCAACCTGGGACTCCATGGCAGCATTTTTAGAACGCAGATGTCGCATGGCTGAAAATTTTGAAAATTCAGCAATAAGCAAGCCTTCGAGTGTATCAAAGAAATCCCATCAGCAAAATCGTCATGTTCATCTTTCTACTTCATCCATAATGTGTTCGTTTTGTGATTCTAAAGATCACTATATCACCAGCTGTTCACGTTTTGGCAATTTGTCTCCCTCCTTACGTTTTAAAGAAGCCAAAAGTATGAAGTTATGCCTGAATTGTTTAAAAAAGGGTCATATGCTTAAAAAGTGTACTTCAGGTTGTTGTCGTAAGTGCTCTTCGAAACACCACACAATGTTGCACATTGACAATGTGCCGATTGACCAATCTGCAATATTTTCAGCGGATAATTCAGCTCCAAGCACGTCGCAAGCAGTGCTTATTTCGTCAAGTATTTCTGATGTCACAACAGCTTCAGCACCAACAATGTGTGTTTTGCTAGCTACAGCAATTGTAATGGTAAAAAATCAATTCGGAAGTTTTGTACCATGTCGCGTTATATTAGATTCTGCATCACAGCTTAACTTGATTACAAGTCGCTTCGTTAACCATCTTCGTTTAAAATGCAATCGGACTAAAGTAAGTATTTCTGGAATTGGTGACGGATACTTCTCAGCCGATAAGTCTGTTGATATTGTTATCAAATCTAAATATACTGAATATTCAACAACACTTACTGCAATGGTCGTCCCTAGTATAACAGATTACCAGCCAAATATTATTACAAACACCGCAGAATGGAATATTCCCAGAAATATAGAACTCGCAGATCCATTGTTTGATAAATATGGCCATATTGATGGTTTAATTGGCGCCGAGTTATTTTTTGATTTAATGTCAGTTGGACAAATCAAATTAGCTGATAATTTACCCATGTTGCAAAAAACATTATTGGGATGGGTGGTTGCTGGTGGAGGTTTTCGTCCCCAGCGTTCCTGGTCATTGGCTGTCAGTGCTACAAACTTTGAAGAAGAGGAACAGTTTTGTGACATTTTAAAAAGCTTTTGGGAAGTAGAAAATAATTTTGAAAGCTGCAATTCGCTCTCAAATGAAGACATTTTTTGTGAGAACCACTTTATTGAAAATACTGTACGTCTTACTACTGGGGAATTTTCCGTCCGGTTACCACAGATAGAGGTAAATGTCGCGCTTTCGCTTGGCGACTCATATAACCGGGCCCTCCAGCGATTTAAAAACTTGGAAAGAAAACTAAAAAGGTTTCCAGAGATTAAAACTCAATACGTAGCATTTATGAGTGAGTACATTTCTTTAAATCACATGTCATTAATTTCTTCTCAAATCAAACAGAAAAAGTATTTTCTCCCACATCATTGTGTACATAAGCTGGACAGCACATCAACTAAGTTAAGGGTTGTTTTTGATGGTTCTGCAAAAACAACAAGTGGCTTATCACTCAACGACATATTGTACGCTGGCCCGACTATACAGCCCAAACTTTTTAATACCCTCTTGCGATATCGTCTTTTCAAGGTCGCCCTGAGTGGGGACATTTGTAAAATGTATCGGTGCGTTCGAGTTTCGTATCCAGACGATTATCTGCAATGCATATTGTGGAGGGCAAATGAAGGTGATGAAATTAAAACGTATAAGTTAAACACTGTAACTTACGGTACAAAGCCCGCAGCATTCTTGGCAATCCGTACAATGCATCAACTCGCAACTGAAGAAGAGCATAATTTTCCATTGGCAGCAAAAATTGTAAGGCGTGATTTTTATGTGGATGACATGATTTCTGGTGGTGACTCCGTTGAAGAAGTTGTGGCGATAAGGCAGCAAGTAGCAGCGCTACTAAAAAAAGGCAATTTTTTAATAAGGAAATGGTGCTCTAATGTTCCAGCAGTTTTAAATGAAGTACCTCCAGAACATTGTGAGCAATATTTGAAATTTAACGACGGAACTGATGTTACTAAAACACTAGGACTTGTGTGGGACCCTAAAAGTGATAACTTTATCTTTTCATTTACTCCTGTTGAGAATTGTAAGCTGGTAACGAAACGCTCCATTTTATCGTCTATTGCTCGTCTGTATGACCCCTTAGGTTTAATTGGTCCAGTCATCACAAAAGCAAAAATTTTTATGCAACAATTGTGGAAGCTTCAATTGCAGTGGGATGAAAGCTTGCCACAATCATTACATTCGTCTTGGCTTGAATACATTTCAAACTTTGATTATATTCATCGATTTATAATTCCACGTTACGTTTCAATGCCAAATGCGAAAATACAAATACATGGCTTTTGCGACGCCAGCTTAGCTGCCTATGGTGCGTGTGTGTACATACGTTCTGAGCTTAATAATACCATCAAATTATCTTTGTTATGCTCTAAATCAAGAGTGTCTCCCCTTAAAAGTTTAACAGTTCCAAAACTTGAGCTCGCTGCAGCATGTCTTCTAGCTGAACTTCTGGACGTAGTTATTAAAACTCTGTCGTACAATTGTGATGTACACTGTTGGTCTGATTCCATGGTCGTTTTGTCATGGATTCGGGAGCAGCCGTCAAATTTCAACGTATTCGTGTCGAATAGAGTTTCCCGTATACAAACACTTACAAGTCAAATGAGGTGGCATTATGTGCCTACAAATGCAAACCCAGCTGATATTATATCGAGAGGTACATCACCTGAAGAACTTCTTCATTCTACCCTATGGAGTGAGGGACCTGGTTTTTTATATCACGAGACATCGAAGTGGCCTGACAATGTGGAATTCTTGGCAGAATTACCTGAGCGTCGTCGAAATGTATTAGCTATTGCTTCACTGTCAGACTTGTCGATACAATGTAAGTACCATAATTCATTTACAAAAATGCAACGAATATTTGCGTATGTATTTAAATTTTTATATCCCAAATCGAGTGGCCAAAATGAATTAAAACCAAGAGACATAAAATATGGTACACAAATTTTAATCAAAAACATTCAGCTAATACATTTTAGCGCTGAATACAAAGCATTGAAGGCCAACAAAAATATACAAACATCTAGCAAGCTTCATTCGTTGATGCCATTTATCGATTCCTTTGGCTTAATTCGTGTGGGTGGCCGCCTTCAGAATTCGACTTTAGATTTTGATGCCCAACATCCCATTATTTTGCCTAAGCGACATCCGTTTACAACTTCACTGGTTACACATTTTCATGAAAAGCTGTTACATGCTGGACCGCAGTGTTTGTTGGCTTCAATTCGCCAGAAGTATTGGCCTATTGGAGGTCGAAAACTTATAAGCTCTATAATTTCTAAATGCATACGTTGTTTTAAAATGAAACCAAAATTGGCTCAACAAGTTATGGGGTGTTTACCGTCCGATCGAGTGAAACCTAACAAAGCTTTCCACACTACTGGAGTGGATTTTTGTGGCCCTTTTTATTACAAGTCCGAAGTGAGAACTCGTCCACCTATCAAATGTTACGTATCTATTTTTATATGCTTTTCGACAAAGGCTTCACATTTAGAGATAGCCCAAGATTTATCGACATCATCGTTTCTGTCTGCCTTACGTCGCTTTATTGCCATAAGGAGCAAACCCAAGACAATTTGGTCAGACAACGCAACAAATTTTGTGGGTGCTAAAAATGAGTTGGCAGATTTGAAGCAGCTATTCTTAAGCCAGCCACATCAGAACTTACTCCAGCAGCAGTGTCTTGAGGATGGAATAGAGTGGAAATTCATCCCTCCAAGGTCGCCCCACTTTGGCGGACTATGGGAGGCGGCTGTCAAGTCTGCAAAGTTTCACTTCTATCGCACAGTCGGCCTCAATAAGTTAACTTTCGATGAGTTGCGCACCCTTGTATGCGAAATATCAGCGATTTTGAACTCTCGCCCTTTATGCCAAATTTCAGAAGATCCGAATGATTTAGAGGTTCTGACCCCGGGGCATTTTTTAGTAGGAGGCCCTCTAATTTCCATAATTGAACCTAATATAACAGATATGGACATTAGTCGTTTGAGCAGGTGGCAGAGAGTCTGTCAAATGAAACAGAATTTTTGGCATAAGTGGAGTAAGTCTTATTTGTCTTTGCTACAAGAGCGATCGAAGTGGCGTGAAAATGTTAATAACATAACTTGTGGTTCAATGGTACTATTGAAGGATGAAAATCTACCGCCTTTAAAGTGGCAAATGGGTCGTGTTGCTGACGTCATAATTGGTGACGATGGTGTTGCTCGAATCGCAGTTATTCGCACTAACAATGGTTTAATCAAGCGTGCCGTTACCAAATTAGCAGTTCTACCAGCTGACTCTTATGTTGAAAGCCATAGCCTTCCAACGGGGGGAGGATGTTGACGGCAGGCTAGGCCTTGGTGTATTTAGCAAAAAATATTCACAGTTTTATTTACTTATTTCTTAAAAAAGAACCGTAACAGATTTCTTAAAGTATTTTCAAACATATATTATTTACATATTCTTTTTATTTGTAACATTTTTTGTATATACACATATGTTTCGTATATACATACATACATACTAACGTACGTAATAATTATCTTTACTAGAACGCTCACTGAGTGAGAATGCAATATGATTTGTTATTTATTGATTTTGATCTCAGATCCAATGCAGTTATGTATGTGTGTATGCATGTTCGTGTGTTTTTTTTTTATATTGTTGTAAATATGTACGCATTATAGCTTATTGCCAAATTTCATTTTAAAGTTTTGCTTTTCTATTGTTATTAAAGATTTTATTTTGCCAGTCGTCGTTAAACAGATCTTGAATAAAGAATAATTTAGAAATTGGTTTATTGTCGTTCTTATTTTGCGCCTTCTTGCAAAAACTATTGCAAGAACTATACAACCTCCTCACCTTTTACCCACAAACAACAAATCCATATAAAGGTTTGTCATTTAAATAAATCCCAAACAAATCTGTTTTAAACGAAAACTCTTTATTTACTTCTATTAACGACGTTTGCTTATGTCCTTCAATGGCTCAGTGGTCTAAGCGCTTTGTCACAAATATTTTTTTCTTTTAGTCGCGCGATCGAGCCCCGTCTATTCAACTTTTTTTATTTTTATATTTTTTAACACTTTTTTTATTTTCTTGAGACTTTTTGTTATTTTTTTTTTAACAAAACAAATGCGTCCAGCACAGTTGTCTTAACGATGTCGGTCAGCTTTTCTGTATAATTGGAGAACGGAAAGAGGAAAAGTTTCCAAATAAGTTGCAAGCATCTTGGTTATCAATACACAACATCTGACCAAATGCGGGCGGGATCCTTGAATTGGGCGTGGCACAAAATAGATTAATTTATATCTTAAGAACGGTAAGACCGTAATTAAATACTCCATAAATGGGCTAAAAACATCAAAATTTTTATAAAAACTAAAATCTCAGAGCTGTAATATGACCTATGGATACGTCTTATATATCCAAAGATCGAAAATCTTTAGTAGAACATATTTGCTGAAAGTAGTTATGATCAAAACATACATTTTTTAAATACCTATTTTCGGGAACCATAAGTCCAAGTTTTATCACTAAACGAAATGGTAAATTTCCACTTAAAGATGTCCGTATATAAATCTCTCCATTCCATAAATAAACATCACTATTTTCCCAACCATGGTGAAGGGTATATAAGATTCGGCATAGCCGAATTTAGCCGCTCTTACTTGTTTTTAGATACGCTTGTTATTTCTACTGCTTATTTCTTCTGAAATTACCTTACGAATTCGAATGTAGGACGGTTAAATTTTAAGGGCCGATGTTGATTTTGAATAAAACACAAATTATTTATGAAATTATTGTCATTTCTTTTTATTATGATATGTTCAATTATGTATGGAACAAAATATTGGCCAAATGGCCGCCGCGACCTCGGCGGCACCACCATCCGATGCTCCAAATTTTCGATGACGCTGAGGCATAATTGAGGTTCTATGCCGTTAATGTGCCGAATTATCTCATCCTTTAGCTCTTGAATTGTTGCTGGCTTATCGACGTACACTTTTTCTTTCAAATAACCCCAAAGAAGGAAGTCCAATGGTGTCAAATCACATGATCTTGGCGGCCAATTGACATCGCCTCCACGTGAGATAACACGGCCATTGAAGTTGTCGCGCAAAAGAGCCATTGTTTGGTTAGCTGTGTGGCAAGTGGCACCGTCCTGGTGAAACCACATATCGTCCAGGGTCATATCCTCAATTCCTTGCCACAATAACTTCGTTATCATCTCGCGATAGCGAACACCATTCACGGCAAATGCTTGGCCGACCTCATGACACACTTTAGCGAACAGCAGCAATGTTTTTCGCAGAACAAACTGGGCGAGCATGTACAGGTGTTTTCACAGACCCGATTTGCTTAAATTTGCCCACAATTCTCCCGATTGTGGATACATTTGGACGAACTGCACGAAATGCATTTTGATTTGAACGCCAATTTTGATAATAAGCCTGAATAACTTTAACGAGTTGCTCGATTGTGTAAATTTCCATGGTTTAAATTGAGTTAGTCTGAAATTGAGAAATGTCAAATGAAATGCAGAAAAAAACTTGACGTTAAGGTGTGGTTCACATTCAACATCGGCCCTTAAAATTTAACCATCCTTTATTTGTTTTTAGAGCAACATTTTTTTTATTTTATTTTTATTTTTTTTACAAAAAATATTTTAAACAAAATTAAAAAAAAACAATAAATCAAAGGCTAAAAAATATTGTAAAAACATAAACCAATTTATCGTTTTGTTTTCATTTGCTAATTTTTGTTTTGAAAAATATTTTTAGTAATTTTTTTTGGATTTTAATGTCAAAATTTAATTGTTTTAAGAGTTAATTTTTAGAACTAAAAAGGTTATTAGTGCTTTTTTAAGTGGATGTCCTATTTTTGGACGTGAGTCCGATACCTTTTTTCAACCTATGTAACATTTTAAGACAATTTAAGTTTGTATGTATAAGTTTTAATTATTAGAAATAACATTTCTATCAATATCCACTTTTTAAAAATTAGTTTTTTTTTTGCTAATTTTAGCAAATCGGTTTTCGAATTTTTATAATGTTTTCTGAAGTTAGCAACAAAAATTTGTTCATATTCTGTAAAAATTCTGAAATTTGTAAAATATAAATAGCAAAAAAAAGTTACTAAATAATAATAAAAATTTTCTAAGTATAATTAGTACAAAAATAATAAAGTGGGATTGAAAACAGTTTTCAAATTTTTCTGCTAAATTTTTTGTTCTGAGTGTAGCTGGAGAAATTGCTATTTCGAGAAAAATGTTTTCTTATTGCATATTTTTCTTGTAATACAAATAAGATTTTATTTTGAAAATAATTTTTGTATTGTTGGATTTTATTTCTGCAGTTATTATTGACATTTATTCCAGAAAATAAAAAAAAAAATAGTGAAAATGATTTGGAAATTAACTATTTTTTTTATTGACTTCCAACCAAAGAATTAAAAAGTTGAAATTAATACAAAATTAAGTTTTACAAAAACAAAAGTAAAATCTTCAGCTCCGTACAGTGAAACACTTTCATTCAGGACGTCCAATGTATTTTTTTGCTATTGCCTACGTTAGATTTTACCTTCTTCACAATAACAAAAACTGCAATAAAAGTATAGCATCTCTGTACTCAACCGCTTGGCAAAAATTGTGCCTAAAATCTGATTTATATACAATTTAGCGGAAACATAAAATAAAAAGTAATTTGGAAATTGCAAAGGGACTTGAAGCAGGTTCGAGATAGGCACGTCGCGCAGCTGCCAGGCTGCGTTTATGTTGTATCAAATTTGCTCAAATTTTTATTTCCCTATAAATCATAGTAAATTATTTTTTCCGTTGAAAAATTTCACTCGAACTTTCGTAGCCTTAAATCGCAATTTGAGCGACCCGGTAGGCTAGTTGGTAGCGTGCTAGCCTATGAGTGCTGGGGTCGTGGGTTCAATTCCTACCAGAGGCTCTGGTCTGTTTTCGCCTTTGTTGCTAGTACTCGGTTAGGATATTAGGATATAATTTGTAATTATATGATTAATATAAATAAATAAAAATAAATTGTAAAAGTTAATAATTTAATTAAAAAAATAATAATTTTCTGTACTAAATTTTCGTGAAAACAAATTGTACTAAATTTTCAGGTGAAATTGATTATCGTGAAAAATCATTTTTTTATACAACAGCTTTTTTACGTGAAACCCAAATAAATTTTTGTTTTTAATAGAACAGTACGACGCCTAGCAAACCACCTAATTTTCTGAGATATTTTGTTTTTTGTATATAATCACGAAGAAGAAAATTTTAATAAGTTCTTGCAGCAAATTGAATTTTACTTTGATGTTTGAACTTTTTTGTGTTTTATAATTAGTTTAATAAAAATTACTAAAAATCTTGTTTACATTGAAATTAAAATTTAGTAATACAACGATTTTTTTAAATCACTTTATTAGGATTTGCAAAACTTTGGGAATTTTAATAAGGGAGGTTGAAAGCAAATAAGTCTTTTAGTGAAGACATCTATATAAATCAATAAACATTTTCTAAAGTCGACTTAAGCTTTTTTTGTGATGTTGCCACATGTTTTATTACATCATACAAATGATCAATATAAGTTTGAAATTAAATATCATACATAATTTTGTGGTATATTGTAATTGAAGCTATCGTTAAAAACCACATAAAAACTGTTGCAGAATTTTGTGTCTACGATAAGTATTTAAAATTCACAAACAGTAGTAATATCAGATTTTTTAAAACGTCAACATTTAATACATCCCAAAGCTGCTGGTAACCCTGAACAACATATGCGAAAAAAATTTAAAAAAGTTTTTTTTGTTAAAAGATAATTTTTTTAGCCACTGTTGCCATTTTTTAAATAATTATTCAAAAATAGAAATGTTAACACATTCATTGAAATATTTTTGAATACCATTTTTGTGTAAATTTTGTGTAGTTTACTGGACCTAGAGCTGTGTAATTTTTGGTTACACTGGTGGCAACACTGTTTTTAGCTCTAAGTATATAGCACTCTCTTATTTTGTTTATCTTTTTCAAAGTCAACGCAAAAAAAAAAACAAAACACAAAAACTTTTGTTTTGTTACGAACAGTGTAATTGCAAATGAAAACGAAATTGATTTTTTTTTTTTTGTTATCAAAAGATGAGAGAGAAAGGTGACGATGACGTATTGATTAAGGTGACCTTATGAGACAAATTTTATAAAATAAATTTCAAACAATTATCATTGGTTTTAGCACCAACAATGGAAAAGTTTGTGAAGGAAAGGCATTAGTTATATAAACGGTTCTTTGGGACATATATTGCTCTCTTTGTGCAAAAATCCAAAACACAGAATATTTTTTTAAGCGGATCGGTTTACTATAAGGTGGGTATATTTACAGCACTTTTAGTAGTTACAAATAATAGCACAAACTTAATATTCCCTGTATCACAGAGATAATGTGTAGTGATTTCTTCTAGAAGAAGCAATACTCACGACATTTTATGATGGTCCAGAACAACAATGTGTCATATTTTTCCATACAAATTGACAATTAGAAAGTGTCGAGAAAAACTTTTTTTTTTATTTTCTTCTTTTTTGTTTCAAATACTCTTAACAGAGTTCCTGCATTTTAAAAATTTGTTTAAACAAAAAACATATGATGAGTAAAATTACCATACGATATTTTACGATAATTTAGTAAAGGGTGGTTAAATTTTAAGGGCCGATGTTGATTTTGAATAAAACACAAATTATTTAGGAAATTATTGTCATTTCTTTTTATTATGATATGGTTCAATTATGAATGGAACAAAATATCAGCCAAACAGCCGCCGCGACCTCAACGGCAGACCTCCATCCGATGGTCCAAATTTTCGATGACGCTAAGGCATAATTGAGGTTCTATGTCGTTAATGTGCGAATTATCTCATCCTTTAGCTCTTGAATTGTTGCTGGCTTATCGACGTACATCTCTTCTTTCAAATAACCCCAAAGAAAGAAGTCCAACGGTATCAAATCACATGACCTTGGCGGCCAAGATCGCCACCACGTGAGATAACACGGCCATTGAATTTGGCGCGCAAAAGAGCCATTGTTTCGTTTGCTGTGTGGCAAGTGGCCCTGTGCTGTTGAAACAACATATCATCCAGGGTCATATCCTCAATTCCTGGCCACTATAAGGTCGATATCATCTCGTGATAGCGAACACCATTCACGGTAAATGCTTGACCGACCTCATGACACTCTATCGCGAACAACAGCAATGATTTCCGCAGAACGAACTGGGCGAGCATGCACAGGTGTTTTCACAGACCCGGTTTCCTGAAATTTCCCACAATTCTCCCGATTGTGGACCCATTTGGTCGATTATGCTGACCAAAAAAAATCACGAAGTGCACGAAATGTATTTTGATTTGAACGCCCATTTTCATAATAAGCATGAATAACTTTAACGCGTTGCTCGATTGTGTATCTTTCCATGGTTCAAATTGAGTTAGTCTGAAATTGAGAAATATCAAATTAAATGCAGAAAAAAACTTGCGGTTTTGTGTGGTTCACATTCAACATCGGCCCTTAAAATTTAACCACCCTATATGTTCATTTCTAAGTATTTATTAAGATTATTATTTCTTTTAATTGTTTGTATAAAATTAAAATGTAAAAACAAAAAAAAAAATTGGATCGTTAGTAAGGTAAGGAGACAATCAGAGGAAATAATCTCTACGGTACACTTTACACCAAAATAAATATGACATTTTTTGCAGTCACTGTCGTACGTCGTTAGTTTGGGCGCAATTTCTCTCACATCAACAACCTTTGCATGCGGCGTTCTTATTCTGGGCCGAAATTAATAATTATGTTGGTTTTTTGAAAAGGGGAGAAGAGATATGAACGGTAGTGAAATAATTAAATATGGCAACACAGTAATTACGAGAGATAATAAACCGGAGAACAGTTTTTAATCGCTATCAGATGGAAATGTGGCTTTTTAGTTTAAAGTTCTGTTATGGTACTCGTATTTCACTCGGTGGATTTAAGTGCTTTGAAATATCGAAGGCATGCGTTGCGATATGGAAGAGATAGGACTCTCATGTAATGGGTGGTCCAAATACAAGTGAAGGGATCCCTTCCCTACTTTTTAATGTATTTCTACCTTGATATTTATTTATTTAAAATCAGTAAACTTTTATATTAATGTTTCTAAAGTTTAATAATTATTCTAATTTTTCTTCTTTTTAATTAAAGAACATCTTAATATACAATTATATTTTAATATTTTATTTTTGGGATCCAAATGGATACCTACAACAAGAATTTTTAGAATTAAGTAAAATTAAATAAACTTAATTTATTTTGGTACATTATAGCTTTATTGGAAATAACAAATATTCCTTATATTTATAAAACATGATTTCATTCATGTGACTTTCGCGGTTGGCTTCGCGGTTGGATTCCAAAACTTTGTCGACGGTTTCTGGTTCTATTTAATGATCGGCTCGAATGATATTAGAATCAAGGGTGTGGATCGTTTCTTGATTATTTCCACAGCATCGGTCTTTAAAGGCATATCACAAGAAAATTTTTAAGAGGTCGAACCGCATATCCGAGGCGGCCAATTGACATCGCCAAGACGTCTGATAACTCGATTACCGAACTTAATGCGCAAAAGATCGATTGTTTGATGAGCTCTGTGACATTGGGCGCCATCCTGCCGAAACAAAAGATTATTCAAGTTCATATCTTCCATTTCAGCCCAAGAAAAGTCTATAGCGATCGCCGTTGACTGAAATGGTGTTCCCAGCAGAATTAAAAAAAAAATGGAAACGGAAAACTGTCACTCTCTCTGTATATGCATTAACTTCACGGGTTTTGCGATCCCTAGATGCGGCAGTTTTGTTTGTTGGGATGAAAATGCGCCTCATGAGAAAATATGATTTTTCGAAGTGAATGATCGTTTGCCTCTGATTGCTAAATCAATTGGAGCGTTTAAGCGAATAATCCGAGAACTTTATACGAAATTGTCATCATGATGGTGCGTGAAATTGTGAGTTCTTGAGATCGATGGCTAGTTGATCTTTTTGTATTGAGTTGCACACATTTGGCCATAGCAGCCACATTCAACCCAGTCTCTTGTCAACAAATGCACAGTTTTGTCAACACAGCACTTACTTTGGAAAAAAGATTGCAGTATTCTCCTACAGATACATCGTATAAGTTGCGAAACTTGAGCCTCAAATGCTGAAACTGGAGCTTTGGATTTCTGTTAGGTTTTTGCATTGTCTCCATCTTATAGTTTAATAAAATCCTTGCACATACTGTATCCATCCTGATAGGAATGTTGTGATTACTCAAAATGAGAACCACCTTTGTGCTATTTAAAGGACATTAGGTCCGTATTGTGATGCTCATTTTGATATCTTTCCAACACTACTTATGTACACAAATCAAATATCTTCATCAAATCAAACATCTTCAACCTAAAATCGATATGGTCACCCTAAATCACATAGTAATGTACTAATGTTAAATGATGACGACCTGTTGTTGTATGAGCAAGTACTATCTATGTATATTCAAGTGTGTAGCCCCATGTCTGTACACATGACCATATCAGTGTTCTGCTAGTTACTCGCAATACAATGGGGAAACATAAAAAAATGTAGAAAAAAAAAAAACACAAAAAACTTTACAAAACAAGGAGAAGATATCAATAGTGAACGAATGAAAAAAAGTTTGTTGTTGTTTGCATTTGGTGCAATAAAGACGTGCAACAAGTGAAATATTACGAGTATTATTTGTACATTGTGATTATTTGCTGTTGGTTGATCAAATTGCGTGTAAAGACTGGAAGATAGAAAATATAAAGTAGAAAATCCCATTCCATGGGAATGTCTGTAAATGGTTAATTAGAAAAAATTGCAAACTTACATACCAAAGAAATCAAGGCAGTCAGTCCAGCCAGCCAGCCAGACAGTAAGTGAGTGATAAACCACACAGTGATAAAAGCAAATAATTCAATTCCAAACGAATAGAAAAATCCAAACAGGAAATTTAATAAAAAAGAAATTGAATTGAATCGTAAGTGTATTAGGGAAGAAAATTAAAAAAAAATTTCCTTAAAAAAATCAATAAGAATTTCAAATATTTGTTTGAAAAAATTCTTGCATTGATAACACACAAGATCAATAACTGAGCGTTCGCCAAACCAAAACGTAAACAACCTCATAAAAAAACAAGTGACTGCAGATTAAAAGAAGGTACGTACATACGTATTTATTTGTTTTATTATACCCTACACTAAAACAATTTGATAAGTTTGTAATATTGCTTGTTACATGTTGTAAGTCTTCTTAAAGATGCAAGAAATATTTTATTTTGAGATATTTTTAAATCAATTTTATTATCATTTCAACGGTTTCAGATCAAAAGATGTCTGAAAAATTTCCCTATTAACATATTTCGGAGCGCACAAATTTTAGAAGCCTATAAAAAATTTCGCCGAAATTCGAGTTGAAATGCAATATTTTTTTTTAAGTTTCAAATTTTAAATACAATTTTTATTACATTTAATTTCAATCAAAATTTTTGTAATTTTATTCAAAAAGTTCAGAGGTTACCTCAAATGAGCTGTTAAGAAGGCTGTTCAAAATATTGGAGCCCTCGAGCTTTTAAAAAAACAAACCAGCTAAAGTTTTGGGCTTGAAGCCATAATTTTTGCTGGTTCTTTTAAAATACAAACGAATCGAAATTGGAATGTAACACATCGACTGAAAACCCCGTAGGATGATAAAAAGGTGGCGCCAATAATTAAAAATCCGTATGATTTTTTGGAACTATCAATCTTCAGGTATCATCCTGTGATAATTTAATGACAATTCGCTCATTGGTGAATAAGTTACAGCTATTTTGGTGGCGCTTCATTTGCGATTTTGAAAACAATGGATTCAAAGCAATTTCGTGTGTTAATTTTTCATTGCTCTATAATGGGAAAATACCGTTCAAGCTAGGGCTTGGCTTGATAAGTGTTATTTGTACTCTACACCTTCGAGACAAATGGTAGAAAAGTGGTTTGTTGACACCGATGACGCCGAACGCTCTGGTCGCCTAAAAGAGGTGGTGATACTGGAAAACATCAAAAAAGTTCATAAAATCGTTTTAGCACACCATAAAGTGAAGTTGCAGGAGATAGCTAATGTCTTATGTCGAAGGAATGTGTCGGCTTTATTTTGCATGAGAAAGCTGTTTTCGAAATGAGTGCCACGTTTGCTCTTCACCAAAACAATGCGTCGTATGACAGATTTGACTCCAAGCGATTTTTACCTGTTTTCGGACCTCAAAAAATGCCGTATGGAAAGAAATTTGTTTCGAATGAAGATGTGATTGCCGAAATAGATAAATCATTGTAAAAAAAGGTATCGAAATGTTAAATAGGCGTTGAAGTGAGACTATGTTGATGAACAAGGTTGAATTTTTGTTTTATTGGTTATTCTACGGGCTTTTCAATCGATGTATTACATAAACTAATTTAACAGACTTACAAGAAAATTATAAACGGTGTCACCCAGCGAGTTAGCTGAAATTTGAATATGTGATAGAGGAAGGAAAATGAATAAAGTCTTTTTAGCGGCCAAATCTTTAAAACGCAGATTTTTTTGAATGCAAACATGTCTGAAAAAAGGAAAATGTTGATACCCATATTGTTTATGGTTTGGATCCACAGCTGCCAGCTATTTAAAATAATAGAAATATAATCAAAAAAGCGTTTTGGGGAAAGTCAGTTAAAACGCAAACTTGATGGAATATGGAAAGAAGCGAGAACACCCTCTCATTTGGTATATTGGATCAATGCAAAAATAGTCTAAATTGGTATAAAAAACATGAAAATTTGGAAAGCTGAAACACTGACTACAGGGAAATGGAACGAGGAACAAACTTTTCATTAAATACGGCTTTATGGATTTGTATACCCTTCACAGTGTTTTTGTTACAAATAATATCAAAATAAATGTATTGAAGTGAAAACATTATAGAGGTGAAGAAAATAATTTAGAGGCGAAAAATCATTTTTTGATATAGAAATTTATTTTTGTGGTAAAAAAAAATTACCACAAATGAGGTGAAAAACAATTTTGTAGTAAAAAAAATTTGAGGTGAATGCAAAATATTATTCACCTCTAACCATCCGATGAAAAAGTATGACACAGTATTTTATTCAGCAGACGCTACTATAAAAATATACTAGAGTACACCAATTTGTATGCAAAATTTAGAGGTACCATCACATTTTTATTCACAACTTTCATTATATAAACATCAAGAATATTTAATTTATGGGGCCTGAGACATATATTTTAATATGTTATAAACAGAAGGGTGGAGGGTATAATTAACATTTTGGTAAATCTATTGTAAATTTTAAATATTCCTTTTAAAAGGAACACAAACAAACCTTCATTGTAAAAATTACACTAATAATACTTTGATGTCAGTTGGTTATCTTTTGCGCTGCAATTGTAAATACATATCTTAATAGTTTTCACAAAATCGAATAAAAATTGCATGAAATTTTGATATTATAAAATATCCTAAAGTTGATCTGTTTTTTAATGCAACTTTAAGGATCCAAAAAAAATCTACCAGTAGCAAAACAAGCATTCCTTATGGTTAACCGAATACCGGCGAGGATATTTTTTCTGAATTTGATGTTGAATTTGGAGGTTAATGGGAAGTTCTGAATTCAAATTCAAATTCAAATTATAATAATTTTTTTCGTTGGTGCTGTCCTGAGGGCCAATAAAGCGAAGAGGGTCGGCTAAACATTTATAAAGTCCTGTCTCTACAATGTGGACCTACAATAAAGTCCGAATATCATCTCGGCCGAATTAAAAAATTTTCGGAAAAGGCTTGATGATATATGGCATCACTAGTTAAAAAAAATTTTTAAACTTTTAAGCAAAAATCCCTCCGAAATCTTTAAAGCCAATCTACTCTGAACTTTTAATCTAAAAAGATATTTGTTCTAAAGAAAACTTCTCAGGTAGCGAACATTAGCTTCTGTATAGAAAAATCATATTTCGGATCGGCTCTATACTGTAATCCGAATTTACATAAAGCAAGTAAAAATATTAAAGTCGGACATGCCCTACTTCAAGTATAATTTGGGTCAAATTTCGGGAAGTATTTTGATTTTTTTCTTATAAACAGGGCAAAATGTATAGAAATAAATCTGAACGAATTTGCTAAAAAAAATTTAATTTAAACAGATACCACAACGGTGGATTTAAATTTCGAGTCATTATTTCTGGTCCCATATCACATTTACAACTCAAATTTTAACCGTGATCTACAGTTTTGTGTATCTAAATTTCATTTAATACCCCATTCATACTGAGCCCCAAAATATGAATTTTCTTCATTTTGAAGTTTTCGATTTAAAATTTGTATGGAATTTGAAAGCTGAAAACTTAAAAAAATACGTTTTTTGGGGATAAGTGTGTATGGAGTTAAAGCCCAATTCAGAAATTAGATATTTATAGAAGGCAGGTCTGATAATGGATCGATTCTTTCCGAGGGTCGTACTTAGGCCAAAATATACTTACGTACCAAATTTCATCCTTATATATTTATATTTGTAATCTGTAGTTTGATTAAAGTACATTTAAGTAAACATAGAAAATGCGAGTAACTATGGGGACTAGGTCCAAATATGGTCAGATTTTCTTTAAATTTAGAGGCATGATTTATTATCGCATGTATACATGTTATAACATTCTTAACCCACATTTCAAACAGATATCTACGGTTTTGTCGATTTTATTGTCAGCGTCTTTGAGCCCATGGAACTGATACACCCAAGGCGGCTATTTATGGTATTTATTAATCACTGATGACTTTTTAAATATATATTACTATTTTGACTTTAGATTATTGATAATTAGAAAAAGTTTGTGTGTATTTGACATTTTTAAATAGGGTATACTTTAATTCTTTACTACCAAATATAACATATTTCTTTGTTATTTAAATAATAAAAATATTTATGGCGCCGGTTTCTATTTGTACTTTTTGTGTTTTTCTATTTTATTAAAAATCAAATGCATTGTTTGCAATTTCTTTGCCTTTGTTTCTATTGATGTTATTATGGACTAACCAGCAGACAGGCACACGCGAACGCCTACACATTTTTTGGTCTTTGTGTATAAATATCTATGGATAAAAAAAAAGAAACAAAGTAAAAGTGAGAAAATTTTTATTAATGATCAGTGTTACATAATTTTAATAATTTATATATTCCCAATATTTTCTAACTTATATGATACAGAATTTACTTTGGATTTCTCATTGAAATAAAATTCGATTTCCTGGCGGATTTCAGATTAGTATGCAGTATTGCAATAAAATGATTTTCGGCTCTCGCTTTATATTAATCTTTGGATTACAAAAGGCTGCCCAGTGATCCTAAATTTAGCTCCCTTTTTCGGAAAGCTCGGTACTTAAATAAAATGAACTGAACGCAATAGGAGCTGGTTCCCAAGTTCAACAATTTGAGCTCTTGAGCTTTTAAACTAAAGAGAGCCATGAAAAATTTACACCTTTGAGCCACGATTTTGTCTCGTTCTTGTAAAAAAAAACGATACATAGTTTTCACAGAATTATTAATTTATATTATCATGTGAGTTATTGAAAAAAACAAGTCATCCTGTTTTATACAGATAGATCACTCTGGATGCCAGCTAAACCTATCCTATCGTTGTGTCTTAATAATTTAACAATATTTTTTCAATGCTTGGCAAATGCCCATCTCGATTATATAATTTTCCGGTTGAAATTCCGTGGGTAGTTCCGGAAGGCATTACACTGGAGGTGATTTTGTTTTGCCAGTATATAGTACAAGTAAACACTCACCGATAATACAAATTTCGTTTCCCATTCCATTCCATTTCATTTTTTATTGTTCCAATTCCACTAGTTCCCAGTTCCATTCCATATAGTTCCAACTTGGACCAATGTTCCGTTCCATTACTGTAGTGTATAATTTACATATAAATTGTAAAAAAATATGTCTCGTAGCTGTTTTTATAAATATGGATGGATCTATCCTAGATTTAGCCTATTTGTGTTATCAGAGTGTCTTAATACTGCAATGGACCAAAAATGTTGTCCATTTTTCACTTGCATTTCGTTTAGTTTTCGGAATACTGGCAAGCAAAGCGAAATAGCGGAAAACTTACAACATTGATCAAAGAGTGATTCATCAGATGTCTTTTGTTTTTTTTTTTCATTATTTCTTTCACAATTCTTCTAGCTTTAGGTTGATTTTTTTTTACAAAAATAAATAATAAAAATTTTTTATATATTATTTCGATTTCTATGTTTTAGTTATATAACTATTTTAGAATTTATTTTCAAGTTTTCTATTTAAAATTTGTATGGAATTTGAAGGTTGAAAACTTGAAAAAAAAAACGAAAATAAGAATTTTGGTGTTCAGTTTGGATGGGGTTTTAGAGTGTATACTATTCCTTAGCAACATTTAATTATGACCTCGAACCTGATATATTCAGTATGAATGGGGTATAAGGAAAATGACTATGCGAAATTACTTTTCACAGTTAGTGAATGAGCTTTTAACATCTATTTATAGAATTACCCATGGCAACCATATTTGATTCTCAAAGCACAAATTGACAGCGTTGATATTCCAACTGTTAATGTTTCTATTCTGGAATCTGGCATTTATACTAATATTTTTTTAACACAACATACATATTGTATGTTGTTTCTTCTATTAAAAGAAAAAGGTTAAATATATTGGAATTACACAAAAACAAATAAATATAAAAAATCATATATTTTTGCTCCTTCTGGTTCAAAAGACCACGCCTCTTTTTTTCATTTTGACCTCCTAAGTGCGAACCTGAAATCAAAAATTTCTCTCGAATAAATTATATAAAATATAGGTCTTTCTTTGCATCAACAAAATTTGGTTCAAAATTTCGACGTATTTTTGAATTTTTTCCTTAATGAGGCGTTAAAAAAAAAATTTAACACATTTTTTTGCAAATAGGGGTAGAGCACAATGTTGTACCAGTATATCTGTCAAATATTTAGATTTTGCCTAAATCCAAATTAAATTCGGATTTCATTATGTATAGGAAATCTATTTCGAAAGGCTATATGAAATTTGTTTTTTTCAAGCAACTTAAGAGGGTTTTTCTATAAATTGTTTTTAAAAAAACAAGAACATGGAACAGTTTTGATGAAAGAACTCTGGTAAAGTTGGTTGAATAAATCAGGTGTTATATAGAGGTGATTAATAAATTTTTTATTGGACTTCCATTAAAATGCATTTTAATCGAATTTCGATAAAAATTTAAATTTGATATTGAATTATAAAGCAATTTAAAGTTCAGAGAATAGAATAAAATAAAACAAAAATAATTTCATTCTTTTAAAAATTTATTTTCCACCAATTTTTTCCAAAAAAACGTTCATTAATATGATAAAATTTTGTATTGGGTAAAAATTCATGAAGTTTTTCTTATAAATTTTTAAAATAAACTAATTAAAATTTCGATTAAAAAATTTATGTTATTTCTTTGAGTGCATTAAATAAATAGTTAATGGATGAATCTGTTATTACAAAGTCGTGATAAATAATTTCTTAATAAATATATATATATATTATTTTGCAATTTTTTAATAAATTAATTTTAGAATTAATACATTGTTGCAAATTCAAGCAACAATAATTATCTTTGTATTTAAAGTGTGTTACCGAAAATGGAATTAAATGATTTTATACAATAATTTGTAATATGTATTCTTTTATTGACAATAATTATAGCAATACAAATTGGAAATTATATGTTTTTGTGTGTAATAGAGGTTTAAAGATTTTTTAAAGCATATTAATATTAGTAACTTTTAACTTTAATAAAAAAAGAACTAACAAGAAATTGCGCTAGAATATTTATCATATATACAGCACTTTACCAGTAAAAACAGATATTACCAAAAAAATTAAGGGAATAAGTAACACATAAAGGTTTTCACTAGTTACCAAACTTTTTAATTACACTCACAATATTATTTTGTTAAAAATAATCGAAAATACAATCAAAAACAGGACTACTGTTTTTTATTATATTCCACCCATTTTGTTGTTTATTTTCAAAAGTAATAAAAGCAATCGAAAGTCGTTTAAAATAATCATCAATTTTTAACTGACAAAACGTAGAAAAAAATGTGATTTTTGTGGTTTGTTTTTCAAAATGTTTTTTTTTTATTCGTCTGTAATTCTACAAAACACAACACACACAGATGTAAATATTCTATGTATGTATCTATATTTGAATAATTTCTTGTAATTTTTATTGAAATAATTTTGTATATAAACAAACTATTTTGGTAAAAAAAAAAAACAAAAAGGAATTATATGAATTTCTATTTTTAAAAACAAAAAACATAAAATTTTACGTTTAACAGAAATTATCAACTCCTACTGAATGTCTGTAAATTTTTATAGTTTGTTTTTTGAATTACTGATTCAAATAGTTTAAAAATATATTTCTATGAATTTCAATTGATTCTTCATTTAAAAACAAACTCTACGTATTACTTTTTAAATAAACTACAGTCAATAGCGGAAAATATATTGTATTGTATTAGTCGGAAGGAGCGATGTGTGGAGAATATGGCGGGTGGGGTAGTACTTCTCATTTCGGTGATTGCAAGTAGGTCTTGGGCGGTCTTGCAACATGTGGTCGAGAGTTGTCATGCTGCAAAATCATTTTATCGTGTCTTTCTTCGTATTCCGGCCACTTTTGAATGGCTCAAATGCATAAGATGAGTCCGATAGCGTTCCCCGTGATCATTTATTTCGCTTTGAGCAGCTCATAGTAAGTAGTACACCGCGCTGATCTCACCAAACACAGGCTTTGCGAAGGATGTTGATGGCTGTCTGAGCAAACCCTATGACTTTTCTCGCCATTCACAATTCAGTGCAAAAACCACCCAAAACACTTTATCTGGTATGAAATTCGACATGTTCGAGGCAATATTTATTATTATTGTTTACGTTTCAACCAACTGACACAAGCTTCGGACACTTCAATATTATTTTCTAATTTGTTGTTAAACTTTTTAACAACAAATAAATATAATATTATAAAAAAAAAACAGAAATCGAAACATATTTTAGCAATTACCAGTAAGTCATTATTTTGCAAGTACATATAAGTACTTCTACCACCCATTATATATTTGCTTTGAAGTAATGCACAAGGTAACGACCTATCATTATACGGTATCGACCTGTTTTTGATTTTAAATGATTTTAAAATCTTGCTTAAAGGTCTGGAAACACTTACTTTTTTTGTTTATATTTTGATTTTCCATTCATATGGTCAATGGCTCTTTGTTTTCGCATTTACAATTTGTATTTTGTATACAGTAGCAACCTTTCTTTCCTCTTACAAATTGTTATACTTGTGATAACAGTATTTATTTAGTCAATAAAACTAAAATAACAACAACAACAGTAAACTTGACATAAGTATATTTATTATTAACATACTTGAGAATAATTAAAACATTTTACATAGAAAAAAAAACAAGTTATTGAAAATGCGGATGTTGGAGAAAATTTTAAAATTAAACTAACTTTTGCAAATACGTATGTAGTAAAAGTATCATTAAAAATAATGCATGGGGTTTTCAACTTAAAAAAAAAATTATTGTGCACCAGAGAACTGCATTTGCTGATTGCAAAACGTTCATACGCAATCAACACAAGAATAAATTGTGTTTGCGTTCAAACGCTGAATATACTCCAACACACATATTTGTTGATGATTTTAAATCAATCAAACGATGTGCAAATTGTTTTGTCACTGGTTTATAATCATCGGTCGTTGTTAAACCATTGTTTTATTCTGTTCATTCGAGCCAACAATAATTGTTTTGATGTAGAATAAATTAGAAAAAACAACAAACAACGTGTATGAGTGTAATCATAATTAAAACAAAATAGTTTCTTATGCATAAAAAGGGGGTGGTTTTGTAAAAAAAAACATATTTCATAAACGTTATATGTATATTAGGGTGGGTCTAAAATATGTTTTTTTATAATTTTCATTAGGAATACCAAAAATATTGGTCTTTGTGAAAATTTTTTTTTTATTTAATTTAGGTCGACATAAATATTGCCTAATTTTCCAATCAAAATAGATGAAAAAAAATTTGACAATATTTAAATTTTTCCGGATTAGGCAAGCCTGAGATATCGACATATTTTTTTTTCCTGAAAAATATTTATATTTCACAAATAAGAATATTTTTATTACTAATAAAAATTCTAAAAAAGCTAATTTTAGACCCACCCTAATATAGATATAACATTTATAAAATGTGTTTCTATTTTGTTTTAATTATGAATAAACTCATACGCGTTGTTTGTTGTTTTTTCTGATATATATTTAAGGCTGACTTTTTGTTAGGTGATTACATTTGCATAAAACATAAACGACAGATGATTCACACTGATTCCAATTACGCGTTCAGTAACATGATGCTGATTTTATTCTACAGTGAATTTTGTTGAATTATTAAAAGTGAACAAGAATTTTTGTGTATGATTAAATCAAGAAAAAAATTGATTTTGCAGTTCTCTGTTGTGCACGTGTCCACAGTTGATAGTTTAGATAGAATATTAACCCTACGATAGGGAAACCTTAGTAATTAAACGAGTAATAAACAAATTGCTAAAAAAAATATTTTCATTTCTTGAATATTTCTAAAATATTATCATTATGTTTTAAAAGTTTGTATAAAATATAACAAATAAAAATATCAAATTTCTTATCCTAAAATTGATACAACTAAAAACATTTAAAAACCTCCTAAATTACAATTAGAAATGGTGTATTTAAATTTATAATTATAATTTAACAGAAATTACTTCAATTGTTTAGGCCAAGTGTAAATATATTTAATCTTTAAATATCGCTCTTGAACCCCCATTAAGCGTTAAGTAATTGTCGAATAAAAAACTTTAATGACTAATATTTTAAGTCATTAAATAAACGAAAACAAATTTCAGTTGAAATGCATTTAAGGTTAAGAGTTTATAATAACAACAACCACAATTAAAATTATATAAAATAGCAATGAAAAATATTTAAATTGTTTTTTGCTATTTCTAGAACAAGTATTCAAAACAAAAAACAGCTGCTTTTTTGATAAAGCATATCAAAAACAATTCTCCCACAAAAAACCAATTTTAATGAGCATAGTAATAAGATAAAAGAAAATACTTTAAAGCATAAACGAAAATCCAATGCGAATGTTGAACTTTGTTGCTTTTTTTAATAGAATTTAAAATACCCTACATAATTACAATTAAAATATAAATATAAAAATATTGTTGTCCAAACCGAATCGTTCGGTGGCTGCAAACGAAAATTTCAGTAAATACCAAATGTCGGTTGGTACAAAAATGTATTTTCTGTATAGATTTAAAACAACTGAATTAGGGTTGTGACAACCAATTTTTCGGAATAAGGGATTTTGAAAACACCGAAAAGTCCCGGGATTAATCGGAGTTTCGGGATTTTGGGATTATTTATCATAATTTTAATTTTATTTATTTTATTTATTAATAATATAATAAAAAAATATATGTTAATACCCTAACCGAGCACTAGCAACAAAGGCCTTCGGTTCATTGTAGCGAAAACAGACCAGAGCCTCGGGTGGGAATTGAACCCACGACCCCCGCACTGATAAGCTAGCACGCTACCAACTAGCCTACCGGCTAGTACAACAAAAACATCACACAAAAAAAAAAGGAAAATTTTCAAAATAGTACATTCACCAAAAAAAAAAGACTGTAATGGAAACTGAAAATTTTGCTGTCATTACGGGAAATTTTGCTAATTTGAGCCCGGCGGTATGTTTGCTAATCTTAGTAACACATGTCTGCTGACTGTAGTACAATGAAAGTTGAAGAAAAAATGAGCAGCCGCTACTAAATTTTAATAAAATTTTATTTTTAATGTGGAATTTAAATTCCAGTTTTCTAAAATAGTTTACTAAATATTATTAATATTAGTACAAAATAACAAATTTAGTTTTTTTCTTATCGAGCAACATTTTTTTATTTTATATTTATTTTTTAAAAAATATTTTAGACAAAATTAAAAAAAAAATCAAAATCTTAAAAATAGTAAAAACAAAAACAAATATATCACTTTGTTTTAATTTGCTAATTTCTGTTTTAAAAAATATTTTCAGTCAATTTTTGACTTTTACAGAAAAAATTTTTATTGCTTTCAGGGCTAATTTTTAGATTTAAAAAAACTTTTCAGTGCTATTTTTGATGTCCTATTTGAAGACATAAGTCGGCATCTTCATTTCGTTTTAATGTATGTTATATTTTAAGGCAATTTAAGTTTGTAGGTGTAAGTTATAATTAGAAATAACATTTCCTTCAATATCCACTTTTTAAAATTAGTAAATTTTTTTGCTAATTTTAGCAAGTCGGTTTTCAAAAATTTGTAAAATAATTTCTGAAATTAGCAACTAAAATTTGTAAATTTTGTAAAATTCAGTTCAAAAATTGAAAAGTGGGATTGAAATCCGTTTACAAATTTTTCTATTAACTTTTTTTCTGAGTGTACGATATAAATGTGACAGTTTTTGCAGTCCTCTCACAGCAGCAATCGTTGTATGTCGCGTTCTTATTCTGGGCCGACATTAATATTTACCTGACGAATACAAAAATGCTTTTTTATTTAAATTTTAGCAAGTCGGTTTTCAAAAATTTGTAAAATAATTTCTGAAATTAACAACAAAAATTTGTAAATATTCTGTTAAAATTTTTGTAAAATTCAGTTCAAAAATAGTAAAGTGGGATTGAAATCCGTTTACAAATTTTTCTATTAACTTTTTTTCTGAGTGTACGATATAAATGTGACAGCTTTTGCAGTCCTCTTACAGCAGCAATCGTTGTATGTCGCGTTTTTATTCTGGGCCGACATTAATATTTGCCTGATGAATACAAAAATGCTTTTTTATTTAAATTTTAGCAAGTCGGTTTTCAAAAATTTGTAAAATAATTTCTGAAATTAGCAACAAAAAATTGTAAATATTCTGTTAAAATTTTTGTAAAATTCTGTTCAAAAATAGTAAAGTGGGATTGAAATCCGTTTACAAATTTTTCTATTAACTTTTTTTCTGAGTGTACGGTATAAATGTGATAGTTTTTGCAGTCCTCTTACAGCAGCAATCGTTGTATGTCGCGTTCTTATTCTAGGCCGACATTAATATTTGCCTGACGAATACAAAAATGCTTTTTTTTTAAGTTTTTATAAAAAATCCTCCAATTTGTTCAATACTGACAAAAAAATCTTTGGGAGATCTGTAGTTCTACTCTACAATTTTATTTTTAAGAGCTTAAACACTTAAAAGGAAGGTATCCACTGATAGGGGTGCCCATTTTGGCAAATTTCACTGAATTTTATAATTTTTTTAGCATAATCAGGTAAAAATTCTTATATAAATTTACAGTAATTTTTCATCCATTTTTCCCTACACATTTAACCATTTCCCTACGTATTTAAACATTAGAACTAAAAGACGTAGAGCAAAATGGACGAAAACTTCGACTACCACTAACTTTATTTCAACCTCGTGAAAAAGATCATGCTTGTCCAAAAATGAACCTTAATGGTGCTGGACCCTCGGAAGTTTATATTTAAAAAATCGTCCATATCTCTAAACTTAAGCGATATTTGCGGAGGCTCTCGAGACCATATAATTTGAACAAATTTTACACCTCATTATAATTACAAATAAAAATGTAGTGTTTCTAATTTTTTTTTTTCTAAAATTTTGATTTGTTAAATTGTATCATAATTAATATATCTGATGTTAAGCCAAAAAAACAGGAATAAATTTAGCTAAATTAACAAGTTTTTCTGTTTAGCCAACAGACATATTAGTTTGAGTGTAATAGTTTTAAAGGCCGTCAGCCTAAATAGTTTCAATGAGTAATAAAAATAGACCATTACACAAACAAATCCACTAATTAGTATTCAAAATTTAGTACTTTCATTTTTATATTTTATGGCCTCTCGAAATGTCCGGATATTTCAATGAAAACGCATGATAAGTTCTTAATATTTATGCAGATAATTTATTTTTCTTCCAATCAGCTTAGTGTTAAGAGGTATCAAAATCACTTTAGCGGTTGAAAAGTTGTAAAAATGTACCATTTTGTATGGAGGTTTTCGAGGTGTTCTCACATTTATAATTATTTTTCGAAACCTGAAATGATTTCTATTAATATGAATAAAAAAAATCTGTGTAAAAATCAGAAACTTGTCTTGTGTCGTCGTTTCAAGATCGGCATTATAAGAGACATCCATTTCAAAAGGAAATAAAATTAAAGTCAGAACTTATTTTGCATAACCCTTTATTTTGCGTTGTAATCATTAGAGCTTAAATTACGAATGAATTTACTTTTAATGAAAAATATTTAAATAAATGAAGCCTGTGAATTTATTTGTGGTAAATGACATATTGATAAAAATTTAATTCAAAACGAATTAAATATGCAACTCTTTTTAAGATCTGCTTCTACGATATGCTACATTTCAAAGTTATTAAGTTAGAATTTTACAAAAGGAAACATCACCATATTTATAAAAAATCATGCAGCTTGACATAGAATATATAGCATTTAAAAAAATTAATGATAAATACACATTACTTAAAAGATATCGATGACCAAAGTTGACATATCATAAATGGTATTGTTTTTTGTAAGATAATGAATTGGTTATTGTAAAAAAAATCATTAAAGAGTAATCAATTTATGACTATCGAAATGTATATGTTCTAATACGTCACTGAGTAAACACATATGATTTTATTTGTATATTGAAATATTTCGTTCATATTTAAATGACGTACTATAACAAAGAAATTAAATCCACTAGAGAAAATAATTTAAATTTAAGGAGAAATGTGTTACTACTCGTTACTTTTCCCCAATGTATTTTATATGGAAACTAACGTGTGGGATAACATTTTTAGTTGGCAACACTTTCTACTGTAGCGATTTTGATTTTCATTCTCTGATATAACATAAAATTTCGAATTATTTTTTAATCTTTAATTCCTAGAACGGTTAGTGGTCCAAAATTTAGTATGTTCCAAGGGGTTTAATAAAAAAAATGTTCAAAATTTCACTAAATTATTTGAAATTTTAATGGTTTTGTAGCTGATTTGGGAACAAAACTAAAATTGGGTTTCAGATGAATCTTTGACCCTTTGAAGTTTTCTTCAAAGAGTCATCTAAAAATATTTTTTTAACATCAATTTAGTCAAACCTTTCTACTCTTGAGGATACGTGTGCATGATAGTGTTCTGAAAATTCTGGTCAAGGCAGAGCGCACATAAGTAATACACAAAGAGAAGAATTTAATTTATTATTTACTTAAGCAATTATTATATTTAATATTTCATTGTTTTGATTTTGTAAAAAGACGAGCTAATCATAGCAAAAACAAAACACATTAAAATGAGTTATCAGTTGAAGACGACAAAAACAATTTGATTTAAATGAAGATGTCTCTTTTTTTTTGTTGTTGTTATTAAAAGTTATTCATATTTCTTTCAAATAGTTTTAATGAATTATAATTATTATTTTTTATTTTCATGATTTAGAAAACTATGGCCCTCAGTAATAGTAAAATATTAATTGTATACATAAAAAGATTTCGACTTAAAAATGTCACAAAGTGAAATATTTTTGCAAAATTTTTTTTTTTTTTTTTTTGTATGTAACATTTTAAACTTTACAGTCGAATTAGACCAATTTCAATACTAATCTGCTAAGGACAATAATAAAAATATTTGGTAATATCTGTTTTCCCACCCACTTATTTAGAGCGTAATCATCCTTGAATTATATGTACTTATGTACAACACTGACAGAACTTATTTTATGATATTAAAAATTGTTTCAAAAGTCTGGTTTAAAACTTTTCATTTTATAAAATAAATATTTTGTAAAATTTAATAAACATACATTCAATGAAGAAGTTTCATTAAAAATGAGTTTCTAAGCATTTTGTAAATCCTTTTATAACACAGGATAACAAATTCGTATCAACTTTTGTACCTTACAAGAAGGGCATTTCTAAACATATTTCTTTGCGCTGAATTCAAATCCGCTACCAGTTCCGAGATCCCATAAAACGATTATCGTTCATCGTTCACTTTCGGTATTAAATATCTACATAAAAATTTTAAACTGTTATTGTTTGAAAAAACAATAATTTTCAAACTTAAAGTTCAACAGTTTGGGAAGTAAAATCTTTAAAACATTAGAATTTTAACTTGGAAAGTGGAAGGTAATCGTCGCTCGTCTCAAAGAATCTAGGCACTGATTTTCTCTAGATCGTTAAAATTTCGAGATTTAGCATTTTGGTATCATTCCATTTTTCAGGTAGGAATCTTCGCCATATGTGTTTGTAGCAGGAATACCTACGGAGGCACACAGTTAGATCTCTCATCTATCTTTTCTCTGACATTCAAGCGGCACTCAGGGCTCTTATGGCCTACTCAATCGACTTGGTAGGAAGAACTTCCTCGCCCTGCGGTGGATACCTGGGCATAAGGGACAGAAGGAAAACATCTTTGTGGGGTGCCCATGGGTTATAATAGGTAGAAATCTCAGATTTTGGAGACAGTCGAAATTTTCCGATTATTGGAAAAATTTACGCTGCCAACGCCAAGCTAAGAGATTTATTTCTCTGCAAAGGGGGAGGGTGCAGGACAACTCTTGGACCTTGGAAGGAAGGAATAAGGGACCTTGAGGGGGTACTTTACTGCACACTGTGATGGCAGGTATCAACAGCACACTAAGGGTCAACTGGACACTGATGTGTATAATTTTTTTCAGTTTGAATCAGAGAAGTCGAAGCATGTTCTAGGCATTGCGTTAGGATTTTTAGATAGCCGCCTCGTGTCGACATTTAGAATATCTTATCCAGCAGGATACTTAGCTTTATCGGTAGTTTGTCAGCTGGTTGAATCAGGAGACTGTTAACTTCAATTTGATGCAAAAGGTATTTCTAGTTAAAAAATAATATATAAAAATTTCGAAAAGATCATGCAAAGTCGGCTCGAACTATTTTTATTACATTTTTGATTGGTATATTGTTGCAAAAAATGGCAAAATAACAACAGATTCACTAAAAACTGAGTGGATGCCTAGCATTGTTCGACGAATGTCTTCGGTATTAGTGCAAGAACTGTATGAAACATAAAGTATGCGGACGTTTCAAGGGTATCGAAGCCAGTTTAACGTAAGAAAATAAATAAAATTTGTTTCGAATGGTTTATTTCAAACATTAAATTAATCATATATCAAAATTTAGTGGCAATTTTTCGGCATTTTTTGGCATGTTGCTTGGGAAACAAAGAGGTTTCACGAAATTCTGATGTTCGATCATCTGGACACCATTGTTCAAATAAAAAAAATATTTCTAGTAATCCACTGATTAACCCAAATGAAGTTTTACTTCCTCCACTACACAAAAATTAGTATCATAAAATTTTAAGTAATTAAAAATATTTTTAAAAATTTAAATTCGATTTCTAAAAATTTTTTATTTTATATGTTTGTAAATTGTTACTTTTTATATTAAAATACTTTGAAAATAAAAATTGATGTTACAATACAATAAAAAAAAAGTATTTATATTTACAAATTCCATTGTTGTTGCCAAGATGTTGTTAACAAGATTTCTTACACCATAAAAAAAAATTGATTTTCATGGATCGTGACTTTTAACACCCACAAAAAAGGCAACATCGAGATCCTACAAAAGCATCGTTCATAATTCATTGGCAAACAAAAAAGTAACAACTACTGGCAAATTGTCGCGAAACTGTTACTGAATTATAAGAATTGGAAGATAACCGCTGGTCGTATGCCGTTAAAACTACATTTTCTGCATTCCCACCCGAGTTTAGTTGATACGACTGATGAGCAGCGCGAGCGGTTGCATCAAGATTTTCTGAGAATTGAAAGAAATAAAAAAGTTACACCAAAATTTATTTTTAAACTTTAATTTTTTTATTAACTAAAATGGATATGTATGGTAGAAAATTGCTAAAAAAAACTCCATTTCATTTATGTCGAAAATCTGGTCACCTACACTCACCAAAATGTGTGTAATGACAACTGAAAATTTTGCTGTTTCTACGGGAAATTTTGCTAATTTGAGCCCAGCGGTATTTTTTGCTAATCTAAGCAACACATGTCTGATTGTACTACACAATGAAATTCGTAGAAAAAATTAGCTGCCGCTACTTAATTTTAGTAAACTTTTTATAAAGTGGAATTTAAAATCTGTTTGCTAAAATCAAAAAAAAATTTATTGAATATTATTAATATTAGTACAACATATCAAATTTATTTTTTTTTATCAAACACTCAAATTTTTTATTTTATTTTATTTATTTTTTTTTTAAATATTTAAGACAAAATTAAAAAAATCAAAGGCTTAAAAATTATAAAAACAATCGAATTTATCACTTTGTTTTTATTCCGTAATTTCTGTTTTGAAAAATTTTTTAGTCAATTTTTTTTTACTTTTAAGGTAAAATTTATTTATTTTATGACTTTTAGAACTAAACAAACTTTTTTGTCCTATTTTAAGTGGATGTCCTATTTTTAGACATTAGTCGGTATATTCACTTCCGATCCATTTTTTTTTTTAATCTATGTAACATTTTTAAGCAATTTAAGTCTGTGTTAATTAGAAATAACATTTCCTTCAATATCCACTTTTTTAAAATTAGTAAATTTTTTTTGCTAATTTAAGCAAATCGGTTTTCAAAAATTTTTAAAATGATTTCTGAAAAATTTTGTGAAAACTCTGTAATTTGTAAAATGTAAATAGCAAAAACATTTGCTAAATAATACATTTTTTACTAAAAATCAGTACAAAAAAAAGTAAAGTGGGATTGAAAACCGTTTAAAAATTTGTCTACTAACTTTTTTTGCTGGGTGTAGGGAAGAACAGGAGTAGGAATCAGAATATAATGAATCCTTGTATAATTTTAGAAAATATTATTTTCGTTTTGTTAGGAAAATTTGCATTATTTTACTTTCATTGGCTGAATCGACTTAAAATTTATTTGTGTTTGTGATAAAAGATCTCTGAACTAAGGCATTCAAACTGTTACAAACCTAATGATAAATCTATGAATACTATAAAATATATATATAGTGAAATAATTGATAATAATGATGAAAAAAGTAAGTCTGAACAATTTTTTGTATGTACATCTCTGCATAATGATTATAAAATTTAGTTATTAACATTTTAACTGTGTATATTGCAGTAAGTAGTATTTAATGGATTTTGTCATTATTCTTAGTATTTCAATTATTATTTTTTGTTTGTTTTTATTTTCACTTTTTTGTAGTTTAATTAAATCTCTTTCATTTAAAACTATCAACATTTAATTTGTAATTATTATATATAAAGTTTTTTAAGTATTTAGTCATAAAATTTATAGTCAAAGTAATAGTACTTCCCCATTTATTTCGAACAATCACAGATTAATTACTCGCACAGCTGTTGGGAACTGAAAAAAAATAAAACAAATAATTGAAAAAAATATATATAAAGTTTCAAAGTACGTTAAATTATAAGATAAACTATCTATTTGTTTCAGTGTTTATTTGTGTATATCTTCAGTATTTTTAATATTTCTTTTTACAGTAGATTTTTAAAGAGTGCGTTAAGTTTTAATTAATTTATGCTTTGTCGGTTTTAATTATCTTATTATTTAGAATATTTTTATTTTATTATTAAACAAAAATGTTTTGTTGTGCGTGAGTGTTTTGTTATTGTAATTTTTTTGTTATAAAAATATGACATAACTGTAATATATTTCATTGACAAGAATTAAAAAACGTTAAACTGCTTTGTTTACAAACTTTTTTGACCGGGTTAAAATTAATTAAATTGTTTATAAAACTAAATCAGTTAAATTAACCTCAATTGATCGTAGAAGTATGTATATTATCTGTGTTTATGCTCTAAGTTATGTTCGAAAATTCTGTTTCTGTTAACACCTTGCCACACAAACACATCAATTGTTTTGGTAATAATTAATTTTATTTGAAATGTATCTTTTAAAATCATATTATCTTATTGTGGCACTGATATATTTTGCAATAAATATACAGTTTTGCACATTTTGCTTTATATGCATATTTTGTTTCATACAATTACTTACTTTCCGACGATACCCAGCAAAAGTAAATGAAAGTGATTCTTAAGAAATTCATTTTTCCTTGACTCTAAAGTATCGTTTAGTTCTGATTTTCCTAATGCAGTTCTTTTTCACAACTTCCAAAAATTTTAATTTTAATGAAATTTAACACTTTTCATATCTACTCTCAGAGAAAAAATTTTGTAGAAAAATTTGTTAACGCTTTCAATCCCACTTTGCTTAATAAGCACTTTTAAATATTTTATATTTTGTTTATGCTTTTTGATCTTTAATTCATTAATTTTGACCATTGAAATTGTGAATGTGTGAACTGGTGCATTGTCTTGATTAAACAAAATTTTCTATTTCGCCACATACAGCGTATTTTTTCCTTAATTTCATCACTTAAACGCTGCAATAAGTTAGCATAATCTCGCCGTTAATTCTTTTTCCGTTTTGAAGATAATTAATAAAAATTATTCCACACTTATCCGAAAAAACTGACGTCATGACCTTGCCTGCAGATGAAACTTTCTTCGCTCTTCTTTGGACACGATTCTTCCATTACGTCCACTGATTTGACTGCTCCTTTGTCTCAGGTGTGAAGTGGTAGACCCATATCTCATCCGTGGTAACGAATTGACACAAAAACTCTACTTTATTGAAGTGAAACATCCCCAAACACCCTATTGAAACACCTTCACGACGCTCTTTTGTTCTATTGTGCAACGCGGCTCCCATCTTGCGCTCAGCTTTATCATCCTCAAATTTTCGGTCATGCGATGTTTAGCAATTTTTTAAAAGTCCTATCATTTCAGCTAGCTCACGCACCTTCAGCTTAGGATCATCGAATACTCTTTTGTGGATTTTCTTAACCGCTTCTGGCGTGTACACCTCAAGTGGTCGACCATTACAGTGTTCGTCTTGGCAGCTCGTACGGTCTCGTTTAAACTCTACCACTCTAATATTTTATAGACGTAATCGAAGGAGTAGACCCCCCACAGTAGAATTTAGCTCAGCTTTAATATTGGTTGGACTGAAAGTATTGAATTATAAAACGGTGACCAATTTATTCCATGTTTACAAATTCACTGCGATCGTTTATTTGTGATGGTTTCACAAAAAATTCTAAACAACGTGGCGCCTTGAAACTTAAACTAATGCCACCATCTATACGTCAGGTCGGCTTATTTTTGATAATTGATAAGTCACCTTAGTGTATCGTTCAATCTATTAAATTGATATGGACCGTTTGTCCAAAATAATTCGATATATACAAATTTTTAATGTTTTTAAAGCAGATACAATTCAAAATGAATTGGCAGTGTAGTAAAGCCCAGAATAAAAATGTATTTGCTGCTAACGATTTTAATTTCTACAAAAAAATCTTAAAACTACTGATTTAAAACTTGAGATATTAACACAATAAAAAAATATGTATTTTACAATTGTTATTCAAAATCAACTATAAATAGAATACAAATTAACTCTATATCTACTACATACTAAATAAGTAATTTGATTCATAATGATATAATGACTGTCTCAAATACAGATTCTATCAATCAATATCAAACAACTATCTAAACACAATTACTACTAAATAATTGGTATGAAAAACAAAGAAAATTAAGTTTTGTCCAAATCATACAAATTACACTCTATAGCAATTATTTCAAACACTTAAACCAAGCAAGTTTAAACTTGCTTGATAATTATTGGAAGCCAAAGGGGCTCTGAAGAAATGTTGCCTGGACTGAAGTCAGTCGGTCACAAGCCAATGAAATGGCAAGTTTTGAATAAAGGACTAGTCTGTTCCTCAGTTATATTCGAACGCACAACAAGCCGACTTTTCTGCTTACGAGAATGTACTATTTTTGGACATTAGTCCGTTGTGAAGAGTAGCTTCCCGTGCGATTTCTCTTTTTCAGCCTAACCTAATCCATAAAATTTAAAGGGTGTCCCAAGAAGAACGCAATTTTTAAATTTTAAATAAAACACAGATATTTAAAAAAAAAATCGTGAAACTTTATTATATCGTAAAGTAGACAGAATGAGGTTATGTATGGAACAATATATCGTGCAGATGGCCGCCGCGGCTTTGCTGGCATGCACGCGATCTTTTAATGAAATTTTCAATAACCGTTTTGCATGAATGCTGCGGTATTTCATTAATGCAGCGTCCAATTTCCTCTTTTAAGGCTTGAGTCGTCGTCGGCTTATTCGCGTAAACCATCGACTTCAAAAAAACCCCAAAGAAAAAAATCTAATGGTGTTAAATCGCACGATCTAGGCGGCCAATTCTGATCTCCAAAACGCGAAATAATACGACGGGGAAATGACTGATGCAGCAATTGAATTGTTTCTCTGGCTGTATGACATGTGGCGCCGTCTTGTTGAAACCACATGCCCTCCACATTCATTTCTTCAATTCTAGGCAAGAAAAAACTGGTTATCATTTCACGATACCGAACACTATTGACTGTTTGCGCTTGACCTGCCTCATTTTCATAAAAAAAAGGTCCAATGATTCCTCCAGCCCAAAAACCACACCACACAGTGACACGTTGAGGATGCATTTGCTTCTCCTAAATCACTCGAGGATTTTCCTCACCCCAAATGCGACAATTCTGCCTATTGACGAAGCCATCAAGATGAAAATGGGCCTCGTCACTGAAGATGATTTTATCGGGAAAATCAGCATTTTCATGTTGTCTCTCCAATACCCAATTAACGAACTCCCTTCGCTGTCCATGGTCAGCTGGCTTCAGTTCCTGAGTCAATTGAACTTTGTATGCATGAAGATGCAAATTCGCTGCAAAGTGGATTTGAAGACACCAATTTGCTGAGCTCGGTGTCGAATTGAGGTGGATGGAGTTTGAGCGACATCATCACGTACAGCTGCGACATTTTCGGTCGATCGACCTGGTCGATGGCGCGTGGTTGTCTTTACATCACTAACAGACCCAATTTCGGCAAATTTATCCATTAATCTCTTTGCGAACTGTAGCCGCAAAACTTTCACCATTTTAGTAAAACAATTTCACAATGAGAATGCGTTGTTCATTCGTGTAGCGCTCCATTTTTACTAACCTCGTACCTTCTACTAGCAAACAATATTCAAATGTCAAACAATGACACTTCGAATGTTGCCAGATTTAAAAATTGCGTTCTTCTTGGGACACCCTTTATATAAATTTTCGAAGAATGTGTTCAAACTTATCGTATCGTTTACTCCCATTGAGTGTAGGGTATAATACAATTGTAACAGCAAATTAAAAATTCAACAAAACAGTAGCTTAACATGTACAATTAGTTACTTAACTATTATCTATGGACAATTGTATAGATAGTATACAGACAAATAATTAAATGTTTATTAAATTTAATTTATTTTTTTTTTCAAGTTTAATATATTAATACAACCAAAGTGCAGCAGCTTTAAAAATCATTCCACTACAAACAATAGTAAATGGTGTTATCAGTGGATAAGAGTGATCGACGGAGGTGACAGACAGAAAGCAAAGAGTGGTTAAGATATGAAATCTCTCTACAGTGAAGCTAAACAACATTTAAGCAATTGCATGCCAACATCATCGTCATCTACAATAAATGATAAACATGAACTTGAACATGAATACATTTATGATGATCATGCTGATCATGATGTGATGACCCGAGCAGAATCTGCTTTAAATAATCGTAGACAATCACAGACAACGCCCTCAACAATAGGACTTAATAACAACAATAATTTTATAACAACAACCACGACATATGATACACTACAAAAACCATTTAAGTATGATAAATTACGAGGTCGTTGGTCAACGCCCGCAGATTTTTATTTTGCCTGTACTAGTCATGCATTTGGTACAATAATATTTTCCGAATTAACGTTAATTGTATCATTGTTTTTGGGAGGTAAGTAAAATTTGAATTGACTCTTTTTAATGCAAAAGGCGGTAAATTGAAAATGTATAAAAATGCTTAACTATAAAAGATCCATATTTTATGTTATCGGGAGATCCCTTGCACTTGGTAGCCGAAAAGAGTTGTCCATTAAAATCCAGGCTCAGTTTATTTCATTTCGTTCCTTAAGTTTTTCAAATCCCCAGTTCATTGCACTTCGATGTCATTGTCTTTTGTTTCCATTTCACATCATTCCCCTTGTCTAGTAATTGAAGCCCACGCGTTCTCCAATTCCATTCAATTGCGCTACCCTTTTGTAATGTTTCAATTCCACTAGTTCCCCGTTTTATTACTTTCGACTTGTCTTCTGTTTCAATACCACTTGTTCCTTGTTTCATTCCATTTCGTTCCTCTTTCATAGTATTTCAATTCCACTCGTTACCCGTTTCATTTCGGTCGAAGTATTTAGTTTTTCAATTTCATCCGTTTCATTTCATTTTGTTTCCCAAGTTTTGTGTTTTGATTTAACTTTTTAGATTTAAGGGCGGCACTTTTCACCGTGTTCACCCGTTTCATTCTATTTATTTCAAAAGTTTTGTGTTTTAATTTAACTTTTTCCAAAGTCTTTTGAGCCGGCCATTAAGGGCGGCACTTTTCCCCTTTTGGACCCCCCATTTTTCGCCACGTTGCTGATTAGAATTTAAAATTTACCTATAAGCTAATACACTGAGTATTAGCTTATTCTGCAATTTAAAATATGTGTTCTCTATATTTTAAATTGCAGCTTTTTAGCCACAGCGGTTTGGGCATGCCGTTAAGAGAGAGACTTTTCTATTTTTAGCCGCCATTTTTACCACGATCTTGACATGAATTGCAAAAAGTTTTTTTATTTGGTAATTAGCAAGGAACTCAAATTTAAAATTTCAGATTTACAGCCAATGGGGTTTGGGCAGGCCTTCAAGGGAGAGACTTTTTTCACTTTTTGCCTTTTTCATTAAATTTTATGAAGGAGTCAGAAAAACTGAATGAATTTGTTCAAGATAAATATACTTTTACCAGTTCGGGGAATTCTTTCCTAAAATATAAACTCTACACTTAACAAAAACTTTACTTTAGCTTTAAATACCCCTACTACAAAATAAAATTTAAAATTTATCCAAATTTTTTTTTTTCAATTCTTGAATTATTTTCTTTTAGGTTATGGTCTAATTCCATATATACTTGGCATTCTATTGTATGCTATACCAATATTTGGTATACAAACATTTTTGGGACAATTCTCATCATCGGGTACCATATCGGTATTTCGAGTAGCTCCTATTTTTAAAGGTAATTAAAAAAAATATTAAATAGTTTTTTTTTTTAAATTCATATATAAAATAATTAATTTTTGAATATATTTTTCCAGGCATAGGTTATTCCATTTTACTACATAATTTAGCATCATTATCTTACTATGCCATTATTGCTGCAGTTCCTTTAGTTTATGCTGCCAATTCTTTACATTCTGTGATACCCTGGATGAGTTGTAACAATACTTGGAATTCGGAAAATTGTTCAACTCATGACTTTTATAATCTTGAGGTAGATATTTTTAAAAACTTTAAAGTAAATGAGATTGATGTTTTAGTTTGAATTTTTAATTTTTATAGGATTCTGATGTATATCCTCATGCAACAGTGGAATTTTTTCGGTAAGTTAAAATAAAAGTTTTATTTTAACCGTAGACCAATACTCAGGGGATGTCCCCTAATAGAGCAGGGCATTGGGGGTATATCAGGAAAATATTTTATCGAAAGAAGGAAATAGGGAGTGGAGTTTGAAGACGTTTAACTTGGAACTTTCTAAATTGAAAATATCAGGGAAGATATCTGCTTGGAGTTTATTCCACATACGGGCGGTTCGAACAATGAACGAATTTTCTCTATAATGCTTTGTGCGGTTCACTGGACAATCGACCACAAACGGGTGAGATCCACTGGACAAACGTGTGTTGTGAATAAAAACGCTAGCCCTAAGGATAAGTTCACTTATTCCACTTATGGTACAGGGTGGCGCAAAAATAACCTTCCGATGTTTTTTGGCTGTAATTTAAAAAAAAAATGAAAAACTTTGATTCTTCTTGTGGATTATTTTTATTTGGTCTTTTAATTTTTTTTACATCAAGTCGAGAATATGATGTCATGTAAATGGCCGCCGCCACAGTTGATTGTCATTGGAGCCCTTTTTATGGCATTTTCCATCACTTTGGCCAAAACTTCCGGCGATAGGTCCTCACATTCTTGACGGATATTGTCTTTAAGAGCTGCAAGAGTCTGAGGCTTGTTGACATAAACCCGCGACTTCAAAAAGCCCCACAAAAAGAAGTCTGGAGCGGTCAAATCAGGCGAACTTGCTGAACAGTGCAAATCGCCAAAACGGGAGATTAGGCGCCCGGGAAATGCATCCTTCAGCATATCGGTTGTGGCACATGCAGTGTGTGGCGTTGCACCGTCCTTTTGGAACCACATGTTTTCCAATCCCAATTCATCAAGTTGCGGCAAAAATAACTCGTTGATCATTGCTCTGTAGCGCTCACCATTCAAAGTAACCGTTTGGACCGCGACGTCTTCGAAGAAAAAAGGTCCGATGACTCCTCCAGCGAAAACAGCACACCATACAGTAACTTTGAGCGGGTGTAATGGCTCTTCGTGGGTTACACGCGGATTTTTAGTGCCCCAGAAGTGTAAATTTTGCTTATTTACGTACCCGCTAAGATGGAAATGGGCCTCATCACGAAATTCACGTTGTGCCAAAGTCACCGACCGATTATTGCTCAAATAAATAGTCACCAATATTCCACGTTCTGGAGCAGTGTAGCGTAACATTGTTTATTAACGTGTATTTTGCATGTGTTTACTACACAAATGTCAAAACAGAACTGACATTAGGGACCAATCGCAAAATTTATAGCATTTTCTGATAGGAGGATTACTTTTGCGCCACCTTGTAGTATCGATGCTCTAGTCAGTCAATAGACGTGGATACCCTACTGTCATTGATGAGTGCCAACGCCCTCCTTTGCACGCGGCCAATATGCTCCAAAATAAACTTTGAAGCCCCTACCCATATTTGGAAGTTCATTTACGACAGAACACAGGTAGTATTTTTTTGACCGGTTAAGAAAGGCAAGACACTTGAATGCCTCTTTCGATACTTCAAATTAGTGTATATTCCAACGGACGTCACAATGAATTCTCATGCCCACGATATCAAAAGTATTCGAGTCGTCAATATTAACACCACCCATGTGTACAGATGAAACTGGAGATCCCAAGGCCCTATGGGTGGTGTAAGCAGTAAGGAGATCGAATGGAGTGAAATATTTCTTACACTTGAAGACGCTTGAAAGTTTCTTTAGACATTTTAAAAATATGATTATTCCAACTGACATCATACTGAATTTTCATGGCCAGAACACCAAGAGTATCTGATTCCGTGATACTGACACCATTCATATTTACTGACAACATTGAGTTTTATTACCAAGACCCTACTAAGAGATTTCCGAAAGTATGTCATTCAAAATCTGCCTTTTGCTCCTAATTTCCAAGAGGCGTGGCCTACAACCGAAATAAAATGAGTAGATAGTGTTGCAAGAGAAAGAACCGAACCTTGCATTACCCCTGAATTGAGCTGAAACTCGTTAAATGAAATCCCATCTATAACAACGCGTATAGAGCGATCTCTGAGAAAGATCGATATAAATCGGGTATAGTCATTACCGACACACAAAACAATAAGCTTTGATATCAGCGCGCCACACCCAGTCAAACGCCCTGAAAATATCCAGATCAACCGCTTTGCCAACCATGCTGTCCACCACCTTTTAGAGGACAGAGCATATTGCGATTGGGCGATAGTTTTCATGGTTATTTTCCGCACCCTTCTTAGGGTTTTGCTGAACATTGGTAACCTTTTAGCATGATGGGAAAATATCCGCATGGTACGAAGAGCTAAAAATGAAAGTCAATGCACGATCTAGCATTGCAGAGAACTTTTTTAGTACCAGTCATAGTATACCATCCATCCCTGGAGTCTTATTCACGTTGAGATCCTCAAAAACCCTTTTTAACTGCACGACCTCTAAAGATTATCTTAGGTATAGTACACCATACTCTTTCGAGTTTTGGCAGTGGTCGATTGATTTCCGGCAAAAATTTATTTTTTACAAACATTTTTGCTAAAAGATTAGTCTTATCCACCGGATAATCCTTTAAAAGAGTTGGGATAGCTGAACTACCTTTGTCCCTTACTCTTTTAATGAACGACCAAATTCTTCCACTAGTCTCATAAAACTAGTTGCTACTTATAAAATATCGATTACGTGCTCTGACACAAAAATGGTAATGGATTGACATCAAATATTATTTTTGGGCAGCTTTGAAAGTCAATGTGTATGAAAAGTATTAAAAATCTTAAAATGTGGACTGCTTTATAAATAAAATTAAAATATATCTGGAGAAAATCAATTTAAATTGGATCGCAGAGGCAATGCATATGGAAAATTTACTAATTTGTGCGTAAAGAAACACGATTTTCCTGTAAATGTACACATAAAATTCATATATAAAATTTTATTGCTTAGTAATTCACAATAAAAATAAAAACAATAAATTAAGTGTTTAGTAACTCACACTAAGAATAAAAACAACAAATTTATCGTTAAGTAATTCATAATAAATGATAAATAAAGAAGCTAGTAAAGTTTTTTTAATTTTAAAGATTTTTTTTCCAATTCAAAAATGTCAGTAATGCAAAATAATACTAATTTTAGTCATAATGTATTTTACTGTAAACACATAGTGTCTAAAAATACTTCGTGTGTGTATTATTGTATGTGAAAGTGTGCTTAAAAAAATTTTTAAGCATTTGGTGCTTATCAGGCGTGGACTCAGGGGGACGGGATAACAGCATATATCCCTCCAACTCTGTTACAACTCCCAAAAAAAAAAGTAAGTGATTTACTTTTTGCAACTACTAAAAAAGGTACCTCTAAATTTTCAATACAAATTGGTGTATTTTAGTACAATTTCATAGTAGTATTTTACCAGTCGCTTAAAATTAAACAATATCTTATATTCACCTCAAAATTATTTTTTCACCAATAAAATTTTTTTACACCACAAAAAATTTTTTTACACCACAAAATTTGTTTTTACATTCAAAAAAGTTTTTCACCTCGAATATTTTTCCACAATTATACAAGGAAAAAAATACTAAATTCGGCTGTGCCGAATATTTGAATACCCTCCACCAATGTCCTGAAAACACAATCATTTATCTAATCACAGGTAAAATAAAATGTTTCAAAATTTTGTAATATTTTCGGTAAATTTTATATTGTAACATATGTGTTTTTTAAAAATTTTTATTTAATCCTGTAAGCACTTTCAGACAAAATGTTTTAAAATAAAAGGTGTTGAACATGTTTGTTTTAAATCCACACACATTTACCTTACATATTTAGAGACCGATTCTAAAAAAAATACGAACCAAACGTAACCACATGTGTTCGTTGGGAGTTAGTGAACCCAAATGAAATCTGCTAAAAACTTAAATCATAAAAAATATAAATACTTTTTTCAGCTAAGTACATATCGAAACAAAATTTTGGGCCTGGTTCAGTTTTAAATAAAAGCAAGGCACATATTCTCATGGCCTTCCTTGTAGTGTGCGAAACTAGTTTAAAACCCACAAATGTCTAAATATTATAGAAATTAAAAACTTTTATATGGTATTAGAAATGAGATATATTTCCGATATATCTTTAATTCTTTTTGGAATAAAAGTACATTATTTTCTATCAAACAGCCTTTAAAAGAAATTAGATTACAAAATTTGTCTTAATTAAAAAAAATAATAAAAAATACATTTGTCAATAGTACCAAATGATTCAAAGGAGCACCATATCACTTTTAAGGTTCTAATAGTTCAAAAGGTACTTAAGTGCAGGTTGGTTAAAAAGTTCCTGCACCCACCAAGAGATGGCACTGCTAGCTCCAAACTTTTTTTTCTCAAGTTGGTATAACTGTCCTGAGAATACATGCAAAGTTGCAAGTCATTCTGTCAATTCTTTCTTTGTTTACAAGCCATTTAAAGTTGACGTGTCATTGATTTTTTTTAATATGGAAAAAATTTAATATCGTGCAGTCATTAGATTCTTTGTTTTGAAGGGTTTAAAAGCAAAGGAAATTTATAAACAATTGTTAGAAGTATATAAGGAGTCCTCACCTTCAAAACGCACCTTTGAATTTTGGGCTGTTGAATTTAAACGTGGTCGTACCAGCCTTAGGACGATCCACGCGAAGGACGACCAAAAAGTGCAACCACAGCAGAAATCATTGAGCAGGTACATAATATGGTTAGTGAAGATCCAGGTTTGACTAGGCGTGAAATTTGTTGATTGATTATCTTCAGAAATGGAAAACAATCAACTCTGAATATTATTGTAGCCTTTTTAATCAGCTGGATGGAAAAATTCGTGAGAAAAGACCTGGTTTAAAGAAGAAAAAAATCATTTTTCATCAAGACAATGCACCTGCTCACAAAAGTGTTTTGACGATGGCTAAATTCAAAGAATTAAATTACGAATTGCTTGAACATCCACCGTATTCCTCAGATTTGGCTCCCAGTGACTACTATCTCTTCAGAAATCTCAAATAATTCCTTCGTGGAAAGCATTTTTCGTCGAATGAAGAGGCCATAGCAGCCGTAGACGGTTATTTTGCAGAGCTTCCGGAAAACCATTATAAGGATGGGATAAAATTATTGGAAGATCATTGAAACAAGTGTATTGAGCTTCTAAAAAAATATATTTCGTAACAAAAACAGTATTCTTTCATTTCGAGCGCAGGAACTTTTCAACCAACGTGTACAAACTTTATCATCCCTCTCCGCTAGTGTTTTGATACAAATAATGTTAAAAAAATTAAATGTGAAATAATGGAGGTGAAAAAAAAAATGGTTTGCGATGAAGAATTTTTTGAATGTGAAAACAATTTTTGAGGTGAAAAATGTTTTTGGTGAAAAAAAAAAATTTAGTGGTGAAAAAAAACTTTAGAGGTGAAAATAATAATAATAATTTGAGGTGAATATAAAATATATTATTCACTTCTAAGCGACTGGTGAAAAATATAAGAAAATAAATTATTGACCGGTCGCTACTATCATTTAGAGGTACTTTAACATTTTCACTCATAACTTTTCAACCGCTAGACCGATTTTGCTCATTTTCAATACCAAACTGCTCAAGAGGATGTCCATTATACGCGTCTTCGAGTCGTGATCGCCATTTCAACAGACGGACGGACATTGCTAAACCGACTTAAAATCACATAAGGATCACGAATATGGGATGTTAGACCCTTATTTCGACATGTTACAAACGAAATGACAACGTGATAAATACCCTCAACATATATTTCGTAATATTACATAAAACTTTTCCCATTTTATAGTAGTAAATTTAAAAACATTTTTTTTTGATGGCAATCGAAACTGGGAACTCTAAATGCCATCAGAAAATGAAAAATAGCAAAAGAATTATCATGTTGTCGTTGTTTTCTGTCGTATTTTAAACGCCAAGAATTAAATCGTTTGCTGTCTCTCATCAATAAATGTATTCATATTACTATAAAAAGAATCATAATGTCTCTTTATAATATATTCTCTATATTCCTTAAATGTTTTATAACAGAAGACATCCAATGCAAAAGCATTTTTTTAACATAAAATAGTTTTTAAATGTCATCATTAATTATTTTCTTTGCTACCTCGTTGAAGAATCAATGAAAGAGCATAAGAATATGTGTGGAATAGTTAAAGCACACTTGTGCTTTAAAATCTATCAGAATTGATGTGTCGCATTTCCAATGCATTTCGCAATGTTTTATTCTATAATCAATAATTTTGTCTTTTTATTTTAGCTCAATTATCCGTTCCGATGATAATTCCAATAATTCATTTTCGATCTCATGGCCCGTTTTATGTGGCGTAATAGGAGTATGGTTGCTAACAATGTTGGTTCTTCTAAAAAGAGTTACATTTGTAAGTAAAATTGTAATAATATCAACATAAATGTATTCTAATATTTCAAACTTTTATTGCAGATAGGAAAATTTCTTCGTTGTATATGTTTACTAATGATAACATTTTTCTTGGCAATTTTTGTACATCTCTTAATGTATGTAGATTTTTCCTGGAATAAATTTATGGAGTATTTAGAGTATGACAATTCATATATAAATTATCAAGCAGCTATTTGGGCTGGTGTTAAGGCAGCTATTTTAATGCCAATGTGGTTGTTGGGTCCAGGTTGTGGCAGTGTTTTACAACTGGCCAGTCATAATCGTTTTAGGCAAGATAGTGAAAGAGCTACATATTGGATAGCGTGTACCTATATCATAATGACAGTGATGGCAGCTTTATGTTCACGCATAACATTTGATCATTTTGAAGGTGAGAGGTGTTTAGAATTATATTTGAAATATTAATATCTGTTGAAAATTATTGACAGAGTTTCATTGAAATTAAAGAAAACTTGATCTTATTAAAAGTAAAGTGTGTGTAACCATCAAATAGACAATCGTAAGATTTTCTAAAGTGATAATTTACGGAAAGAAGAAGAAAATATTTTTAATAATTTAACATTCAATGGCTCGTAAGTGATAAGTTTATGAATCAATTTACTACAGAGAGAGATTTTGCTCTCTTGATACATTTGCGAACTGTCCCCGTAGGGAAATACCCATAACAAACACTATTTATAAAAAACACTACCAAACAATGAAGAGTACGGGTTGAGTACCTAATAGAAGCATGGAAGCAGTCTGTTATAAAGCTTTATCTCTTTATATCTATTGTCATATAATTTTTCATATGATTAACGTTTTATTCACATTTTTGTTGTTTTGAGTAAAGTGTTTGTACACTCACCAAAAAAAGTCTGTAATAACAACTGAAAATTTTGCTGTTATTACGGGAAATTTTGCTAATTTAAGCCCAGCGGTATTTTTTCCTAATCTTAGCAACATAAGTCTGCTGACCTGTAGTACAATGAAATTAGTAGAAAAATTAGTAGCCGCTAGTTAATTTTAGTTAACTTTTTGTAAAGTGGAATTAAAAACCGGTTTGCTAAAATCAGCAAAAAAAAAATACTAAATATTGTCAATATTAGTACAAAATTTTAAATTAATTTTTTTTATCGAGCATCAATTTTTTTATTTTATTTATTTTTTCAAAAAATATTTTACACAAAATTAAAAAATTGTTAAAACATAAACGAATTAATCATTTTGTTTTTATTTGGTAATTTCTGTTTTGAAAAATATTTTAATCAATATTTTTGACTTTTAAGGTCAAATTTTAATTGTTTTTAGGGCTGATTTTTAGAACTAAAAAAACCTTTTAGTGCTATTTTAAGTGGATGTCCTATTTTCAGACATGATTCGGTATATTCACTTCCGATCCCTTTTTAATATATGTAACATTTTAGGTCAATTTAAGTTTGTAGGTGCAAGTTTTAATTAGAAATAACATTTTCTTCAATATCCTTTTTTTTTAATTAGTAAATTTAATTGCTAATTTTAGCAAATCGGTTCTGAAAAATTTGTAAAATGATTTCTGAAATTAGCAACGAAAATTTGTAAATATTCTGTATAAACTTTGTAATTTGTAAAATGTAAATAGCAAAAAGATTTGCTAAAAAATAATTTTTTTACTAAAAATCAGTACAAAAATAGTAAAGTGGGATTGAAAACCGTTTACAAATTTGTTTACTAACTTTTTCCTGAGTGTAACCGACTTATGCACACAAAGATTATAGGTAATATTGCCTAAAACCTATATTGACAGCACCTATTTACAAACCCAACATGGATTCTGCTATGTTTACAGCAAAATTACAATAAAATTTAGGTAATTTCTGTTTGACTTTTATGTGCGAAAAATCATAAGTTTTATTTAATTAACTGAGCAAAATAGGTGTATTACCAATTTTATTAAATTTATTTCTTTTCTTGTTTAATTAACTGAGCAAAATAGGTGTATTACCAATTTTATTAAATTAATTTCTTAAAAAATTCACAGAAAAAAGTATCACAAAATTTTATGTAATTAAAAATATTTGTTTAAAATTTCAAATTCGATTTCTAACAATTTTTTGTTTGAAATGTTGAAAATAAAAATTAAAGTTGCAAAAAAATAACAAAAAGTTTTTTTTTATATAAAATTACATTGTTGGTGCCTTTTAAAAAAAATATTTCTATTTACAAAAATATTCTATGAAAGATGTTCAATATTACAAACAGAATTTTATAATCTTACTCTGTGTAATGCGGGGTTTATTTTATCATAAAAGTACAAATTCTAAAGGTTTTTTATATGAATACGTCCCCTGCATCTGGGGTGTTTTCTACAGCAACAAGTTTTGAGAATCGAGGGTTATTACTATACAAACAGTTTAGAGAAACTGAAGGGTTTTTTCTCAGAAAATGTACTCAGGAGTTTTCAATAGAAAAAAGTCTTCAGCTTCTGATGTTTTTTCTGATATTTTTCTATTGGAGGATTTTGAGTATTTTTCAATCAGAAAAGAGCCGATGGAAAAAGTTGCCGATTTTTTATTAAAAAAACACTTAATTTCTAAGTACGTTTTTTATAGAAAATCCCTCAAAAATTTTAAGAGTTTTATTTATAGAAAAAACGCGTGTAAAAACTTATCTGATTCTACGTTTTTTTTTATAGAAAACCCTTTACGCAACAAACAATACGTACAGTTTACGTGCCGGTTTCGGTTCGTCATAAACGGAATCCAACTCCGTTTACGTACCGCTTTCTTTATCCGTAAACGGATCAGAAAACGGATTTTAAGAAACATCGAATCTGATTCGAATTTGTTTTAAAACCGTCAATGAGGGACCGTTTACGGACCGGATATATCGGATGGAAAACGGAGTTGTCCGTTAAAAGCCCGTCAATGACGGACCGTTTACGGACCGGATATATCGGATGAAAAACATAGTAGTCCGTTAATAGTCCGTCAGTGACGGACCGTTTACGGATCCGTATTCATACCGTTTTTTCAACGAAAAACTTATTTGTGTAAAGGCATATTATTTTAATTGTTAGTAGCAAATTTTTATTTTTTTCTTTAAATGTATTAACAAATATATTTAAATTAAAATAACAAAACTAAATAAACTAAATCCAACAAATACCAAACAAATACTTTATTTATCTCCAGCACAATTACCATCCATCAATCACTGCGATTGTGGCCCATTAAAAATCATGAAATAAATAAAACAAATATTTGATTTTGGTTTAAATTGTGGTACTTACGATATGATAAAGCAAACAATGCAAATTTGCAAATTTTTTCACAAAATTATTTCAAGCTGTCGGGCAATATTTTTATTTGCAAATCAACATAATTTTGCACACATCATCGTAAAATTTGTTTTCAATTTCATAAATATTTACCTGAGGGATATTTAAGTATAAGTTTTTTTTTACTAAGCAAATCCAAAAGCAACGGAAGAAAAACTGATGAAAAACAGTGGTCCTTATTTGACGGTACAGAAGCGGATACACCAAAACGAAGTAAAAACGTATTGTTTTCGAAAATTCAATTATTCGGTCCTTTAATGTTCCGTTCTCGTACAAGCTTTGACGGATACGTATTTTCGGACCGTAAACGTACAGTAGAAGCCAGATTCATAAATCCATACGTATCGGAGAGTCCGTAAAAATGTTTCTTGGGTAGATTCTGAAAACTTTTTCTCACTGAAAAAAACCTGGGATTTTTTCAACTTTTCCCATTGGAAAAGTATCCGATTTTGAGGACTTTTTATTTAGAAAAGTTCCCAAAGCTATTTTTCTTTTAGAAACCCCATCACAGAATCTAAAGACTTTTTCGAATAGAAAATCATTTAGATTCAGAATACTTTATTATATGAAGATTGGAGTATCAGATTGAAAAAAATTGGATTCTTAGGAAATCTTTCAGAAAAAGTCATAACAATAAGGATTTTTTTATAAGGATTTTTTTATTCTCAGTATTTAAGGGTTTTCATAGGAAATGATTCTCAGAATTTGAGGATATTCTGGGTCTTTTTATTGCAAAAATATACCATTATCATAAATTTTTAGAAAAGTCTTTCAAAAATGGGAATTTTTCTGCAGAAAGAGTCAGTTCTTATAAAGAAAATACATCAGATTCTGAATTTAGGTATTATACGTGTTCGCTGTCCCTTTAAATGTAATCACAATCACAAAAAATCACGAAAAATAAGTCGGTCGCAGATTTGAATTTCAAGAAGAGTATACTTTGGAATACCTTCGATGTAAGGACTTTTTCAAAAAATATACTTATACATAGTTGTTATAATAATCTTCCTTGTATTTCGATGTTTGTTTATAATCTTTCCATGAAAATATTGTAGATTGTGCTAAAGTTATTTTATTGGCTTAAATTCTGCAACCGCTGCCGCTGCTTTGTTGTACATTCGTATTTGCACTAAAATGTCCCATCTAATTGTTGGCATCAGCTATCAAACAATTAATTTGGCCATTATAATTATTTCCGTTATTTTGTCAATATTTTGGTGCACATTCTTTTAATATAAAATAAATTTATTGGAAGAAGTGTTTTATTTATAAACAAAATAGGAAAATAAAAATAATATAATTTTAATTCTGATAGCTCAACTTTAAATTTATTTTCGAAGATGTTACCTAATTTCTATAGTAAAAATTACATTGTCAAAAGGTAAAATCTTGAGGTGTGAATTGACTATTGGCATAGGCAAGAAAACAATATTCGTTAGTATCATACAAAAATTGGATACCTATGCCACCAAAGGCAATATTTCCTCTTGTATTTTTTTGTATGTAGAAAATCATAATTAATATTAGAATTAATTACTAAACATTTTTCTAAAGTGTTAATTTTCAGGAAGAAGAAAAAAACATTTTTATTGAACAAATTAATTTTCTTCATTTTTAGATCATGTTGCACTTTTGCATGAACAAATCAATGAGGATCATAATATGCGTTTTATTTATATTTGTTATGCGTATTTGTTTGGTAGTTTTGTCAGTTTACCAAATCTATGGAGTTTTCTATTTTTCATCATGCTATTTTTTGCGGAATTATCGGCTGTGGTAAGTTTACTTTTATATACTTTCAAAAAACCTTCTACTCATTTCATATTAACTTGAAATTTATTTATTTTTTATAGATTGTACAAATGATGACTGTTTTAACGGCCATATTTGATGAATTCGAAAAATTGCGATTAAAAAAATCGAGCATTACAATTGGTCTGGTATTAATGTTACTGCTGATATCGACGTACTTTTGTACTAAGGTTTGTAAAATAAACAAGTATTTAAATAATTTCTAGATTTATATTGCGTTTAGATTGAAAAGTTAATTTAGTAACATGTTCGAGTTTTAGGGATCTCGGATTCGGAAAATTGGGAAAATTAATATTTTTAAATTTGTTCTTAAAAAGTAAATATTTGTCTAAAACCTCATTTATACTGGCCACTTCAGTAAAAAAAAATAGAGGGGACAACTCTGTAAATCCATAAAGTATATAAATAAACCAAAGTTGTCGTTTTTTCTTTTTTTTTAATTTTCTATTAAAACCATTCATTTACAATTAAAATTAAAGTAGTAAAATTATATTTTGATGTAGAAAATGCTATAAAATGACAATCTTTCCCCCGCACTATTTTATTAAGATTAAGGGGGCCAGATGGTTGATATTTTATGTTGGAAATATCAGAGAAGGCTATCACATTCTTCTTTGATTTGAAGATTCAGAGGTGTCAAAGGTTAAATTCTTTGTGTGTAATCTGTGTGTAGGTCATATTCGTATAAGCCGAGAAAAAATATGCCAGCAACATGATCACCGCTACTGTATTATGCTTACTGAATTCGGGTATGGTTGTCAGAATCAAGTTATTGGTTTAAATATAGTCGCTACTATCATTATTATAGGAAATAGTTTATTATTTCCTGTCTACCACTTCCTATTTTATAACATGATTATATGTAACCATACAAATTATGACTATGAAAGGGAAAGTTAAAAGGACCTATGGTCAGAAAATAAGTTTTTTTCAAAAAACGACTTTAACAAGTTGATTTTGATGCGCCTGAACGCTTTTATGGCTTGAAACTCGTTACTCGAGGGTTTTTAAGGTCGCTCACTACGAATCTGATATTAGATTAAGAAAATTCAAAAAGGCGGATCCAATATGGCAGACTATTTTTTGTAATATTATTGCATTTGCTTGAAACTAGTCATTCAGGGGTTTTCAGGGTCGCTGAAAAAAAATAAAGATGAGAAATTAGTAGATGTAGCAATGAAAATAAGGAATGCTAATTCAGAATCAAAAGTGAAATCGAAGAAAAGAATATGTAAGAAGCACAATTAGTTTTATTTTTTTTTTTTTAATTATTGTGTTTAGTTTAAGTTTTTTAAGTTATTTTTTTTTTTTTTTGAAAATTATATAACTTTATTCGATATTATTTTAATATTAATATTCAATTTTTTTAAGCTAAAATCTTTATTTTATAAAATTTCTTATTTTATTTTTGATATTTCGCTAACAATTTGTTAGCATCTTTATGAAAACAAAATTTAATAATTATCTTAATAACACTGTCCAACAAATTAAGACTTTTTGAATGGAACAGAATAGCGACCCCATAATTTTTTTTACAGTGGGTCAAAGTTTTCATTTTTTGGTCGAATTGAGCATTATACTATATGAAAAAAGCTGTAAGTTAATGTCTGAGAGAATTCTTATGGTCAGAGTAGTATTGTGGAATTATATGAGGATTATTTTTGTGGAAGATCTTAACCCTCTAACTGGTCTCTTTATGGGTCAATTTGACTCTTTTTTCGAGAAAATCAAAAAATATCCTTTAAAAAAGGACATTTAAGGATTAAAATATTCTACGAAAATGTTTGCCGGAAAATTTCAGTGGGGGTCACCAAAGACACCAATGTTGTTAATAAAGCTCTTTACGCTTAATTAGTAAAATTATACATCAACATATAAAAAACAGGTAAAAACGGCGTCAAGTTCGTCATGTTTGCAAATTAAGAGATTGGTTTTGTTTTATTTGTGGACATTTTACGCACCATCAAAGCAGAAGAAAGATATTCCCTACAATTGAAGAACCATAGTTTCTTTGGAATACGATTTTCATCTGAAGCTTGAATACCAAAAACCGTATGTACTACTTGCGAAAGTGGTCTTTTGACCTGGTACAAAGGCGGTACTAAGGCGCTGCCATTTTCTGCGCCTATTACATGAATTCAACCTGAAGATCACAAATCAGATACATGCTATTTCTGCGTAAATTACAAATTTGGTAGAAGCCAAAGGCACTACGCGATAATGACATACGAAGCAACAAATAATGTCATTTTACCAGAAGTGCGCTGTGAAGATGTTCCGGTGCCTCAACCGCCTACACATACCTTGAAACCTTGGAGCGGTTTCAGTTGAACACGGTGAAAGGTTTCATCAGGATATAACGGTATTGGAAGAAAGATTCAAAGGGAAATCCCAAAGTGTAATGCTTGCTGAATACGTATGGGGCTTGTACAGAAACCTTGACCCATCGGAACATTCACGTCAAGCTAAATACAGGAAAGCATATTAAGTTTAATCTTTAATCCATTGTCATACTACTGCTATTTCCCAATTCCCTTTTACTCGAAAATTTCAAGAAAAAAAATAAATATGTACATACTATAATAAACCACTAATTAAACAAAATTATAATATTTTTATAGAAGTTGGCGTGTAATTTTGCCAATTAATCGCAAAGAGCTTTATTTACAACAATGGTGTCTTTGGTGACCCCCACTGAAATTTTCCGGCAAACATTTTCGTAGAATATTTTAATCCTTAAATCTCTTTTTTTAAAGGATATTTTTTGATTTTCTCGAAAAAAGGGTCAAATTGGCCAATAAAGAGACCAGTTAGAGGGTTAAGATCTTCCACAAAAATAATCCTCATATAATTCTACAATACTACTCTGACCATAAGAATTCTCTCAGACATTAACTTACAGCATTTTTTTCATATAGTATAATGCTCCCTTCGACCGAAAAATGAAATTTTTGACCCACTGTAAAAAAATACTCAGACGTGCTGGACCATAAGTTTGTTCTACAAAAATGATCTACTCAACATACCCTTTCAGAATTATAGGGTCGCTATTCTGTTCCAAAAATGCTGTTGGACAGTGTAATTATTTTAATAATTATTATTAAAATTTTGTTTTCCAGAAGATGCTAACAAATTGTTAGCGAAATATCGAAAATAAAATAAGAAATTTTATAAAAAAAGGTCTTTAGCTTAATAAAGTTGAATATTAATATTATTTTTTTTTTTTATTTTTAAAATAAATACTGAAGTTATAAACCTGCTATTCGTTTCATTAAAAACATCGGATATATATCTATTATTATTAATTCAGCGACCGAAAAAACATTTGTGTAACGGTTTTAAAACAAATCTGATAAATTTAAAAAAAGAAAACTAATCCGCGATATTGGATCCGCCATTTGGGATTTTTTAAGTCTAATACCAGATTTGTAAACAGCGAACCTAAAAACCCCTTAGCAGAAAAGTTTATCACATCAGATTCTTTTTTACTTTTTTTTTAATAAAAATCGTCTACAATATTTTGAAGTACAAATCGATTTTTTTGACCCTTCTAACTTTTCTTATCACATATGAAAATTATGGAACTATTAAATGCAATCAATGAATAATTATATATCCACTAAAACATGACTGACATTTACAGTCAAAATATTGTCTTGTTTCCAAAAAAAAAAATTGTATCAGTTCAGTCACCCAGTAACCATTATATTATATGATCATTTCCTTATACATATAACAATAGGTTCGTTTATGTACTTTCCCAGTAAAATTTAGCAAAAATTCCTCAGTAACAAAATTTACTTCCAAAAAAAAAAATTTCCAAAAAAAAAGTATACAAACGGAAAATTTGTAAGAATTAGAAAGATAGTTAAACAGCTGATTATAGGTACCAAACAAAAAAAATATACAACCGACCAACATGGAAAATATGAATTAAAAACAGAATTTCTTCTTTCTTACTCTTTTCATCGTAAATAAGCTGATATTTACACATTTTTTTACTTTTATAAAAAAATATTTAGTGTGTTTCGACTTAGTCCCTGCTTTTGAATTATATTTTTTTCACAAATTTATTTTTTCTTAAAAATTCTTACTGGTAAAAACCAGTAAGTTCTCCTGCATCAAACCGTCACTTTACTCTCTATTGTCAAAAAGATTAAATTTATATTAAATTTGTTTCAATTTGTATATCTTATTTACCCTTTTCTTTATTAATACTAATTTATCCTTTGCAATAAAAACAATAATATTTTTTTTTTCTTTTTTAAAAATATGTTTAATTCTTTTCTTGTAACTTTGTTGTGGAAAATGTACTCAAAATATTAATAAAAAGTCTGTAGACTTTTTTACAAAATATTACATATTAAGAAATATTTCTGATAGAAACAATTTTAGATTCTCAGATTCAGCAAACTGTTTCTTAGATAAAAATTCATATATGCTTACAAAAAACTTAGGTTCTAAAAAATTCTTAAATTACAGGAATTTTTTTATCGTGAAAACTAAGGACTATCTAAAAAAATTTAAAAATGTTCTTAGAATCTGAAAACTTTTCTATTACAAAAAGTCTATAAAATCTTTTTTTTTTTATTAAAAAAAGTAGCTAAAATTTAAATTTTTCTCTAAAAAATTCCATAGAATCAAAAAAGTTTTCTTGAAAAAGTGCTTAATATTAAATTTTTTCTTTGGCAAAAAACATTTTTTAAAGAAATATTATTAAATAGATAACTGTAGGGACCATATTATGGTAAAATTACGGTTATTTTATTATAATAATATGATAACTATATTATAGTACGACTATGGTCGACACAATTATAATCACAAAAATATATGATATAATTTGCGTGTAGAGGGCATTGGGTATTAGCTAGCGATGTACAAATTGATGTATTGTTGTATGCTCTAAAAAGGCTTTATTATTTATTTATTTATTTTGAGTCAAATTTTATTTTATAACAATCCTTGCATAAAAAATACGCAAAAATATCAAAGTAACAAAAATTTGTTGTAAAATATACAAAAAAATATTTATTTATTTATTTTACTAAATATTTTGTAGTTTTGACAATAATTTCATATGTTTATGCGATAGCAGAATTTTGTATAAAATAAATTTTTTAAATATTTTGATTGAAAACACAAGACTGTTTTGAAAACAAAAAACCTTTAATAAAATTGTCCCTTTCCATCATTAGTGTTTAAAGGCATGATGTTTGATTACAGGCAATGTTCCAATATATCCAGTCAGTGGTCTGATAATTGTGTAAAATAAAAATTAAATGGGTTTATTTTTGTAGTTTTTCCTCTATTATATACATTTGTTATAATATTAAAAATTTTTTATATACAAAGAAGAAAATAAATTGAAATTATAAACTCTTGAGTAGTTAAGTTTAGATTTAATAATGTTATGTAACGTAAAAAAGTAAATAAAGAATTAAATTGATAAATATGCCAAACAAATTAAAAAAAAGTCCATAAATTACTGTAAATCTCTACAACAATGGATCTGATAATGATCTAAAATATGTTAGATATGACACTTAAAACATATATGTACTCAATATAAAAAAAACACTTTGAAAATGCTTTTCAAAGAAAGTGAGAAATTTCTCCTTCTAAGACACATATCGGAAATTGATGGCTCGTCCATTTTTACCAGCAAATTTAATAAGAACTGGCTGAGGATGGAGAGCAGACATTTACTTAATTGTTTGAAAGACAGTGGCTGCGCATAACTAAAATGTTTGACTCATATAAAATGGTTTTTATTCTGATTCTTTAAAATAATTTAATTTTGGTTGGCCCAAATAACTTTACAGGTAGTGCATTCGGATGACACAAAATCAGGAGTCTTTTATGAGTCATAAAAGAATGCTCAGAAAGACCTGACAATAAAAACACCCTTTTATTGATAGGGTGGTTAAAGGTTATAAGGCACTTTTATGAGTCTGAGAATATTCACTGGGATGTAATATTTTTAAGAGAAAATAGAGAGAATTGTAAAAAATATTTTAACTAAAGTTGCCATCTACAGTTTTAAAAGCATTGAAATATTTATTTATCTACGTTTAATAGAATACAAAAGCTTAATTAATTTTTCATTAATTAATTTTTAAAATAATTTCTTAATTTCTATATCATTTCAGAAAGGTTTCGAACAACTTCATTTATTACCAGACATTGTTGCCATCACCCATTTAACAATATCCATCCTTTTGCTGTTAATAACAACATGGATTTATGGACGTGAACGTTTTCAATGTGATCTACAATTTATGTTGGGCAAAACAGTATCAAATTTTAAAATTAAAATAGTTTTGCGTTTCATTACACCCATCTTTTTGGGATGTGGCATAGTTAGTATAGTAAGTATTCCCTAGAGTCCTAAATAATAACACAAAAACGCCCTTCATTGGCACTAGCATTGTTTTTTTTTTATTTTTTTTTTATTTATCTACTTTGAATTTCAGGGACAAATTATTCACATCACCAATGATCCGCCCTCTGTACTAATTTTAGTGACACAAAGTTTTGTTTACATTGTGGTACCCTTGTACATGCTGTACAAAATTCGTCAGACTACGGGTTCTGTGAAGCAACGCATTAAACAATGTTTTGCCCCACATGACTGGCATCCCGTTGATGCTGATAATCGTCGATATTATGAAGAGATAATGGGTACATCTGAAATGTTGGTCATATTAAATAATGAACATCAAAGTTGTTAATATTTCTTACACATAAAACAAAAGTGTTTCTTTTTTAAATTGATAAGTTCCAAATATTAGCTATATTAAAATTGATTATAATAATTATATAAAAATACTCAAGTAAATTATTTATATATGTCCATTTATATGTAAATGAAAGAAACTGTCAATTTTTAAATAATTTTATACGCTATTTATATTATGTCTATTATAATTTATTTTGTTATTTAATCAAAATTATTATATTATTGTAAATTATAAAAATTGAAAAATAAAAAAAAAATGAAAAATATTATTATGATTCAACAATATTGTTATAACTAATGATGGTATTTCTAAGATAGATTTGCATAAAAAGGCTGAAAAATATCATTAAAAGTGTTCTTAAAATACTACAACATTTTCAATTGAAATTAAGAACTTTTCAAATAATGTTTACATAAAAAAAGATCAATTGCAAATACGATTTTTGATTTAAAAATTAATTAAAATTTATTTGATATTGAGATTAATCATTTAATATTGAGAACACATAAATTTGTGTTGATATTTTTCATTTAAAGTTTGAAAAATATTTAGAAAGGCTATAGTGTTTCAAACTTCAATATTTAATAATATCTGTCCATCCGTTCAAGGGTCCTCGTAAACTTTAGTTTGCTGTTTGTAGCTTTATAAGAAAGTTTTCCGTTCCATTTAAAAATAAAGGAATATACATTTATTTTTCAAAGAAATATTTATTTTAACTTTTTTTTATACTTTTGTTCAAAATAATTTACTTACATTTATCGATTTTTTTCCTTTCTTTGAAATTAAATAAAAATTTACTGACAAAACGAACATTTGCAGTTTATTTACGTTTACGTTACAGTTATTACAAATTTAAATTTTGTTTATTATTTAAAAATTATTTCAACTAAAATTACAAGAAACACACATAAGGTCAACTGAAAAGTCCCCGGCCTAACGTAGCAAAACACATTTTTTTTTTTTTTTGACAAAATTCGTTTTTTCATTAAATATAGTTCCCTTCAAGGGTAAAACACTTTTCGATACCATTTTTGTAGTACGGTTTGTCATTTGCTACAAAATAGGCCTCAGTTTCGGCAATCACCTTTGCATTCGACGAAAATTTCTTCCCAGCGAGCATTCTTTTGAGATATGAGAACAGGAAATAGTCGCTGAGAGCCAGATCTGGAGAATACGGTGGATGCAGAAGCAATTAGAAGCCCAATTCATGGATTTTCGCCATCGTTTTTATTGACTTGTGACACGGTGCATTGTCTTGGTGAAACAGCACTTCGGCAATTTCTGCCAATTTCTAAACCTAATTCTTTTGAACTTTTTAAAGCTTTTAAAACAAAATTTACAGCTTTTAAATTCATAAAGAATTTATATTAAAATCTTATTTACTACATTGACTGAGATCTAATGTATACGTTTAATATTAAGTACAGGTTGGTTGAAAAGTTCCTGCGCTCACCAAGTGATGGCACTGCTAGCTCCAAACTTTTTTTTTCTCAAGTTGGTATAACTGTCCTGAGAATACATGCAAAGTTGCAAGTCATTCTGTCAATTCTTTCTTTGTTTACAAGCCATTTGAAGTTGACGTGTCTTTGATTTATTTTAATATGGAAAAAATTGAATATCGTGCAGTCATTAGATTCTTTGTTTTGAAGGGTTTAAAAGCAAAGGAAATTTATGAACAATTGTTAGAAGTGTATAAGGAGTCCTCACCTTCAAAACGCACCGTTGAATTTTGGGCTGGTGAATTTAAAACCGACTTCTTGCGTCGTTTTATAACTATGGATGAGACTTGGATCTACCACCATGATCCTAAATTGAAACAAGAACGTTTACAGAGGACTGAAGCTGGTTGTTCAGCTCCAAAGCAGGTGAAGTCACAATGTATTCAAAAGTTAATATAGATATTTCTTTAAAAAATAAATGTATGTTCCTTTATTTTTAAATGAAATTACAAACAGTTAACAACATAATATTTTGAATGTATAAACTTACGGTTTGTCATGCCAGTCGCCAGAAAAAAAAATCTTCAATATGTTAAAGAGCAGCAATCAAAATGCAATACGACGCGTAATTGCCGTGCCGGTCGCGAAGGCGGCTTAGACTTAAGATTGTATTTACCCAGCTCACACTCACACAAAATACAACATTTAAAAACAAGTAAGAGCGGCTAAATTCGGCTATGCCGAATCTTATATACCCTTCACCATGGTTGGGGAAAAACTCAAGTTTATATATGGACATATATGAAATGGACAGATTTATATACGGACGCCTTTAAGAGGAAATTAACCATTTAGTTTGGAGATAAAACTTGGACTCGGGAAGATTTATGGTTCCAGAAAATATGTATTTTAAAAAAATGTATGTTTTGGGCATAACTTTTTTGTATCTGAACCGATATTTCCGAGTTTTTCAGCAAATATGTTATACTAAAGATTTTCGATCTTTTGCTATATAAGACGTATCCATAGGTCATAATACAGCTCTAGAATAGTGTTTGTTGTTTGTGTATAAAAGGTTAAGAGGTGAAAGAAAAGAATTTCAACAAATCGTTAAAAGAAATCACTAGAACTGCATGTGTTTTATTTCTACAAAATAGTTTGATTCAGCTGGCAAATTTGCATTAAGGATTTTATTTCGCTTTTTTATTAGAAATATTTGTAATTTCTTTAGCTTAATTTTAAAAATTTGAAGGAAAATAGTTTATAATTTTTTTTATAAATTATTATAAGTTATGACCTAAAATAGTTGCACTCAAAGGTAAATTATGTATAAAATTTTCTTAATATGTGAGAAATAAAATGGTTTAAAAATCTTTTTATAAATTCTTTTAAATCGGAGCAAATAATAGAAATAAAACCGTTTGTATTTTGTTTGTATCAGAGGGTTTTTATACAAATTTTGATGTTTTTAGCCTATTTATGGATTATTTAATTATTAATATAAAATTTTATTTAAATTAATTATTAAATGTAAAAAAAAAACAAAAAATAAACAAAAAAAAAATCTTAACGAACCCGCGACCCTTCCACCTGTGGTGAAAGGTATAAAAACGTTTGTATTTTGTTTGTATCAGAGGGTTTTTATAAAAATGTTGATGTTTTTAGCCTATTTATGGATTATTTAATTATTAATATAAAATTTTATATAAATTAATTATTAAATGTTAAAAAAAACCAAAAATAAGCAAAAAAAAAAAGTCTTAAGAAAATAATAAAAAAAAATGTCCAAAAAAAAAGTGAATTGACCTGACCGAGATTTGAACCTCGAACCCCGCGGCCTTAGAGAAAAAAAAAGTATTTGTGACACAGCGTCTAGACAACTGAGCTATTGAAGCTCACACAAAATCATCGTCAATAGAGGTACATATATAAAAGTCTTCGTTCATTAGAGATTTGTTTAGTTTTTATTTAAATGACAAATCTTTATATGTGTGTTGTTTGTGTATAAAAGGTGGAGATGAAAGAAAAGAATTTTAATTATTAATATAAAATTGTATATAAATTAATTATTAAATGTTAAAAAAAAACAAAAATAAGCAAAAAAAAAGTCTTAAGAAAATAATAAAAAAAAAATGTACAAAAAAAAAGTGAATTGACCTCACCGAGATTTGAACCTCGAACCCCACGGCCTTAGAGAAAAAAAAAGTATTTGTGACACAGCGTCTAGACAACTGAGCTATTGAAGCTCACACAAAATCATCGTTAATAGAGGTACATATATAAAAGTCTTCGTTCATTAGAGATTTGTTTAGTTTTTATTTAAATGACAAATCTTTATATGTGTGTTGTTTGTGTATAAAAGGTGGAGATGAAAGAAAAGAATTTTAATTATTAATATAAAATTTTATATAAATTAATTATTAAATGTTAAAAAAAAACAAAAATAAGCAAAAAAAAGTCTTAAGAAAATAATAAAAAAAAAATGTACAAAAAAAAGTGAATTGACCTCACCGAGATTTGAACCTCGAACCCCACGGCCTTAGAGAAAAAAAAAGTATTTGTGACACAGCGTCTAGACAACTGAGCTATTGAAGCTCACACAAAATCATCGTCAATAGAATAACATATATAAAAGTCTTCGTTAATTAGAGATTTGTTTGGTTTTTATTTAAATGACAAATCTTTGTATGTGTGTTGTTTGTGTATAAAAGGTGGAGATGAAAGAAAAGAATTCTAACACATGGGTATGTTGTTATGCTCAAAATTCTACATACATATTAAACAAAGGGATTTTACTGGAAAAATTAGAGGTAGTCCTGGTTTTTTGCTAATATCTCAGCCATTTATTAACCGATCTGTCTGATTTTTAATAGCAAACAGAAATGGATCACATGTAACAGAAATAAAAAAGAATCAAGTCCTCATCACGTCTGGGTTCTTCAGAAAACCCATTTCAACACACAGACGGACAGACGGACAGACGGACATCGTTAAATCAACTTCGCTCTTCATAAGGACCCAGAATATATATACTTTATAGGGTCTAAGATCAATATTGTAGAAATTACAAACGGAATGACAAACTTATATATACCCTTCCACCTGTGGTGAAGGGTATAATAAACTACATATATTTTTTTCTAATGTTTTTATTATCTAGTTGTTTTGCTGATTTTTAAACCCAATACTGAGTAATATCAGATAAGGATAGTCGTCATGTAAATCAAGCTTTAATTACTCCTTTTTTAGAAAACGTTCGAATTAAAACGTGTTAAATTAAATAAACAAGACAATTGATCGGTTTTTAAAAATTTAAGTGTATTTTTGGTTGTTTTTACTCAAATAATATTATGAGTGTGGAAATAATTAATAATAGAGAAAGGATATGTATAGAGACTTTATCGAAAGAAGCAGCAAAATAAAATGTTATACATTTTACAAGGTTTGGTAGCTGTGAGGAAATTAAGCAAACTTCCCTAATTAGAAAATGGATTGCATTTAATAAAAAAAAATATAATTTAAAAAGAAAACTTTTCATGATCCATTTAATTTAAAAAAAATATATATAATTTAAAAAAGAAAATTTTTCATGATCTGATCAATTATTTAATAAAAGTCATTATCATTTATATTCTAGCAAAAATTCATGAATTTTATGAAACAATTTATAATTAATAATTTAACAAAATAAAATTGTAAAATTTGATTTTTCTTAACTGTGGCCTAAAAACTAAGCAGTGATTCTGCAATAGTGTCATCATGTTAATAATTCACTGATGAGAATGATTTAAATAAATGGGTGTATTTTTAGTTGACAATAAGAGAATACATGATGTTCGACATAACATAAATGATGTTCGACGAGTGATAACATTCAAACAACTGTTTAATAATCACACATACATTTAAGTACTTACACTGATTGCTCTTTTAACGGCAATACTCTTAATTGAAAAATGTTTATCCTAATTTAATATTAAGTAATAACACCCCATATATTATGTTTAGAATTTAAAAACACTAAAGCAATTATTAAATTAAATATTTTTAACATTAAACTATTTGAGCAGACTAGTGTGTGTCTCTATAAAACCGTTTATGAAGGTGTTGGTGTATTTTATAAGATAACATAGAGAACATATCGTTAGTATTCAAATTGCATCGCTGTTGGTTTTTTTGTATTTTTTGTATATCGTTACTTATTAGTCGTGGCACACAGCTATAACTAATTAGAACAAGCAAACTGAAATATTTTTAAATACACAAAAAAGCAAAATAATTAAAAAATCAAATAATATTTATTATTTAATATTTTTTAATATAAATATATACATAAAAAATAAATGTGAATCAATTAGTAACAGCATCGCTATACCTGAAACATAAAAACAAAAATTATTTTAAATGATTAACAAGTTGTTTTGATCCAAAAAAAAAAGAATTGTTTTTTCAATATAAATTGAAAAAATAATAAAAAAAATTAATATTAAAATATTTCTTTAAAAAAATCATGGTTTATGAATCATCATATGAAAGTGGCCGACGGCCATTTTTGCCTGATACCAAACGCGGCAGTTGGTCAAATCCTACAGATTTTATATATGCTGGCCTTGGTTTGGCATTCCGTTTGGATGCTTTATCTATGTCATGGTATTTTTTTATGGAATCTGGCTGTAAGTAAAAATTCTATTCACAAATTTTGTGAGTCATAAGTATTGTGATATTTTTTTAGTTTTAAGAACACAAATACAAATGTAAGAATTTATTTGAAAGCCAATGTCAGGCTCAATTTCATTAAAAATTTTGCAAAATTAAAAGTCTTTAGTCAAAATCACACAAAGTGTAAATATTTATTAAAATATATTTTTTCTAATAATAAAGCATATAAAGATATTTTTTTTTTATCATTTATATTTCAATTTAGAAAACTTTGCTTTTCGCTTATTTATTTCCCCGTCTTGTTAAAAAGAGCAACCTCAAAACGTATGAGCGATATTATTTATACCATATCTAAAAGTTCATATTAAGTATACGCCTTAACACTTTAATATTAGGGATGTCATTGGAGATAAATGGTAACCGAAAGTCAGCAAGTATACATACACTCACAATATTATTTCGTTAAAAATAATCTAAAATATATATTAAATTAATCGAAAATACAATCAAAACGAGGACTACTGATTTTTCATTATATTCAGCTTATTTTGTTGTTTATATTCAATCATTGTTTAATAATCGACAAAGGTAGTAAAAGCAATCTAAAGTTGTTTTATATAACCATCAATTTTTAACTAACAAAAAGTGGAAAAAACGATTTTCGTGTTTTGTTTTTCAAATTGAAAATTTTGTTTATCTATATTTGAATAATTTCTTGTACTTTTTATTGAAATACTTTTGTATATATACAAATTAATTTGGTTAAAAAATAAGAAAGAAAACATAAAATTTTACATTTAACGGAAAATATCAAATTCTATTAAATGTCTTTACATTTTTATAGTTTGTTTTTGAATGACTGATTCAAATAGTTAAAAAATATATTTCTATGAATTTCAATTGATTTGTCATTTAAAAACAAACTTTACGTTTTACTTCTTAAATAAATTACAGTCGGTAACGGAAAATATATTGTGAGTGTAGGTATAAATAAATCATTACCAAGAAAGTACTGAAATAAATAGTTACTTTTAAGATTGTAATTACTGCTTAAGACTAGGTACTAAAAAAAGTACATATTTGTAATTAGTAAAATAAATCATGCTAAATAAAACTAAACCAGAGCATAAACAAATTGAAAATTTCTAATTTAAAGCTGGTATATTTTTCTTCATTTGTATTTATACTAGAAACAATGCTGCGCGGGATAAATTCCAGTTTCTAAAATTTTCACTAAACCGACATAGAAGTAATCAAAAATTTTTTTTAATGTCTGCTTAAATTAGGTAGGCTATAAAAATGTGAATTAGGAAGTTATTCTAGTGTAAGTACTTCTTCAACAAAAGTGCCTACACTAAAAAAAAAAAAATTAACTAGAATTTAGAAAAATTATCTTATTTAGAGGATAAATTGAAATTAAAATGTCGCCAAAGACACTTTTTACCAATATTTAATAAAATTTTCCTTAAAATTAAGAAACAAATTTTACTTAAAATTTGGTCAAAATTTCTAAAATATAGATTTTACCACCCACTGAGAAGTAAATTTTTATTAGAAAACAGTAAAATTTCCTCCTAATTAGTTCATACATCATCTAAAATTGTACTGTTATTTAGGAAATGTTTCCTTGGTTTTAAGAAAAATTTATTTTATTTAAGTTCATTAGATAAATTTTTTTTACTAAAAACTAGGACTTAACTCCCTAAAAATAAGAAAATATTTTCTAACAACAAGTTAAAGTACTTTACACTTATTGAGTAGGTATTTTTTCCCCACTTTCGGAGGACTTCCGCTTTGTGAGGACACTGCTCTTAACAAGCTTTTTGCTATACAATTTTGTTTTAAAACTAAATTGAATTATACTAATTTCATGTATTTTAAATATAAATTAATTTTCATTAGCAAAAAGGTAAACAAATTTAAAAAAAATGTACTGCAGGATATCCTGAAATGTAATAAATTGTGATAAAGTCAGATCCTTTTCGTAGTTAATTAACGGTTCTGCTTGAGAGAACTACAAAAAAGGATGCCCTGCGTGACACACGGTATCTATGTCTAAGGAACACTGGGGGTCCTTTGTCTTCTTAAATAAAATAATTTAAGGAAATTGTTGCAAAAATTCAAAATATCACAGTTACATTTCTTGTTATTATTGGAAAATGGAAAAGTCATAAGTTTTTTTTATGAGATTTTCAGCTTAAACTTTATTTGACTTACACAAATTTAAACTTTTTTATTATTAAGTAAAAAAAATCCTTCGATAAATATAAAGTTTAATAAGCGCTACGTCATTTACACGAAAGTCATTATGCCGTAATGTATAAAAGGTGCCTGCGATATTTTGTATTGTAGTCAGCAAACAAATTTATTACATAAAAGCGCAAATTCGAAATTTTTTACCTTTTGTTAACAAAATTTTAAAATATATTTTAAGCTTCTTTAAGTTCAATATTTAAGATTGTTTCTTTTAGAGATGGGCACGTGAGAGATTTTTGACTCACGATCATGAACCAAAAATTACAATCATGCACAATAGTTTTTTTTTAAATGGTTACTTTAATTTCTTTTATTTAATAATATTTTTTCTTGAAAATTAGGAAAACATACCGGTTTGTTTTTTTTGGAATAGAATATTAAAAATAATTTAAACGTTTTCCAACAAAAAAAATCCTATACCAAATTTTATTATTTTTTATAAATTAGAAAACTTTTACTTAAAAAAAAAAGAATATTTTATAAAAATTTTTAAAATTCATCTAAACTAAGTTGTTTGAAAATTTTCCTTAGAAATAGTTCATCAGTTTATAAAATCAAGTAAATTTTTATTTTGTTTTTAATTGTATGAACTAATTTTTAGAAAACAATTCTTTAAAATTAGAAAGTGGTACACTCAGAAAAATGTATGAACTAAAATAAAGTTCACACCTTACTAAACTAAAAGCTATGAATTTTTCCTTAAAATTAATAAAAATGTTTCAAAATAATGCAAATTTATTTGATTTTAGTTTACGAAAAACTTTCATCAACTTAAAAATAGGGACCCATTTTCCTTAATTTTTCTTCCTTTATTTATGATAAATATTAATTTCTTGTTAGTAAAAAATCTTAAATGTTAAGAATTTATAAACTAAAAAATAAGGAAATTTAAAATTGTATGAGAATACAAAATATAAATATGAAACTTCTTTAGATTTAGTTCAAACATTTGAACTTATTGAAACCAAGTATGTAACTTCTTAAATTTAAGCAAATGTTTTCTTTAGCATTCTAAAAAGGTTTAGAATATTTTTAACCTATAAAACTCTCATTTGGTTTATAGTTTATATTGCATAACTAATTTAGTTTATACTTTCAACATTTAAGTAATAAATTTCAAATTGATATTTGTTTGTATTAACGAAAATAATATTTTAATTACTTTCTTTAATATTCATATACAAAAAAAAAATGTAATTGATTACTTAGATTTCATGGTGCAAGCTTAAATACTTATATATCTAAAAGTTAGAACTTAATGAGAATTACAAATTAATAAATATTAATAAGCGAAATTTGTGTGTGAGTATTTTGAATGTACATAACATGAAAATAATTTATAAGCTCAAAATAAAGTTTATTCAGCATTACCACGAGTTCAAGACTACTAAAATTTAAGAAAAATTTACTCGTTTACAAATAATTTTTACTAAATTTAAGAACAAATTTATACTAAATTTAAGTAAATTGTTTGTACTAGTTTTTAAGAAAAGGGTTCAAGTATACCCTAAAATTAAAATTAAGTTAAAATTTCTTTGGAGCCAAATCATTCCCAAATTTCTTTTAAATTTAGTTAAATTACTAAATATTTGGTAAATATTTTTCTGAGTGTATACTTAAAAACTGAATTTGGAAATGGCTTTCTAAAATTTAGTTAAGTTTACTACTCGCGAACAAAAAATGAACACACATTAAGTTCAAGTACTTTCTCGATTTAAGTTAGACATTTTTTGAACTAAATGGGAATTTACTCCCATTCCTAATGTTCTAAATTTTTTTTTTAACTAAACTTAATTTTATTACATTTGAGTATGTAAACTTCTTAAAACTAAGATGTTTTTTTCTTAAAATTAATAAATTTTTATTTAATTGACTTGGTTTTTGCCTAAAATCAAGAAATATTACTTAGGAAAAACATGAACTATTTCAGAGTATATAAACTTTTTCGTTTTTCTCCAAACTTAGGAATTTTTATTTTTTTTCAAGAAAATTTTTCTAAGTTTTAATAAAATTTTACTTAAATTGAGGACAATTTATTACCTATTTTGAAGGAAATTTTTTATTACATTTTAGTTCATGTTTTTTTTTTTTTTTTTTTTTTTGAGTGTAAAATCTTATTACAACCACTTAAAGATTCCATAAAAATTCCTTGCAAACAGGATCGAATTAGCATATGGTTTCTCTAGATAAAATTACACAAAAATCTAAAATTGGAATAAGAGTAGATGTTTAACTCCGTTTTGAACACTTAAATTTCCAAGGTTCCTCAAAAAGCTAAGATTTTCTTGTTTTTACAATATATCTAAATTTTATAAAAGTCGGAGTGTTTACCTTGAAGTACCTTTCTTGTAAGAATTAACAGAGAGCATTAACTTTCAACGGAAAAATTTTATTAATATTTTTTTCTTTAATTTCAGTTATAACAATTATACCACTTTATTTAATAAGTATGGTCCTATACACCATACCATTTATTGTGATACATTCATTTTTGGGTCAATTCTCAAATAGTGGTTTTATATCAGCTTTTCGTTTATCACCTCTCTTTAAGGGTAAGTAGATATGTGAAGATAAAAGTTGTTTTTTAAATAAATTTAAATATATACAAAAGCTAATTTAAAATTTTCTTAGGAATTGGTTATGTAACATTAGCTTTAAACATTTGTGTAATCACCTATTCCAGCATCTTTGCCGTCGTACCACTGGTCTATATGTTTGCTTCAATGAAACCAACATTACCATGGAGCTGTGAGGGGTTAAACAATTGGGCACATAATATTACCGATAAAGAGCAGATTAATGTAAGTATCTCTAGCCCAAATGAATTAATGAATTTTTATATTGATTGAAATTTTCTATATCTTTTGAAGCTTTGTAATTTAAAAATACCTAATAATACCTCCCTAAATGAAACATATTCTTATGAATACATAAATCATCATATACCATCGGTGTTATATTTTAAGTAAGTAATAAATTAAATATTTTTGGTTTTTTTATTAATATTCAATTTATACTACAACCAAAATCTTCTAGTACATCTTCTAGTACATCTACTACTACATAGTTTTTAGTTGTAGTGTACATTGAACTTAAGGTTGCATTTACATTACGATATAAACCCAGTTTAAAATAGATTTCGATTATATCCCAGCAAAATCTTGTTACAGGGTTGGACCTTTTTAAGGTGTTACCTGATAAAGGGTGTATTTTACACTTTAAAACCTTGATATTCTTTATGGTCAAACATTGAACCATGTATGGATCTATATGACCATGTATGTCCATTAGAGTGGTCAAAAAATAATAACATCAGAGTTTGAAGTCACAATCTCCACAATGTTTGCCCTATTCCTTAATGTATTAAAAATCTCTGTGCCAAGTTACAAAAAAATCGTTTATAAAGGGTGGTTAAATTTTAAGGGCCGATGTTGATTTTAAATAAAACACAAATTATTTAGGAAATTATTGTCATTTGTTTTTATTATGATAATATGGTATTTTATGTATGGAACAAAATATCGGCCAAATGGCCGCCGCGACCTCGGTGTCACACCTCCATCCGATGGTCCAAATTTTCGATGACGCTGAGACATAATTAAGGTTCTATGCCGTTAATGTGCTGAATTGTGTCGTCCTTTAGCTCTTGAATTGTTTCTGGCTTATCGACGTACACCTTTTCTATCAAATAACCCCAAAGAAAGAAGTCCGCCGGTGTCAAATCACAAGATCTTGACGGCCAATTGACATCGCCCCCACGGCCATTGAATTTGTTGCGCCAAAGAGACATTGTTTCGTTAGCTGTGTGGCAAGTGGCACCGTCCTGTTGAAACCACATATCGTCCAGGGTCATATCCTCAATTCCTGGCCACAATAAGTTCGTTATCATCTCGCGATAGCGAACACCATTCACGGTAAATGCTTGGCCGACCTCATGACACACTATCGCAAAAAACAGCAATGTTTTCCTTAGAACGAACTGAGCAAGTATGCACAGGTGTTTTCACAGACCCGGTTTGCTGAAATTTGCCCACAATTCTCCCGGTTGTGGACACATTTGGTCGATTATGCTTACCAAAAAAAATCACGAAGTGCACAAAATGCATTTTGATTTGAACGCCCATTTTCATAATAAGCCTGCATAACTTTAACGCGTTACTCGATTGTGTATCTTTCCATGGTTCAAATTGAGTTAGTCTGAAATTGAGAAATGTCAAATGAAATGCAGAAAAAAACATGACGTTTAGGTGTGGTTCACATTCAACATCGGTTAACTTTTAAGAATCAGTTGACTTTAAATTGAATTACGAGTATTTTTAAACTATTCGCTTTAATTTAATAATATTATCCAATACAGTCTTTAATAAAAGGAATATGAAATTAAATTTTTAAAAAATTCATTAACTTTTAAGTAATTCTCGATTTAAAAATAAATTTATACATAAAAATATATATTTTAGAGAAAATATCAAAATTTTCTGAAAACATATAAATAAAAATTCAATTTTCTAACGCCTTATATGAGTAAATTTCTCAAATCTGATTTTAATTTTTATGAATATTACGAATCTCCAATCAAAATTAAAAACAAATTTGTGGTTTTCAAATTATTCGCGGTTTTTGAAAACTTAACAAACGTCGAATTTTCGTGGTATTTTCCTAACTTTCTAAAAATGTGGTCACCGAGAAATCCAAATTTTTCTAATTTTGCAATCTACTTACCAAGGGCTTTCATTAGATATGATATTATTTTTAATTTTTGAATGGATAATACGACAGTTATCCTTACCACTGAATTTGACTTTTTTAGTTTTTCACTATTATTTAGCGAATTGAAATTAAATTGTTAATAATTGTATGGGGAATGTTTATTATCATTTAAAAGAACATTCTTTGGCATTTATTTTTTGAAGATTTTGTCTATCAAATATTGGCCGTTGCTACGTCGCAGATGGTCCATCCGTTGAGTCCAATTTTCGATGACTCGTTCGAGCATTTCGACTGGTAACTGGCGAATGACACGCGTGATGCTTTCCTCCAAGGCCTGAATCGAAGCGGGTTTGTCCGCATAAACTTTAGATTTTACATATCCCGACAGGAAAAAGTCTAACGGTGTAATATCACACGATCTTGGTGGCCAATCGACCGGCTTAAAACGTTAAATTATGTGCTCACCGAAGTGTTCTCTCAATAAATCCATTGATTGATGCGATGTGTGGGAAGTGGCGCCGTCTTGTTGAAACCAAATGTCGCCGAGATCACGAGCTTCAATTTCAGGCATCAAATAGTCGGTTGTCTTGGCACGATAACGGTCGCCATTGACGGTTACGTTCGCACCGGCATCATTTTTAAAGAAATATGGACCGATGATTCCATCGGCCCACAAACCACACCAAACCGTTGTTTTTTCTGGATGAAGTGGCAGTTCTTGAATCTCTTCAGGTTGCTCTTCGTCCCAAATGCGGTATTATTGTTTGTTTACATACCCATTGAGCCAGAAATGTGCCTCATGGCTGAACAAAATTTGCCTCGAAAACGTCGGATCTTCTTGGATGTTTTCAAGAGCCCATAGAGCGAAGCGATGTTGCTTGGGAAGGTCGAGTGGCTTCAGTTGTTGCACAAGCTTTATTTTGTACGCTTTCAATTTAAGATCTCGACGTAAAATGCGCCAAGTCGTTCCATACGTCAGTCCGAGTTGCTGCGAACGGCGCCAAATCGACTCTCCACGGTCTTCGTGTACACTCTTAGCTACGGCCGCTATACACTCACCAAAAAAAGTCTGTAATGGTAACTGAAAATTTTGCTATTATTACGGGAAATTTTGCTAATTTGAGCCCAGCGGTATATTTTGCTAATCTTAGCAACACATGTCTGCTGACGTGTAGTACAATGAAATTAGTAGAAAACTTAGTAGACGCTACTAAATTTAAGTAGACTTTTTGTAAGGTGGAATTTAAAATCTGTTTGCTAAAATCAGCAAAAAAAATTACTCAATATCGATGGCTTAATATAAAAAGGCCCTAACTCGATATTTTGTTACTTGACAGGAGAAGGAAAGAACTTAATAAAATACGTAAAATTTTAGATACAAAAAAAGTTTAAATGCAATTTTTAATAAAAAGAGGTAACACATTTTTGGAAATTGCATTAAAACTTTTTTTATATATAAAATTTTACGGATTTTATTAAGTTCTTTCCTTCCCCTGTCAAGTTACAAAAAATCTAGTTAGGGCCTTTTTATATTAAGCCATCGATATTATTAATATTAGTACAAAATTTTAAATTTATTTTTTTAGACAATTTTTTTTACTTTTAAGGTAAAATTTTAATTGTTTTAGGGCTGATTTTTAGAACTAAAAAAACTTTTTAGTGTTATTTTAAGTGGATGTCCTATTTTCAGACATGAGTCGGTATATTCACTTCCGATCCCTTTTTTAATCCATGTAACATTCTTAGCCACTTTAAAGTTTGTAGGAGTAAGTTTTAATTAGAAATAACATTTCCTTCAATATCCACTTTTTTAAAATTATTATTTTTTTTTGCTAATTTTAGCAAATCGGGTTTCAAAAATTTGTAAAATGATTTCTGAAATTAGCAACAAAAATTTGTAAATATTCTGTAAAATCTCAGTAATTTGTAAAATGTAAATAGCAAAAAGATTTGCTAACTAATATTTTTTTAACTAAAAATCAGTACAAAAATAGTAAAGTTGGATTAAAAACCGTTTACAAATTTTTCTACTAACTTTTTTTTCTGAGTGTATTGTCTTTACAGCGCACTGGACGTGGACTATTCGGCCGAATATTGTCTAATAATGAATGATGGGTGATGGTGAATAGTACGCTCAGTAGGCCGATTATGTTGACCATTAGTTGAGCGAAGTGCACGAAACACATTCCTCACAGAATGTGAATTTTCGTAATAAAGTTGAACGATTTGTAAACGTTGTTCAGGCTTAAGTATTTCCATTATGAAATGCCAAACAATACATATATACAATACATACACGTGATTTGTCAAAAAAAGGTTATTGAAAAAAGAATCTCTACTTGAATCACCCTTTATAATCACTCAAAAAAGAATTTTGCGCAGAGGTAAATTTAAGAAAATTTCTTAATGAATATCCAACATTTTTCATATGAAATTTTTGCAAAATTCGCGACTTCGAATTTAATTTTGATTTTATATTCACAATGTTTTGGTCGCGCTGCATAGGGCCTTTCGCATCTAATCTAATGTAATATTCACAATGTACACCTTAAAAATATATAATATTTGATGAGTCGCGATCCCAATAATTATATTTAAGTTTTCTCAATTTTGAATTTAGTTAACATAATAGGAGAAGTATATCTTTAAAACTTCAATATTTTTTTTTTAATTTCTTTGAAAGACCATTTTCTTTGATAATGGCATATTTGTGAGGTTGTGGAGCACGTGAATTCGAGTTTTTTTTTTTCTTTTGGACAACTTTAATGTCCATGTATAATCATATATATTACGATTTTTACATGGGGAACTACGTTATGCTCGAAATGAACTTAAAAATGGATTTCGATAGATTTCACAGTAAATTTTGAGATTTTTAAAATATCAACACAGTTAAATAGAGTGTGTGTAGAATTAACTTTGTTGAATACAGCTCTGAATTTAAATAATTTTTTTTGTTTTGCTTTGATTTTAATACAGAAAAATGTAATGTAAATATAGATTTCGAAATAGAGTTCAAATTAAAATCTATCAAAAAGAAAGTTATAATGCAAATTCGCTAAACGTTGGGAAAAACATGGTTGGGGCAATCATATACGAAGAGCACCATAAATTTTTGGGATTTTGATTGTGCTAACCAAAATTGTACCATAATATTGTCACTACAGTTCTTAAAATTTAACAATATTTCTTTAAGAAATATTTTTCCTAAAGAAAGAATTTGATATTAAGGAAAAGTTATTTGATTCTATGGCCTTTTTTTAAAGAAAAATACTTAAAAAAAATTTTAAGATTCAAAGGAATGTTTTAAGATTTATTTCAGTAATTTTGTTTCAGAAAAAAACCTTAGAATATAAATATATTTTTCCTAGAAAAAATCCTTAAAAAATAAGAATTTTTCATGATGAAAGGTCCTCAGAATTTAAGAATTTTCACTCAAAGAAAAACCTTAGAATCTAATTTTTTTTTAAGAATATATAAATTTTTATCTAAAAAACAGTTTGCTGAATCTGAAAATTTTACTTTAAGGAAATGTTCATAGAATGAACGTTTCTATTAGAAAAATTTCTAAAAATCTAGTATTTTGAATAAGAAACCTTTTCGTAAAAGACAACTTTTGGATTCTACAGACTTTTTCTTATAAAAAAAATATTTTATTAATATTCTGAGTACTATTTCTACATTATTTCATATTCATCATTATTTTACAAGAAATGAATTAATAAACATATTTAAAAAAAAATATTATTTTTATTGAAAAGAATTAAGAAATATAAAATCTTTATATGTGAACTTCTCCGAGAAAAGGGACCTGGTGTGCGAAAATTAAGTTTTGAGAAAAACGCGTTTGAAGTTTCATAACGCATTATCACTGTCAACACACCTTCAGTTGGGAGATGCGATTTGGTATGGTTAGTTATGATTGGGTGCCGACTTTTGTGACGTCATGCCTATGTGGTGACGTATTTTTTTTTTGTGTATTTTAGTGTGATAATACCTTTGCTATTGTTGCTGCTCTGTTCGTTCTCAGCTATCTGTTCGCTCTCAGCAAAGGGTTGATGTGCGTGTACTAATACGAAGAACATTGTAAAAATAACTATAAGAAAGGTAATTTTAATATTTTAAAAAAGTAAAATTTTAATATTTTTCTCATTTTTATCGACTTTCCAAAGTTCGTTTTGAACGTTTTTATGGGGTAAATAAATTTTTATCAGAAATCTAACTCATTTCATCTTATTCTACACCCTTTTAGGTACCAGAATCCACTCTTAAGTCCAAACACGTTTTTTGACACACTAGGTCCCTTTTCTCGGAGAAGGTCACATATAATGAATTTTTTAGACAATAAATTGATTAGTGTAAATTTTAATGTTATATGTAAAAGGCACTTTCCAAATAAAACCCCCAGGTGAAAATGATCATATATTTTAATTTTTACATGGGTGACTGAACTCATCTAATTTTTTTTTGTGAAAACAAAACAATATTATGACTGTAATTGTTTATTGGTTGTTGTCAGCATTTTATAGTTCCACAATTATCATATTTTTTCATAGCCATAATTTTTGTTACCACAGTATTGTTACAGCCAATCATGTTAAAAAGTAGAAAGGTTCAATCATGAAGTAATAAAATATTTACAATAATATTGATGTTAGCGGTCAAGTTGTAGATTAGAACCTACACCCAAAAAAATAATGAACAGGAATTTAGAAAAATTAACTTATTTGGAGGAAAAATTTAAATGCAAATAGCGCCGGAAAAACTATACCAACATTTAAAAAAATTCCTTGAAATTAAGAAATAAATCCTACTTAAAATTTGGTCAAAATTTTTAAATTATATAAAAATTTTACTATTGAGAACTAAATTTTTATTAGAAAATAGTAAAATTTCCTCCAAATTAGTTCATACATCATCTTAAATTTTACTGTTAGTCAGAAAATGTTTCCTTTGTTTAAAAAAAAAAAAATATTTAAGTTCATTAGATAATTTTTTTTACTAAAAACTAGGACTTAGCTCCCTAAAAACAAGAAAATATTTTCTAACATTAAGTTAAATAGCACTTGTTTTAAGTGAAAATTATCCTTAAACTTGATAAAATTTTTCCAATAAATATGAAACTGGTTTTGTATGGTAAACGTAATGCATTTTACCATATATTTTTAAGTACTTTACACTTATTGTGTAAGTATATTCACACTTTCGGAGCACTACCGCTTTGTGAGGACACTGCTTTTAAAAAGATTTTTGCTAAACATTCTTGTCTTTAAATTAAATTTAATTATACTAAACTCATGCATTTAAAATATAAATAAAAGTTCATTACCAAAAAGATATAAAAACTATAAAAATGTACTGCGGGATATCGTGAAACGTACAACTTAAAAAAACCTAGTCTAAAAGAGGACAACTGATTTTTCGATATATACATCCCGTTTTATTGTTTATTTTCAATCATTGTTTAATAATCAGCAAAAGGAGTAAACACAATAGAAAGTCGTTTAAAAAAACCATAAATTTTTAACTGACAAAAGTTAGAAAAAACTACTTTTGTGGTTTGTTTTTCAAATTGATAGTTTTTTTATTTGTATGTAATTACAAAACACAACACAACACACACACAGATGTATATTTTTTATTGGTTTTGTGTGTATAATAATATAATAATAATAATTTTGTATATATACAAACAATTTTGGTAAAAAAAAAAACAAAAAGAATTTTATGAATTTCAATTTTTAGAAACATAAAATTTTACATTTAGCAGAAAATATCAACTTCTACTGATTGTATTTAAATTTTTATAGTTTTTTTTTTGAATGACTGATTCAAATAGATAAAAAAGTTATTTCTATGATTTGCAATTGATTTTTCATTTAAAAACAAACTTCACGTATTAATTTTTAAATAAACTACAGTCGGTAACGGAAAATATATTGTGAGTGTAATAAATTGTGACAAAGTCAGATCCTTTAGTTCCTTATTTAATTAATGGTTCTCCTTGAGAGAACTAGAAAAAGGGACGCCCTACGTGACACACGGCATCTATGGCTAAGGAACACTGGGGGTCCTTTGTCTTCTTAATTAACTAATTTAAGGAAATTGTTGCAAAAATACAAAATATCACAGTTACATTTTTTGTTTTTATTGAAAAATTAAACAAAGTTATTAATTAATTTTATGGAATTTTTATCTTAAACTTTAATTGACATATACAGATTTTAACTTTTTTTATTATTAAGTGAAAAAAATAGTTTAAGTGCCTTCGATAAATAAAGCAGAGCCGCAAATAACGTTGTAAGCGACAAAATTGAAATTGCTGAGAAATCGAAAAAAAACGATTTAGAACTTGTGGTGTATGCCATTGACTGACTTCTTTAGATTGCATTTTGATAACGAAATCCTGCATAATTTTGCCTAATCTCATTTTTAAGTCATAAAAGAGAGTTATTCTAACTGTAATCTGGAAAAAAAACACTGGTTTTGTAAAAATTATCGCTTAAAACGTTATTCGCGGCTCCGCTTCAAATATAAAGTTAAATAGGGGCAACGTCAAAAGCCATTATGCCGTAATGCATAAAATGTGCCTGCGATATTTTGTATTGTAGTCAGCAAACAAAGTTTTTACATAAAAGCTCAAATTTTAATTTTTTTACCTTTTGCTAACAAAATTTTAAAATATATTTTAAGCTACTTTAAGTTCAATATTTAAGACTGTTTAAATAAGAGATCGGTACATGAGTGAGTTTTGACTCAGGCTCACGCACGATCACGAACTAAGAGCTACAATCATGCACAATAATTTTTCTTTTAATTGATACTTTTATTTGTTTCCTGACATAATATTTTTTACTCTAAAATTAGGAATTAGTTTGTTTTTAATTTATTGTTTCAAAATAAAAAAATATCGGAAATAAGTTCAACGTTTTCCTATAAAAATCCTATACCTAAAGTTATTATTTCTCAAAAATTTGAAAACTTTTACTTGAAAAAAATGATTCAAATTTTTAAAATTTATCTGAACTAAGTTGCATGAAAATTTTCCCTAGAAAATGTTTATCAGTTTCTAAAATAAAATAAATTCGTATTATTACATAGGAAAAAAATATTATTTCTTGTTTTTTATTACCTGAACTAATTTTTAAAAACTTATTTAAGAAATGGCTTTCTAAAATTTAGTTAATTTTACTACTCGCGAGAAAAAATTACCACAAATTAAGTTCAAGTACTTTCTCATTTTAAGTTAGACACATTTTTTGAACTAAATGGGAATAAATTCTGTTCTATTTTTTTTTTTTTTTTAACAAAACTTAGTTTTATTATATGTATTTTAGTATGCAAATTTCTTAAAACTAAGATGTTTTTCATAAAAATTTATACATTTTTATTTAATATTCTTGTTGTTTTTTTTCCTAAAATAAAGAAATATTACTTAGGAAATATATGAACTATTTATGAGTATATAAACTATTTCGGTTTTATCCAATAATAGGAATTTTCATTCATCTTAAAAACATTTTTCTAAGTTTTAATAAAATTTGACTTAAATTCAGGAAAATTATTAAACTATTTTTAAGGAAATTTTGGATTAATTTTTAAGTGTATTTATAAATCAATTTCTTAATTGTGACAACCATACCGGAATGCTGCAAGTATAATTTAGTAGCAGTGATCATGTTGCAAACATTTTTTTTTCTGCATGTATTGTACAAACCTTATATATAGAGGCCGGCTAACATATTGTATTGTTTCTTATATAATTTCAGAACGTTATTTCATGATATTAATATGTTTACTTACGATGATGTAGAATTTTCAATGTCTTGGCAATTGATGTTATGTAACATATTTATATGGACTTTAGTCAGTGTATTTGTTTACAAATTTTTTAATACTGAAAAGGTAATATCTCTTTTTTGGAATGTTAACATTACAAACAAAATTTAAACTCTTAAATAATTCGAATTAAAATACTATTGAAATCCAAAAAATTTGCAATATAAAATTGAAAATTTTAGTTAAGTAATAGTGAATTAATTTTCATATTAATAAACTCCTACAAATTTTTGTTGTATTTTTACAGTTTGGTAACATTATCCGTTATGCTGTATGGACCCTATGTGGTTTGTTACTGTTATTTGTAATACGTTTTAGTTTTTTACCTGGTTCTGTTAATGTTTATCATAATGCCTTCTCACCGACATGGGGAGAAATTTTCACTGGTATCATCTCTATACCAATTTATGGTTTATCATCATTTGGTCCGGGTTGGGGTTTATTTATAACATTTTCTAGTTTTAATAAATTTAAAACAAATATTATGAAATATAGTTGGTTAATTGGTTTTGGACAATTATTAATAATATTAGGTTTGGATATGTTGGTACATTTTACGGAACAATATTTTGGTGGTAAGTGTGGTGTACAAATTTGAATTATATATTTTGACATAATATTTCTTAAACCTTTACCTTTTGCAGAAATAACTGAAGGTAACTATTTCGCACATATTGAACAAATCTGGACATTATATTTATCCAGTGGCAGTGTTATGGCCCATATGGGTTGGGCAAATTTATGGTCAATATTATTCTTTTTTATGTTATTTTTGGCCGGCATGCTTTTAATTGTGAGTTTGAATAATAAGTTAAAATTTATTGAAGGTCTGAATTTTCTTTCAATAGAAATAAAAATTTATCTAATTTGTTTTATTTTTTTTTTCTTATTACAGGTCATGCAATTATTTTCAGTTTTAACTACAATATTTGATGAGTTTGATTTTTTGAGAGAACGTAAATTAGAAGTTTCTATGGGTCTTATAGGTATAATGGCTGCATTTTCATTATATTTTTCATCAAATGTAAGTTAAAATTTATAAAAAAAAAAAGCAAATATTTTTATTTTTATATTTACTTTGATAAAATTGCTTTGCAAATGTGAGAAAAAACAAACTTGCTGTCTACAAAATTGAAATACTTCTGAATCTTCTCTAGTTTTTGAAGTATCACAAAAATCAAATTCGAAACTAAACAAATTTCCCAAAATAAAAACTTTTTGAATCCAATAACTAAATATCCAATGATGTCTAAATATTATCCGATTTTCAGCAAATTTGACACATAAAATGTAGCAAAAGAGCGCCCCGGTAGGCTAGTTGGTAGCGTGCTAGCTTATCAGTGCGGGGGTCGTGGGTTCGATTCCCACCAGAGGCTCTGGTCTGTTTTCGCTACAACAAGCTGAAGGCCTTAGGTTAGGGTATTAAAATATAATTTGTAATTATATGTTTAATAAAATAAATAAATAAATGTAGCAAAAACTACAAAATATCGGGTACTCAACCTAAAAATTATCGAGGTTCAGTACGATCGTAGTATTAATCAAATTCATAAAAAAAATTATAGCTACCATAAACAGCAATATATAGTTAAGATCTTTCTACATGGTATTATTAGGTCCATTCGAGTACTTTTTCTTAGTTAAGCTCAGATAAAATTACTCAGTATCAAAGTAACGGAGAGTAAAAAAAAAACAGTTACTCTCAATCTCAAAATTTTCTATAAAAAAAGAAAGCGAACGGAAAATTTTCAACAATTTACAGCTGACTGTAACAACAAATGCAATCAAAAATTGCAAAATCTCAATATCGATCTGTAACTTTATTCTGTTTTTTTCTTTCTGTTTTTTTTTTCTTTCTGTTAAGTATTTGTGTAAACGAACAACATTCAGTAAAAAGTTTGTACAAATTATCCAGTAAATGAACGGACCTATTGTGCCGCGAGAATTTGGGGTATACAAATATCATGAAATTTCTTAGCAGCCCAAAAATCTTAAAAAAAAAACTATTACATATTATATATGGTGACATGTGATAACCCCAACGGACATCTTTGGTATTATTTTCAAAAATGTTTCGAGCATTAAGTTGAATTGGGTTGGATAAACACTGAGGCAAGCCCATGACGTTCAGACTAAAAAAATTGTCCATAACCCTATAGTAATAAGAGATTATATAAAAGGCAAGGAGTCTCAGCCTTAAACATCCCAGTCTTCCTTATAAATCTGAAAACATCAGGCAGGGGTAATTTATGAAGAGAATCCATGAACAAGGCGTCAATACCCAAAATGCTCAGCTTGGTTTTGGAAAAAGCTAGATAGTAACTGACAAATTGTTATATCGTGTCCTCTTCCTTTAGACAGAGCACTTACAATCGGTCATTGACAATGCCTATCCTCACCATATGACGAACACAGGCGTTGTATTATGTAATCGTGCTAGTATGTCCACGCAGTCAGCTCTACTTAAGCTGAGTAGGTATCGTGCCACATTTCAGACCCAATAGATTAGTAGATTAGTAAATCTTGGGAACCTGAACTGGGGTCCCATGTGTGGTTTACTGATGGCTTCACAAAGAAAACAGATTCATTGTGATAACAAAAATTTTTGCTAACCGAACGGTTTGGTTGGGGTCATCAATATATTTGTTTGTGGTAACAGAAATTCGATTAGTATAATAGAAATTCGGTTAATAGAACAAAATTTTGGTGGAAACAAAATATTTCAATTGTATCAGGAAAATATTTGGTTAATTCTGTTGCTGCAACCAAAATATTTAGTTGGTAAGAAATTTGGTTGTGAAGATAAATTTGTTTTTTTCTGTGTTGAAACAGATAAATGGAGAAACGGGTGCGGGCGTCTTTGGACACAATTTTTAACGTGCCCTTCCAGCCCATCTACGTATGTGCATCGAAGTGTCTAAGAAGGGCACAAGGGGAGCGCTTATTTATATACTTTCAAACCGTCAAGCGGCTCTCAGAGCATTTTATGTCCAATGGGGAGTCAACTAGACTTGTCCTGCCTGGACTGCATTGAGTGTCTCAAGAAACTTGGTGAATGCAACAAATTAATCCTAAGCTGAGTTTCTGGGCACGAGGGGCATGCGGGCAACGAACTTGTTGACAGGTTGTCCAACTACGGGGCCCTGAACCGGTGGAGTACCTGCAGTTTATATCAGAGACAAACTTATGATTTGAAGGGAATCCAAGACCACTGAGTGCTTGAATGCTATCATTGACAAGCATCAGACGGAGAGATTCATCTCTCCATTTGGTGGAAAGTCCAGGAGACTTATTTCTCTAAACAGGAAAGACTTACGGATGCTAAAGGATTTTTACTGAACATTGTAATATCAGGTACCAGAGGTTTTGCGAATTGGATGCTAAGACAACGGAAAATATACTCTGCGTATGGCCTAGGCTTCATGGCAGGAGACTACAATTCCTTGGTGGATTTAGACTATCTTGCTTGGAAATTTGGAAATCTGTGATGGCTTCAATGAAAGCCTCAATATTTTGGGGTAAAATTAGGCTCCACAAAAAAATACATTTTTGGTCGCGGTGCATAGGGGCCTTCTGATCTAATCTAATCCTGTCACGTTCCCATATGGTTTGCCTATAAAATACTTCGTCCTACCATAGTAAGTCCCGTCTGACCACCTCTCAATAAAAGCAGATTTCCTATATGAGCCGATCAAACATATTAACCATGACAAGCTGATACCCAGCTGCGGTTTCGGGTTCGTGTATTTCGGGCCATTTCATTGCCCGGAATACCCAGATGACTCGATACCCATATAAGACAGACCCTGTTCCCCATGAAAACCTCTTTCTGGCTGCGTCTGCACTCCTGACCAATCCTGAATGAAGTGATCAATTTGAAATTTGTAGTTTATTTGTGTCCGTTAAAGTTGTTTCAAATTTAAATTTTGCTTGCCGTCTGCTTCAAAAAAGAAAAAAATATATAAAAAAAATTCGAATTTGTTTTTTGTATAAAGTGTTTGCTTATATACAAAATTATTTCAATTCAAATTACAAGAACTTCATAAGCACACATACATACAGAAACACATTCACACAAAATGTGCCTATAGCAGGGCATGATAAAATCATTTATTTTTTAAGGAATTGGTAGCTAAAATTTTAACATTTATTTTTACTTATTAATCATTTCTTTCTAAAGGATGTGTCAGATGTTTAAACAATATTTAAAAATAAATAGCAAAAGCCATTTGTTTTAAATAAAAATTAAGTGAACTGGTTTTTAAATGAAATATCATTTCTTGTAAATGGCATTTTTTGTTATTTTAACTTACAAACTATTTTAAGTGTATAATAATAATTAAGTGTATAATTCTAATTGGTTATGCATACTGACATATATACTTAAATATACTTCTAGCATGGTATAACATATTTCATCGCCTTATCGGTGGATACTTATATAACACAAACAGCCATTAATTTACTTCTTATTCTGATCGTTTTATGGATATATGGTCGTGTTAAATTCCAGCGTGATATAGAGTTTATGATAAATGAACGATTTTCTACATGGAAAATAAATATGTTGAGATTTGTGTCACCATTGGGTATGTTTTTGGCATTGGTAAGTGCATTTCAATTTTTACATTCGCATCTGTTTTGGTGAGCTCCAAAATTTAATTTAAATCTGTGCCCAGTTTCTAAATTTAATGCAATTTCCCCATCGATAAATATAACGCTTCCATGTTTAGAACCAGAAATTTTGATTCATATCAGAAAAAAAAAAAATTCTATGTAATTAAAATTTAATATTAATTTATTCATCCTATCTTCGATTGGGCAGAGTTGCATTTTTTGATATAAAAACTTCTCCAATTAGATACCAAAACTGGGCACTTAAGAAGTTAAAATATTCTTGCTAATTCCATCTTCTTTTTTCAATTTTCTCTACTTTTAGATTATAGGTATTCAAATATCAAATTGGGAACATCATGTTGCCTCTTTCATCATTGATTTATATGCAATAATTGCAATTGTCATACCATGGTTATGTATACCCGGTTATGCTGTCTATTGTATGCTACAAACAATTGGTCCAATAAAAAGTCGTTTCTTAAGATGTTGCCGCCCTACAGATTGGTATCCAGTCGAGGCGGAAGATCGACAGCAATACGAAAAAGCTATGGGAAATTCAGATATAACTCAAACTCTAAATGAAGTAAAAGAAGATGAAGTATTATAAATATGAAAATAAAATAAAAATTAAACTATTTATAAAATATTGCTAAGTAGTTAAGGTTTTGTTTTTAAATATTTCGTAGGCACTAGAACAGGCTTAAATGGGTTGTGATCGCAAGAAGCCAAACAGACATAAACTAAAAAAATATACCTTATCAGAAATTAAGCTTGTGAGAAAAATCAGTACGCTGTCGTTAGTCGTGTGTAACATTTGACATACAATACTTCAAGAAAATCCATAGATCAATTCCAAATTTTGGAATTTTGTTACGTATGAGTGATATAATAACAATACTATAATATGTACTGTGGTTCTTTGACGTTTTATAATATCGGGTGATTGTTTAGCAACTTTCTTTTTGACAACACGGCAGCTCAGCAGTTTTCGTGTAACATGTTACTTTAAAATTCGTGCTGAGTATGAAATGTATTTCTATCGAAAAATTATCTTCAGCAACGAAGCTTATTTTTGGTTCAATAGGTACGTAAACAAACAGAATTCCAGATTTTGGTGTGAAGAGCAGCCAGAAGCAGTTCAAGAGGTGTCAATGCAGCATTAAAGACTCACAGTTTGGTGAGGTTTGTAGGGCTGCGGCATCATTGGACTGTACTTTTTCAAGAACAATGGAAATCGCAATGGAGCAATGTACCGTGCGATGATCATCGACTATTTTTGCCCAAAATAGAAAAGCTGAACTCGGCTGACATGTGATTTCAACAAGTCGGTGCCACATGCACGCGAAACAATGTCCCTATTGAAAGGCGAGTTCCGTGAATAGTTTATTTCACGTTTTGGGCCGGTCAATTGGCTGCCTATGCTATGTTAAGTATCATGTCTATAGGGACAAACCCGCAACGGTTGAAACACTGAAAGCCAATATTGAAGAATTTATTCGTGATATACCGGCCGATATGTTGGAAAGAGTATGCTGAAATTGGACACAGCGTATGAACCATTTAAGGCGCATCCGCGGTCAACATTCACATGAAATCATCTTTAAGCATTGAATTATATAGATCGTTCTATCGACTCAAATAAAGATTTCATACATTTCTCTAAGTTTTATGTATTTTTTTAAATCAAATCCGAAAGCTCTTAAAAAATCACCCATTATTTTTAAAACATAAAGCAAATTTTCTAACAAAAAAACATTAAAGGAGTTTTTCCTAAGAAAATCCTAAAATTTTTAAATTTTCCTATAGAAGAAATACCTAAAATTATTTATTCCGATATAAAAACTTTAAAATGTAGAGGATATTTACCTATAGACATCTTAAGGGATTTTGAAGATTATGTTCTAATAAAACTCATCAGAGGTGGCCGGACTTTACTCCAACGGATATAATTCCAATATTCAGTATTGGAATTATGACCGAAAAACTTTTGGTCATACTCTCAATAATGAAAATGGGGATTGTGATCATTTGTGAAACGGTCATAATACTAAAATGGAACTATGACTGCTTTTATTGTCCTTATGGAAGAAATGTTATTTAGAATATTTTATTTACATGAAAAAACTGCAGTTAGTGAAGTCGGAGATGGACATACCCCAAAGGAAAAAAATCTCTTAGTCCAGCCGAAGGCCGTCCATTGACAAAATCATTATTTAACAAAGTATTCGTTGAACATAATATATAATTCCAATATATCATGTAGACTATGGTTCTAATTTTGGCCCTTATGTACGTTTCTTTCTAGGGATTATGACCCAATGTACTTCGATCATAGTCTCAAATTCCGGTGAGACTTTAAAAGTTTTCCTATATAAAAAGTATCGGATTATGAGGTTGTATAGAAAAACTTTCAAATTAAAATAATTTTTCTACAAAAATTTTCCAGAATCGCAGTTTCAATTTGTCGAAATTTCTGTCAATTCTGGGTTATTTTCTATAAGAAGACTCCCTCTGTAACATTATAACGTTGTTGCTGTAGAAAAACTAATAGATTCCAGGGACTTTATCCTTTAGACAGTAAAATATTTTTCTATGGAAAACTTCAGATTAAAAGTCCTTAGAATCATATTAGTTTAAATTGAGCTTAAGATATTTTTTTTTTCATTTATAAAAATTAGTTATACATATTTATTTATCATATATAAGTTTTTAATTTATAATTTTAATTTATTAATTATACAACGAAATTTCCCCAGAAAAAGTCACCCAAAGTGGTGGTGAAATATTGAAATAAATAAATATTTATAATTAATTTTTACCTATAATAAAAATAAGATCTTAAGCTCAATTTAAACTGATATACAAATCAAGAAGATCGAAGAAAACTAACAAAATATTTTAAGTCAAAATTTCCAGTCGTAAAAATTTTTCTATATAGAAACTATCGGATTATGATGTGCTTCAAAAAGCATTTTAATTCCAGCGACTTTTTTCTAAAAAAAAACTTTCCTAGAATCCAGCAAAAAGTTGCAAAAATTCCAAAAATCCTAGTTGTTTTTTCTAAAAAAAAGTCCTAAAAAACTTTATATTTTTCTAATGAATGTTTTTTTTTTTTCTTAAAATATTCATCAAAGTTTGTAAGATTTTCATTAGGCAAAAATCTGTAGAATCTGGGAATTTTTCTTTAGGTTAAAGGTCATCGAATTTTCGAGTTTTTCTTCAGAAACCCGTTTTTTAGAATCAGAGTGTTTTCAGAATATTATGACTTTTTTCAGAAAATTTCCTCAGTAAGTTTAGATTTATATGTTCTATAATCCTCAAATTCTAATAGCTTTTCTGCATGAGGAAGTCGTAAGTGTCTTAGGGTCTATTTACAGAAAAACGTCCTCAGTAATTACAGGTGATCGTACAGAAAAAAGTCCCCTTAATTTATAGTTTATCCAGGAAAAAAACTGATTCATCATGACAACGGAATTCCTTGTCAACTGAATATTTTGGATGCAACAACCGAATTATTTGGTAATCGCAACCAAATGTATTCCTGATACAATTGAAAAATATTGTTTCAACCGATTTTCTGCTATATTAACTGAATTTCGGTGGCGACAAACAAATAAATTGGGGGCTCCAATCAATCCATACGGTTGGTAAGAAATTCTGTTGGCACAATGAATCTGTTTTCTCTGTGTAAGTGGAAGACTTTCACCCTTCCTGCCCCTCCCAGTACGAATTTCCAAAAATCCCGTCTCAGCGGAGTCGGGGAAGGAGGAAGCTGTACACCAAATTTCTAAAATACATATTAAATTAATCAAAAATACAATCAAAAAGAGGACTTCTCATTTTTTATTATATTCAGCCGATTCAAACGATTTTTGTGGTTTGTTTTTCAAATTGAAATTTTTTGTTTATATTTGTATGTAATTTTACACACACAGATGTACATATATAGCGTGATCCATTTCGAGGTTCCCTACTTTTTTAAAGAAAAAACAGAAAATTCAAATTTAATGAGGAATGTTTATTATCAATTGAAAGAACATTCTTTGGCATTTATTTTTTGAAGATTATGTATATCAAATGTTGGCCGTTGCTACGTCGCAGTTGGTCCATCTGTTGAGTCCAATTTTCGATGACTCGTTCGAGCATTTCGACTGGTAACTGGCGAATGACACGCGTGATGCTTTCCTCCAAGGCCTGAATCAAAGCGGGTTTGTCCGCATAAACTTTAGATTTTACATATCCCCACAGGAAAAAGTCTAACGGTGTGATATCACACGATCTTGGTGGCCAATCGACCGGCCCAAAACGTGAAATTATGTGCTCACCGAAGTGTTCTCTCAATAAATCCATTGATTGATGCGATGTGTGGGAAGTGGCACCGTCTTGTTGAAACCAAATGTCGCCGAGATCACGAGCATCAATTTCAGGCATCAAATAGTCACCGGCCCACAAAACACACCAAACCGTTATTTTTTCTGGATGAAGTGGCAGTTCTTGAAGTGGCAAGTCTCAAAATGGGTGATGGTGGTGCGAATAGTACGCTCAGTAGGCCGATTATGTTGACCATAAGTTGAGCGAAGTGCACGAAAGACATTCCTTACAGAACGTGAATTTTCGTAATAAAGTTGAACGATTTGTAAACGTTGTTCAGGCGTAAGTCTTTCCATTATGAAATGCCAAACAATACCAAACAAAAATAACATGACAGCATGACACGGCTCACACGTGATCTATGATATATTTTTATTTTCTGTGTGTATCTATATTTGAATCATTTATTGTAATTTTTATTGAAATAATTTTGTATATAAACAAACTATTTTGGTAAAAAAAACACTTCCACTTTTAGAAACAGAAAACATAAAATTTTACATTTAACAGAAAATATCAACTCCTACTTAGTGTCTGTAAATGTTTATAATTTATTTTTTAAATGACTGATTTAAATATTTAAAAAATATATTTCTATGAATTTCAATTTATTTTTCATTTAAAAACATTTTCTACGTATTACTTTTTAAATAAAGTACAATCGGTAACGGAAAATATATGTATTGTGAGTTTAGCTTAAGTGATTTGATCTAGCCGACAATGAGTAGATTTTTAAATGTACGGATTATTTTTCACTTTGGTCACGTATGAATGTGAAATTTTCGCATACAATTATTCTCGAAATTTGTTGAAAATTTTCATAGGAAAATCCAATTTCAATGTGGTAGGCACTCCTCGAAAAAACAAACCATATTTGTGTTAACAATAGAAATTATAAATATTTTATATACAATATACGAGGGCAGGCCAATAAGACCGTAATTTTTTGCATCAAGCACAGGTTTTAGATAAAAAAATAATTTTATTTTTCAACATACTCTCCTTTGAGCTTCATACACTTTCTCCAAGGTTTCTCCAATTTTTTCATTACTTCCAAAATAGTAGATCCCAAGAAACATTTTAAAGGACTCTCCGATACGTAGGGATTCATGAATCCTGCTTTTACTGTACGTTTACGGTCCGAAAATACGTATCCGTCAAAGCTTGTACGAGAACGGAACATTAACGGACCGTATAATTGAATTTTCGAAAACAATACGTTTTTACTCCGTTTTGGTGTATCCGTTTCAGTTCCGTCAAATACTGACCATTGTTTTTCATCAGTTATCAAAAACGAATACTGAAATATCAATGAGGTAAATATTTATGAAATTTAAAACAAGTTTTGCGATGATGTGTGCAAATTTATGTATATTTGCAAATTAAAATATTGCCTGATAGTTTATAATAGATTTTTTGAACAAATTTGCAAATTTACATTGTGTGCTACATCATATCGAAAATTAAATTTTTTTATTTTTTTCATGATTTTTAATGGGCCACAATCGCAATGATTGATGGATGCTAATTGTGCTGGACATAAATATTTGGTATTTAATGTATTTAATTTGTAAGTTTTATTTTAAATATGTTTGTGAATAAATTTAAAACAAAAAAAAAATAAATAAAATTTGCTTTCAAAAATTAAAATAATAGATATTTGCACAAATCCGTTTTTTTGTTGAAAAAACGGTACCAATACGGACCGAATACGGATCCGTAAACAACCTGTCATTGACGGACTTTCAACGGACAGCTCCGTTTTTCATCCAATATATCCGGTCCGTAAACGGCTCCTTAAAATCCGTTTTCTGGGCCGTATACGGATCCAGAAAACATTACGTAAATGGAGTTAGATTTGGTTTATGACGGACCGAAAACGGTACGTAAACGGAACGTATTGTTTGTTGGGATATGTCGAGGTCAACAAAATAATTTGTTTGAGAGATTATTTCATCGTTGGAGTCAAATCTCTTATTCCGCCCAGCCATTTCTTCAGGTTTGGAAACAAAAAAAAGTCACTCGGGGCTGAATCCGGAGAATATGGAGGACATAGCATAATTTATTGATTTTTACAATTTAAACTGCCATTTTCCATTTTCTTCTCATTCCTCAAATCAAATCATGCGGTAATCTGATATCAATGTTTGAATTTCTACAGGAGTCAACTGGCAGATGACTGTTGACAATGTTGCCCTTTCACGTAATAGGCGCGATATTCAAAAAGTCACGGTCTTATTGACCCGCCCTCGTATTGAATCATTGATTTCAATCGTCAAGTAAAAAAAAAACATTTTTTATATTCCTCTCGTTATGTTGAATAAAAATGATGGCATTGTATAAAAAAAGTAATTCAATGCGAAAAATGAAATAGTGATATTTGCATTTGATTTTGTTTTTTTTTTTATCAAGAAATTTAATTTAAATTAATCATGTGTTGTTTTCTTTATAAAGGAATGTAGAGGAAAGATGGTTAAAGATGAAGGGTTTCAAATATGGCAACACTCTAATTTAGCGAGATGTTAAATTTGAAAACAGTTGTTGCGCGCCTTTTGAGTGTTGGCGAACTGCCTGAGGGACAGAGGGCAAACTTTTGTGTAACAGTCCTAACCATTATTAAATACTAAGAGATTTTTGAAAAAGTTAATTTAAATAGTAGATTCAACAAAATTCGCTGTTTAAGTTCAAATTTTAAAGATAAAATCGAAATATTTTTAAGAAGATCAAATCCGTAAGCCAAGGACCTCTTTCCAATTAAGCTTTCCATTATTCTTTTTTTTAATCATCTAAGAAGATTTTCAAGAAATTAATTAACAATATTTCGGGCACGACTAAAAATATCCAGTAAGGCTGGACACAAGTAAATATTTAATTTATGAGAATATTTTAGCTAAATGAGTGTGTTAATTTGAGTGACAAATTAAGAGGTTGAATGATCATTGGGATATGGTCAGTGATGATTATAATGTACATATTTTATGTATGTAAAACACAATAAACAAATGTTTTGATATTCGCTTTACTCATACAAGTCACTATTTAATCGAAATTAATCTAAGAGAGATTAACGATTAGTATTCAAATTGCATTGATGCTGTTGATTTGTTTTGTTAGTTACATTTATGGTAACTTATTTATTAGTCGTGTGAGAAAGCTGCAACTAATTGGAACAAATTAATAATTTTGATACGTACATATTTAAATAAATGTTTATTAATTAACAAATAGAAAATATTTATAAAAAAAGATAAGAAAATAAATAAGAATTTCAATGTCAAGATAATAGAAAATAATTTTTAAAAAATATTTTCACTAAAAAAATTAATGCACTTTATTAAAATGGTTTATGAATCATCCTATGAAAGTGGCCGTAGACCCTTCTTACCCGATTCAACACGTGGTAGTTGGGCTAACCCAAATGATTTTTTGTATGCTGGTCTAAGTATGGCGTTTCGTTTGGATGCTTTTTCAATGTCATGGTTTTTTTTGATGGAAACTGGTGGTAAGTACAGTAAGAACAGCAGGTAAAAATAGTTTATTTGCTCTGTTTTTGTAATATTCACTTGGGCAGATTTTTAGAAGTATGACATTACATCAGAGCAGTCTTAAAAAAAATCTCGCTTCAAAATACCCAATTTTGATGGTTGGTGATTGAAACGACGCGGCTATCGGTAAGGATAACTCAATTTTCGATATTTTGGACAACGTTATTTTAATGGTAACACCATTACATATATTTTTGTATCGGTATTACGGTATTTCAGTTATTTCGGTAACGGTATTTTAGGGATAACAGTAATTTGGTTCTTTTGGTAACGGTAATTCAACGATTATAATGTTGAAAACGAATTTGCCAAAATAAACAATCTAGGAATTTTACAAGAAAGCAAATTAATTTCCTTGTGTTCTCGCATGCCATATTAATTCTGCGACGATCACACCCAGAAAAAAAAGTTAGTAGAAAAATTTGTAAACGGTTTTCAATCCCATTTTACTACTTTTGTACTGAGTTTTAGTAAAAAAAAATATTATTTAGCAAATCGTTTTGCAATTTACATTTTACAAATTACAGAATTTGTACAGAAGATTTACAAATTTTTATTGCTAATTTCAGAAATCATTTTACAAATTTCTGAAAACCGTAGATATTGAAGGAAATGTTATTTATAATTAAAACTTACACCTACAAACTTAAATTGCCTAAAATATTATATAGAATAAAAAAAGGAATCGGAAGTGAATATACCACTTAAAATAGCACTAAAAAGTTTTTTTTAGTAAAAAAATCAACCCTAAAAACAATTAAAATTTTACCTTAAAAGCAAAAAAAAAAATTGACTAAAATATTTTTCAAAACAGAAATTACAAAATTAACCCAAAATAATAAATTCGCTTGTTTTTAAAATTTTTTTAATTTTGTCTAAAATATTTTTTGAAAAAATAAAAAAAATAAAAAATGTTGATGCTCGATAAAAAAAATATATTTGAAATTTTGTAAAAATATTAAAAATATTTAGTAAAAACAGATTTTAAATTCCACTTTACAAAAAGTTTACTAAAATTAAGTAAGCAGCTAATTTTTTCTACAAATTTCATTGTACTACACGTTAGCAGACATGTGTTGCTAAGATTAGCAAAACAATACCGCTGGGCTCAAATAATCAAACTTTCCCGTAATAAAAGCAAAATTTTTACGTGCCATTACAGACTTTCTTTGGTGAGTGCACGGACCACGGAATTTTATTTTATTCCTCCAAAGAATTTTCGTTACATAAAATTAAAAAAAAAAACAATGAAAACACGAAAACTTTGTTGAGATAAAAAAAAATTGTGGTGAAAAAGGTTTTTAGATATGAAAACAATTTTTGTGGTAAAAAAAAAAATCAGGTAAAAAAATGTTGGTGGTTAAGAAAACATTTACGTGAAAAATAACTTTTGAGGTGAATATCAAATATCATCTGGGTCAAAAAATTGGTGACATACACCTATGCCAGAGCATAGGTCCTCTCCAAAACCGCATGAAAAAACATTCCAGTCCACCTGAAGAATTCAATATCCCTCAGGAATCCCATCAGTTTTACCAAATTAACCCCCTAAAAGCACTCAAAAGGCGGCATAACAAGTACCTTACCCTACTTCTCGCTAAAGCCGGGCAAAACCAAAGGATGTGCTTCAGGGTATCATCGTCCTCCCTACATACCCTACACACCATATAATTCATCCCAGTTTAGTTTAGATAAATATGTAATCGTAGTGAATAGTGGTCTGTAAGAATTTCCATCATGTTGGCCAGTTCCCGTTTCCCAAGCCTTAAAACAATGACGGTATAAAACTCAGGATATATAGAACTCATGGTGTCGGCTAAGAATTTTATGGTCACGGCTAAATGGCATCGAGGCAGCAAGGCAGCGAGGCTAAACCTGAAGCTAAAAATTTTGCATTTTGTACATCCAGGGTTTTATACCGTCCTTGCTTAAAATAACCCTTGACCTGTTCATGTCCGAGTCACGCCCTAGGACTTTCGTGATCGCACCAACATTATCTCTATTCCAGATCTCCTTGTGCATGGTAGTGGTCCAATGTTCAAGCTCAGTTTTCGTTATCCGAAAAGGTCTCGGATTGAAAGTTAACAGCTGGTCAGTCCTCCCATTCCCCTGCACCACACAGTGTCCGGGTACCCATATCAGCATCAGACAACCCCTGGCAGAGTAAGCGTTTATCATCCTCTTACAGTCTAAACCCGTCTTCGATTTAACAGACACCTCTGACAGAGCCCCAACCGCAGCCTGACTATCACTGAAGATTACTGCATCCCCAGAATAATCAGTCGCAATTAAAAATCCAATGCACTCCCTAATAGCCACAACCTCCACCGGTCCGGAAGTTGCAATACACGTTGTTCCGTCTGGCAGATTTTCTAGAAATCTCTAGAGACCCTTGATGGTGCCCGAGCACCATCAGTTTGTAAGCCACCAGTACAGCCTCATATTTAACGTGAACATCTATCGGTCCGATCGAGAATGAAGACGATTCATTGACCTTATAGATGTCGATCTAATCGCGCCGCTATTGCCCCGACACCAAAGCCGCTGAAGCCTTTGGAGTTCTCTCACATTGCATCTTCATATGTCGTTATACTAAATACTAACCCAGCAAAAAAATGGTAGTCATTCTGTGACTATAACTTCTTTCGTTGCTTCCTAAACTTCAGTTGACATTCTTTTTTAATTTTTTGGTGTTATTCTAAGGCACTTCCAAAGAATTGATGAGTTCATATTTCAAATGCAGTGATCTGGATATAAACCCGATGCATATCTTAAAAAATCCCTCTTCATTACTTCTAAAGCATATGTTATAGTATATCGTATATTTTTTTGAATCTAAAGCATTTATTCAAATTAAAAAAATAGTTCTGATGAAATTTTTTAATTTTTTTATTTAATCATTTTTTATATTTTAGTTTAAAATTTCATGAGGGTTAGAATTTATGCAGTTTTGCAATTTTTATAAAAGTTTTGAAATATCAAGAAAAACTGATTTTTTTAACCTTTACTTGAAACTAGCTGGCCTGTCATTTGCATTTTTTCAGCCTTAAATATTTATGAGGACGCAATCTGTGCATTTTTGCATTAAGTTTATTATTTAACACTACACAATTTCCAGTTTTAATTCAGAATTTATCAAAATAATTTTAAAGTTGTGTAAAAATTAATTCAAATTGCCTAAAGATGTTTTAAAATTGTGCAAAAATTATTTAAAATTGTTCAAAAATATTTTAAAATTGTCTAAAAATGTTTCTAAATTATACAACCATTTTTAAAATTATCCAAAAATATTTTAGAATTTGTCTAAGAATTCATTAAAATTTTTAAAAAAATATTTCAAAAATGCTTTTTCACTAATGCAGAATTATTTATTTATTTTAATAAAGAGTATTTGTATATCAATGCATACATTTCGCTTCTTTAAACTTATTTTTCTGCATTCTTATGAATTAAATTTTCATCAAAGCTTAAATACTTCAAAGTATATGAACATTTTCCACTCATGCATCAGAATATCTAATCATTGTATTATCATTGCTTCCTTAGAGTAAAGTATGAGTAATGCTAGTAGCTACATTTGAATACTTCCATCCTATGACACGCTGATGTTAAATTCATCGATGAAACCATTAGAAAAGAAGTAATGCCTTTGCCATAGTACTAATGCTTTTATTGCTTCTTTGGCAGCTTCATTTTTGCTGGGAAGGTACTAATATCATACATGGGACTAATTAATTTTTGATTTTTTTACCATTGCACTGATAACAATTGTAATGAAATAAATTTCATTACCATTGTTTTAACTAATGATTATGATTAAGAGATTTGATTTCATTGATTTCAATACCATTTTTAATGAACCAATTAAAAAACATTAGCATTATTAAACTTCATTTTATGTGTTGTGTTATTTACAAACTTTATGCTCAACCTTTAATTCTTCTTACTCGTTTTATATGTTTTTCTTTACAGTTCTCGCTTTTATACCATTTTATTTAATAAGTATGGTACTATATATCGTACCATTTATTGTATTGCAATCATTTATGGGACAATTTTCCAGTAGTGGTTTCATATCAGCATTTCGTTTATCACCCTTATTTAAGGGTAAGTTATATATAAAGTGTAAATTAAAAGTTATATATAAATTTCTTAACATTTTATATATCTTCCTAGGCATTGGCTATGTAACATTAGCCCTTAATATATGTGTACTGTCGTATTCTAGTATTTTTGCTATGGTACCACTAGTCTATATGTTTGCTTCAATGCAGCCGACATTACCATGGAGCTGTGAGGGTTTTAAAAAATGGGCTTACAATTTAACAGCAGAAGAAGAAAATAATGTAGTATTATTATTTTTTTATTTAACATAAATGTTTCTTTAACTATATATTATTTTATAGCTTTGCAATTTAAATCTACCAAATGTATCGTCTTTAAATCAAAGAAGTGATTATACATTTGTTGATCATCATATACCGTCGGTCTTGTACTTTAAGTAAGTAATATAGTTTGTAGTTGTATCAAGTAATTAATTTGTAATTTTGAATTTTCTTACAGAACTCTATTTCATGATATTAACCTTTTTACTAAAGAGGATGTAGAGTTTTCCATGTCGTGGCAATTAATTTTATGTGCCCTATTGGTGTGGACTATAGTAACGTTAGTGTTTTATAAATTCTTCAATACAGAAAAGGTAAACCTTGTTTAAAAATTTAGAAAAATTGGTTTACATACAAAAAAATTATTTGCCAAAAACAAATAACCTATTTATTGTTTGTATCAAATTTGTAAAAACTTAGGAAAATTTACCAAGTTTTTCCATTTTTAGCTAAGGACTTGGTAAATTTGACCAAGTTTTTATAAAACTTACTAAAAATCCCGATACTTCGTTACCAGTGGTTTTAAATATCTCATTTCCAAAGAATTTGCCATTGGTAGTTCGCTCTCCTTAACCAGGACTGCTTTGGTGAACCAATTCACCTCACAGTACAGTTCCGGTCCCACCAAAGGTGTGGAAGAACCCATTCTAGCTAGTTCGTCCGCTACCTCGTTACCAACATGTCCACGATGACCTGGTATCCAGATAATTATTTTAAATTATACATGAAGAGGTTATTTAGGGCTATACCTTTTGATCCCGCTTTAATTGAAAACTTCAAGAAGCACTTGTTCAGTGTATTAGCCCATACCCAAGGAAACTTATATTTTAAATGTCCGATTTAAAGCTTAAGATTTTTGGACAGGTCAGCAATGGTGAAAATTTTTAACTTAAAATGTTGGAAAAGGAACATCCTAGCTCCCACAATTGGACTGTCTAATTAATAGGAAAGTTTTTCTTCTTTAAATCCCATTATTTCCACCTTCTTATTGAACATTTTAAAAACTACCTTTTCAGTGAATCAGCTCCTACCTCCGATAACATATTTCAAATTTCTTTTTGAAGTTGTTTATACAGGACGTTTGAGGGAGAGACTATTCCTGTATTTGCTACTCCCAATAACAATTTTCAAACCCCGTCTTTGCAGATGTCTATGAGTCAAATTTCAAAATCCTAGCTTCAGTGGTTTAGAAGGGTGATTAAGGGCTCACTTTTTCATCTTTAACACCATTTTTAGTACGTTCTTATAAGAAACTGCAAAGAGTATATGTTTAGTAAATAAGAACCATATTTGGGATTAAAGAATTTAATCATTACTTTTTCCAAATAAATGCCACTGCTTTGGCATTAGCATTTACATGACAAATCAATGTTTCAATTGTTTTTGCCCAGCTATCATTAGAACATATCCCAGGGCAAACACATTTTATAATTCAGTGTTATAGCTAAAGCGGTTTGGACAGGCCGTAAAGTGAATTCTCCAGTTTGAACCCCTCCCCCCCCCCCCCCCCCCAACAAAAAGACTACAAAAATAACCCCACTAACCTACAATAGTGACTTATCCAATAATCTGCGGAGTACATATTTAAAATTTCAGGTTTCTACCCAAAGCGATTTAGACAGCCGCATTATGAACCTCCTGTTATGCCAAGTTTCTGTCGGAAATCCCAGAAGGTACTTTAAAAGTGAAAGAGGCCATACATCCGGACATCCACATTACAACAAGGTTTCGGTTTTTAGAAAAAACTCATTGGGTTGACCATTAAGGGAGGTACTTTCCCTATTTGAAGCCACAGTTTTTCAAATTTTCTGTCGAAAATTCCAAAATGTATCTGAACTGTGAATTGGCCCATTTCCTCTGGGAACATAAATTTTAGATTTAAATATTTAGATTTCCCTTTTTTGCACCACCTATTAAGGAGGAGGAACTTACATGCGGTTTGGAAAAATTCCGTAAATCATGTAATAACAACCGCTTTAAATTACATTATCATTAAAAATGAAAAAGAATAATCAACATCAACAGATAAGTTTTTCGAAAAACGTTAAACCATCAATATTTTACGTACTGTTTTTGAAAATCGAAAAATCAGCTGAAATTGTGCTGTCAATTGGCCGCTTTGGAGCTGTGATTTAAGCCCTTTGGATAATTTTCTGTGGGCAGCAATTAAGGATAAATGTTATGCAAACCATCCAGAGTCAGTTGAAGCGTTGAAACATAAAATGGAAAAATTGCCATTGGGGAGATTTGAGCGGAAACAATCGAAAATGTACTGAAAAATTGGGTTGAACGGATGAGATACTGTTCCATTCTTAAATGACAAAGTCAAACCTTTCCAATAAAACCAGAAATTTTAAAAAATAAGCAGTACTTTTTTATAGCCGATTCACATAGAAAATTTTAAATGGCCCACCCTGTATTAATAAAATCTAGACTCCACTCCATTACGTTACAGGTTGTACTTGTTGTAATTTCACTCGCTACCCGTTCCTTTTCACTTCGTTTCCCTTATCTAATGTTTCAATTCCACTCGTTCCCCATTCCATTCCACTTCGTTCCACATGACTTGTGTTTCAATTTCATTCATTTTCTGATCCATTCCACTTTTTTCCCTTGTTTCAATTCCACTTGTTCCAGTTAAATTATAATGAAATTATCATTTCTTTTAGCAAATCAGTTTTAAAATCTTTTTATTCCCCATGTTCCTTACGATAATTCCAAAATCATATTTTATATTTCAGGTTTCTAGTCAAAAGAGGTTGCCCATCCCCATAGGAAATAATCCATACTCCAAGAAAAAAGTTTGAGCAGGCCGTAGACTTTTCCAAGGTATAGAATTTCTACTTCTTTCACTATTTTGCCCCCACTTGTTCGAATTTCCAAAAATCCATTATTTTCAGTTTTAAAGGGGTTTCGGCAGGCCTTATTTCGTGGACTGAGTACTTTCTAGCTTCAGCGGTTCGGGATGGGCTAATAGGCTTTTAACATTGAACAACATCTTTGTGAAACGCATGGAAGATGTTGAAAAAGTGAAACATGTGTTTACATTGGCAACATCTTTCATCTGTTATTTATTCAGCTGTCAAAAAAATAAAAGAAAAAGACGCATAATTTTTGTTAAAAATAAAAAATGGATTTAATCATTGGAGTAGTTGCTGCTTTGCAAGAACAACCCCGAATTTTAACGCAGTACATTAAAATATTAAAGGCCATTTTGGAAGAAGATAGTAGACATAAGAATGAAATTCTTACATGTGCCGCTCATTTTGCATTATTGAATAATTTCTGCAATGGCACAAAGAAAATCGATTTTTTTGTATTTTTTTTAGTGATGACTCTTAAAATAACGAAAGATGTAAGATGGAACAAAATGAGAAAGGATCATCTTTTGTAGATGTAGAAAGATGTAGAATTTTTGGCCTGTATAATTCTCATGGGAAGATATTAACATCTTTGCAAATTAATGAAAGATGTAAAATGTAGGTCAGTGGAAAATGGTTATAAGAGAGTGAGTGATTCAGTCAGTCAGTAACATTATTATTTTATTCATAGAGAAATATTGACAGAATTTAGTGTCAATATTTTGTCAAAAATTTGTATGTGTGTTGAGTTGAGCCGTATGTCCTCCTGCAGTGCGTCCATGTTGCTCTATTGTATGTTAACATGTTTTTTCTCTCTTTTATTTACAGTTTGGACAATTGATACGTTATACAGTTTGGACAGTTAGCGGTTTGTTGATAATATTTGTTATACGTTTTAGCTTTTTACCTGGTGCTCGTCATGCTTATTATCGTGCATTCATTCCCCGATGGAGAGATGTTTTTAAGGGTCTTTTTGCTATACCACTTTATGGTTTATCAGCATTTGGTCCCGGTTGGGGTCTATTTATAACATTGTCTAGTTTTAATAAATTCCAAACTAACATTATCAATTATAGTTGGTTAATTGGTTTGGGTCAATTAATATTAACATTGGCATTAAATATGTTGGCACATTTAACGGAAAACTATTTTGGTGGTTAGTTTTAAATATATTTATTTTTTTTAACTTAATATGTATAAGATATATTTTATTTTTTCAGAACTAACTGATTATAATTATTTTAACAAAGTTCAAGAAGTTTGGACATTATATTTATCAAGCGGCAGTGTTATGGCTAATATGCGTTGGGCAAATTTATGGTCAATATTATTCTACTTTATGTTATTTTTGTCATCAATGCTTTTGACTGTAAGTTTAACTATCAAAAAGTTAAAATTTTTAAGCTAGATTCACAATGATGGAGTATTCCAAGTACAAAGGAGAAGGAAATAATATACACTCTGCCGATTGAATAACTCTAGAAATCATTAAATATTTTCAACTTTATTTTAGATAATGCAACTTTATTCAATTTTGACGACGATTTTTGATGAATTTGATTTCTTAAGAGAACATAAGTTTGAAGTAAGAATGGGTCTTATAGGATTCGTTGCTGCATTTTCTTTATATTTTACCTCAAATGTAAGTTTCAAACTAAAACAACAAGTAAGAAAACATTATAAAATTATTGTAAATCACACTCGAGGAAGGGACGTAATTTTGAAGATATTGTCGAGACACTTATTGTCAAAAAGGACAGGAAGAACGTCTGAGTGAAGTGCAAGTTTTTTTTTGCTTTTTTAAATACATAAAACATTATACACTCACTAGGTCTGCGATGTGGTTCAATAGGTAATAAATGAAATTTAGATAAATTTGAGCAGAGACAAAATTAATGAACACGTTTTTGTAGCAAAACAATATTATATTATGGGTGTAAAAAAGGGGCGGTAAACACTTTTTAAGATTTTTTTTCATTTGTATATTAAATATTTAAAAAAGGTGAAAACCATGCTTACAAAATATGGAAAATATTGAATAAAATTTTTTCTTTTTACTTAAAAGCTCAATAAAAAAAATTAATTTTGTAAATTTTCGTCATAAAAAATAATTTCGTTTTTAACCCTTCATTTCCCTTACGGTCGTAGTGAAAACCAGTAGATTTGAGAAATATAGTATGGAAGAACGTTTAGTGACCTACTTAAATTATTTCTTGCATACCAGCCTCATATTTACTATCTTGTGGATAGGTAAGGGTAGTGTATAACAGATCTTGTCCTAGAGAGAAACCCAGGGAAGATAAGAAAGCCCCTGGTGAGAAATCGAGCTGCATTTAAGCAAAACGTCCTGTAAAAATTTGTTCAACAAGACCAAGGGTACGAGGACGGGGATTGTGCTGCTTACAAATTGCAACTGAGGGAGAATAGGATACGCAAGATTTTGGCGACCTCTTCGAATATTCTGGGCTATCTTAGCGGGATGGGCAAGGGCGGCTTATTCCGATCCCCGTTCGTGGGAGATTTTTCTCGGAAAAGTTAGAATGTCTAAGTTAACCTATGTCATGAGGGTTTTAAACTTTTCAAGTCAGCAGGGCCAAATGAAATATTTCTAGCGGTACAACAGTACGACTCTGATCTGGTATTTCTGTTTTTGATGAGGATTTGCACTGGCTGTATCGTCATGCAAGTGGTTTTCGTTCCCAACATATCACCCCAAAGAACTTCAGGCCCATCAGTCTCTCATCATGTTTATTTAAAAAACTGGAAAGGATGATTGAATCTTATTTGAGGTTAACCAATAACCCTAAGCTACTGTCTGCCCAATAACATGCATGCCGTAAGGGAAGGTCATCGAAAAGTCTTTCTTGGTGAAAGATTACGGAGGCTTTTGTTATCGAGCCAGACTTTGTAATTTCTGAATAATCAGGTCTGGGGGTGGGGAGATAGGTGACCAATAGAAGCAAAGTGGCTGAGTTATGTTATGAGTTATGAAAGCCTCAGAGGTTGTCTATCCCCACTTCTGTATAATCTTGCACTTAATCCTGTACTTCTCGCTTTGGTAGAGGCCACCACATTGTGAGATGCGGTGAAATAAAAGGCGGTGAAAGATGAAGGAGTCTGAATAATTACACGAAATGATAAATCTTAGAACTGTTGCTGCCATCCCTGCTGTACTGCATCTTGCATATACTGGAGAAGCAGGTATTTTCTACGTCTCAATGGGCCAGCAATGTGTGTGACCACAGTACACTTAGAAAAAAAATTGTAGAAAAATTTGTAAACGGTTTTTAATCCCACTTTACTATATCTGTACTGATTTTTAGTAAAAAAAATCTTTTTGCTTGATAAAAAAAAAATTTGAAATTTTGTACTAATTGTACTAATTAATAATATTAAGTATTTTTTTTTTTTTTTGCTGATTTTAACAAACAGATTTTATATTTCATATTACAAAAAGTTTACTAAAATTTAGTAGCGGCAGCTAATTTTTTCTAAAAATTTAATTGCACTACACGTCAGCAGACATATGTTGCTAAGATTAGCAAAAAATACCGCTGGACTCAAATTAGCAAAAATTTCCCTAATATCAGCGAAATTTTCAATTGCCATTACAGACTTTTTAGGTGAGTGTATGATATACAATGTGTATCAAATAACTTCAAATAACATTGACTCTTGAGCGGGTATGGTATCGATGGGAGGGCGTAGCCAACCATGTTATATCGGATATTTGTTTTGGAGCTGGCTCGGAGATTTCCAGTTTACTGCAGCATGTTTCAAGCTCAAGTGATAGGGGCGGTTGCCGCTAGGCTTGAGCTCGATCTTTTGTTGCTAAAATTAAAAAAAACGCTAAAATTAGAAAAATCGTCAAAATTTAAAAAAACGCAAAAATTTAAAAAAAAATAAAATCATCACTAAGTCTCTAAAAATAAAAACAAGTAAAAATTTACATATATAGCTTAAATTGAAAATGTTGCAAAAAAAAAAAATAGAAAAATCGCTTAAATTAAAAATAGTCGCCAAAAATTAAAAAAATCCCTATAAAATAACTTATTTTAATGATCTAAAGTTTTAGTCAATTAATTTGGATACTGGAAGTGGTACTACAAACAATATTTCAACCAGAAATCAAAATACACCTGCAATACCCTATACCGGTTCAAATTAAAATATAGGGTCCGCCAAATAACTTTTTTTTTTTGAAAACGCTATAAAAAAAAAACTACTGAATATTTTCTCAAATCTCTTTCCATTAATAATGGAAAATAATTTTACATATTCAAATGGCTGCCTCGGCTGGCCGTTACAGTCAATGGCGATCGTTATCGAGCCATGTTGAACGAATTTTTGTTCACAAAAATTGAAGAGGAGGATATTGGCAACAATTTGGTTTCAACAGGATGGCGCTACGTGCCACACAGCCGAAGCTACACTCGATGTTTTGTGCCCTGGTTTTGAAGATCGCATTATCAGCCGCAGAGCTGATGTCGTTTGGCTACCTCGGAGCTGCGACTTGACACTGTTGGACTATTATTTGTCCGTCAAAGGTAAGTGTTACGCCGACAAGCCAGAGATAATTGACGCTTTAAAGGACATATTCGTGTAGCCATTGGTGAAATACAGCTGCACACAATCGATAATGTGCTTAAAAATTGGACCGATCGTCTAGGCTACTGCATGGCCAGCCGAGGCAGCCATTTGAATGAAATCATTTTCCAATATTAACCGGAAGGATTGTACTTTCAAATAAAAAAAGAAATTTGAGAAAATATTCAGTAGTTTTTTTTTATAGCATTTTCAAAAAAAAAAGTTATTTGGCGAACCCTTTACATCTTTTAGTCTGTGCATTGTATAGATCTTCATTTTTATGTATGTGTGTAGGCTCTTTGAAAAAAAATATATTAAAACTGGTATTTGTGACGCTAAAAAGTGCTCAAGTTTTTCCATCACATATTCAAATTTAATTGTAATCTGAGTCTTCAGCCTAAAGTAGTTCCTTTGTAGGTTAACAATATTATTGATTCTTTCTAGGATGGATTAACATATTTTACAGCACTAGCAGCCGATGCCTATATAACACAAACAGCCATTAATTTACTATTACTGCTGATTGTTCTGTGGATATATGGACGAGTTCGATTCCAACGTGATATAGAATTTATGATTAATGAACGTTTTAGTACATGGAAAATAAATATGCTTAGATTTGTGGCACCATTTGGAATGATCTTAGTGTTGGTAAGTACGAATATTTAACCATTTCTGGTTACACATATTTCCTGCTGGCCATACCTTTCGGTGACTCTTTTCATATGTTTCACTAAATTCATTACTTTATTTACTATATAAACTTCTTCATAATATACTTCTTTTTTAGATATTTAACTATATAATGTCTATGAATATTTCCAGATCTTTGCCTTATTTTTGTCCCATTTAGAGCATGGCGTGTCCGGTTATTTAATAGCTGTATTTGCCATAATCTTTATTGCTGTACCATGGTTATGTATACCGGGCTATGCCATATATTTAATGCGCCAAAGTGTTGGTTCTATTAAAATGCGATTTCAACGTTGTTGTCGTCCCACCGATTGGTATCCCATTGACACGGTACATCGCCAGCGATATGAAATGGATATGGGTAATATGGATATAACCCATCAATTAAATGATATAACAAATGATGTTTTATAAAATTAATATTAAAATTTATATTTTTGTTGTCTTGCAAATAATTACATTTTTATATTTTAATAAAAGATTTCTATATTTCTGTGTACTTTGATTTTTTTTTGTGAGTTAACTGATATAAATAGGTAAGTCTAAGAAATTGAGTTTAGGAATTTTTTGCAAAGTTTTGAGATAATTCAAAAATTATTTTTGAATATTGTTTCTTAACATATTGATATTATTCTAAAATTTTCAAGGATTTTTTTGAATACGCAATTTTTGTTGACTAGAAAACAAGCAAAAATTTGGAAATCAAATAACTGTAGTTAGTTCATCATTTCAAGTAGATAACTAGAAGTCTAAATCGATATAATTAACTCTTAAATAAAAAAGATACAAACTACAAAATATTTTTCATCCCTGAGGTGGTCAACTTTGACAACAGGGTTAAAAAAAAATGAAGTTGCTGAAAGTAAGTGGTTTATTGTGTTAAAATCGTTTTATTTTTTTTGGATGGGTACACTCAGAATATTTTGTTGTTTACTATTTGTAGTTTAATTTCAGTTGAGTTTAAATTAAATGACAGACACTTTTTAGTTGATCATGCAGAAGGAACGCAATTAACATAAAAACAAACCTAAAGGAATTTTTCCAGTTAAGGAAGGCAGCAATGAGAATTTTATCTGTTAATTAATTTATGAAAAAAACTCAATTTTGGAAAATTTTGAGTAGCGAATCTTTTGTTTTTAGGCTGCGATTTGATCAAAATGATTTACTGTCATTTTCGGATTTTTTCAGTTTCATTTATTTTTTTCATTTGTTTAAAATTTAGTATAAATATAACCACAAAACTAATATTTCTGGTTTATTTGTTGCGCTTACAATTATTAAAATTTTAAATTTTTTTTGCTGTTTGTTCGAAAAAAAAAAATATTTAAAAAATTCCAATTTGTTTTTTATTAAAATTCTTCTTTTATATACAAAATTATTTAAATTCAAATTACAATTTCAAATAAATGTATAGTCAGTTAGTTTTTTACGGAATTGGCAGGTAAAATTTTAACATTTATTTTTAACTGATTAACCATTCGTTTTTTACTGATGCGTCAGTTGTTTAAACAACATTTAAAAATAAATAACAAAAACGATTTGCTTTAAATGATGAGTAAGTAGAACAGTTTTTAAATGAAATATCATTTCTTTTATATAGTATTTTCTGTTGTTTTAACTAACAAACTATTTTAACTGTAAAATTAATTTAACGATAAATATTAATGAGCTCAATATGGAAAAAATTAACAAATCTTTTTCTCCCAAAATGGCGAAATTGTTATAACAAATGCATTTAAAACAAAAATTGATGATTAAGAGTCTCATAATATCTATCAAAGCTTCATAGATACTCGTATGATAATTTTTTATAGATTTTCGTTTAACTAATAATTTCTTAAATATGATAAAGCCGTTTTTTCTTGAGTGTAGTGCACGCAACAGTGTAAAACAAAAAATAAATTTTGTCAATATTTGATGTTTCTCAGCCTCAGATGATGAAAAATTCACACACTTTTAGTTTAAAATATCTCAAAAACGCATCAAGAGATGCAAGTAAAATAAAAGAATTTTAAATTTTTCTTTTTAGTTGAGAAACAGAAATCATTGTTGTCAGTTTGATCGCAGACATAGTGTTTTTTATTTAATAAAATGTTTTGAGTATATACAAAAATAAACATAAACATATAAAGTGTATTAAAAGACCTAAAAATGTTAATATATTATTTGTTTAACCCTTAAAGAGTGCAGATAAAAAAATATCAAATAAAAGTAAATTAAAATAAAATAAACTCGAGTAAATTTATATGGTTTATTTACAAGTTTGTATTCATCTTAACTTGAAATTTTAATTTTTTTTTTTTTTAATTTTTGTCTTGTTTATAAAATTCCTAGTTAAAATATTATATTTTGAGAATATTTTTGCAATTACGAGTTGAGTTAAAATATAAATTCATGTGATTACCCTAAAAATATTAAAGAAATTTTTCTCATAAATATTAAAAATATTTTATGATTAATCAAATATCAATTCGATGTTTTGGGATAATTTGTGGTCTTTTATGACCCACAGCCAGTTTTGAATGCAAGCAAATATGAAAATCTGTGATTATCTTTAAATTTGTGATGATGTGCAACAATACAACAATATCTGGCATTCAAAATTGAGACAAGAGTTTATTTAAAATAGTTTGTTAGTTAAAATAACAGAAAATCAAATTCAAAAGAAATAATATTTCATTTTAATACCGCTCTACTAACTTTCTATTTAAATCAAATGATTTTTGTTATTTGCTTTTAAGTGTTGCTAACTAACACATCAGTAAAAACAAATGATTAATCAGTTAAAAATATAAAACTTTTTTTGTATTTTTGTTTGTTATTTTGTATTTTTGTTTGTTATTACATTTACAAAATATATACTCACACAGTCTATAGACACATTTTGTGTGATTGACCATATGTGTGTGTTTATGAAGATCGTGTAATTCGAATTGAAATAATTAAAAAAAAAAGATTTTTAATTTTTTAAATATTTTTTTTTTTTTTTTGAAGAAGAAGAAGACAGCAAACAGAATTTAAACTTGTAATTACTGCAGGGCAAACAAATAAACCACAAATTTCCGTTTTGTGGGTAAATTTTTATTAAATTTTAAACAAATGAAAAAAAAAATAAATGAAGCTGAAAGAAATCAGTAAATGACAGTAAATCATTTGAAACAAATGTATGAAAAAGTTAAAATAAATATTTGTTTGAAAAATAAATGTACATTGCTTTATTTTTAAATGAACAAACAGTAAACTACATAGTATTTGAAGTGTTCAAGAAATCATAAATAAAATTTTCGAAAGATCGTAATTTTTAATATCCCAGTATTAACACCAAAATAAAACCATATCCTCTAAAAGTAATAAAATGAAAAAAAATATTTATTTGAATTAAATAAAGCATTAACAATAATGCATGAAACATTACATGAAAGTTGTACTGGGCCCTTCGTTCCCGACACAAATCGTGGTCATTGGTCAAATCCTAGTGATTTTATTTATGCAGGCTTAAGTTTGGGATTTCGATTAGATATTTTGGGATCATCATGGAACGCCGATGCTGGTGGTAAGTTCAATAATACTTATTTATTTTAATTTGAGTCTAAAACTAAATTATTTTTATATTTTTTTAGTTATAGGTCTTTTACCAAAATATTTCCTATGCCTGGTATATTATACAATACCAATGCTAGCAATTCAAACATTTATGGGTCAATTTTCCAATAGCGGTTTTATAGCACCATTTCGTTTATCACCTTTATTTAAAGGTAAATTTGTGTGTTTGCTTAAATAACTTAAAAAAAAACTTAATATTTCATTGTTTAGGAATTGGTTATGTTGCATTGTTTTTAAATATTTGCGTACTCATATATTTTAGTCTATTTGCTCTCATACCGCTGGTATATTTTTTTGGTTCCTTATACCCAACTTTACCTTGGGATTGTGAAAGGCAATTAAATTTAACAGATCAAATAAATCAGCGCGTAAGTATTTACTGTTTTATGGTTTAAAATTAATCTTTAAATGATTTTTATTTTAATTTTATCTAAGTCCTGCAGTTGGTCCTCCAATAATAATGACTGTAACACATATTCGACAAAAGGTAAAACTAAATCTATTTTAAGATCTACTTTAAATTCATTGAAGCAAATTGTAGTTGGTCAAGACCGATGTAAGTGTCAATATTTCGAAATGAGATTATCTGAAATAGCATTTCGTATATGCCAGTAAGATTGTTTAGGTTTCAAGAAGGAATGTAATACAAATATTTATGTATTCACATCAATCATTACCATAATAATGCTATACACTGTGGCGTATGAGTATTATTAGTAGTAAGAAAAATAATAATACTCATACGCTCATATGACTTATCAAACTTGTGCTAGATGGCACCAATTCTTAAAATTTTCGGTCCTATAATTTTACCACTGCAGAAAAATTGTGGACAAATATTCCAATTTGGGAAAACAAAATTGTGTTCTGCAAATAGGTTCCGGGATGAAATTGCAATTTTCTTAAAATTTAATTTATTTTTTATATTAAAACAAATACTTTTGCTAAGAAAACAATTTCGTTTTTCCAAGAAAAGAGAAAGTGTCCCAAGAAGAACGCAATTTTTAAATTTTAAATAAAACACAGATATTTAAAAAAAAATCATGAAACTTTATTATATCGTAAAGAAGACAGAATGAGGTTATGTATGGAACAATATATCGTGCAGATGGCCGCCGCGGATTTGCTGGCATGCACGCGATCTTTTAATGAAATTTTCAATGACCGTTTTGCATGAATGCTGCGGTATTTCATTAATGCAGCGTCCAATTTCCTCTTTTAAGGCTTGAGTCATCGTCGGCTTATTCGCGTAAACCATCGACTTCATAAAACCCCAAAGAAAAAAATCTAATGGTGTTAAATCGCACGATCTAGGCGGCCAATTCTGATCTCCAAAACGCGAAATAACACGACCGGGAAATGACTAATGCAGCAATTGAATTGTTTCTCTGGCTGTATGACATGTGGCGCCGTCTTCTTGGAACCACATGCCCTCCACATTCATTTCTTCAATTCTAGGCAAGAAAATACTGGTTATCATTTCACGATACCGAACACCATTGACTGTTTGCGCTTGACCTGCCTCATTTTCATAAAAAAAGGTCCAATGATTCCTCCAGCCCAAAAACCACACCACACAGTGACACGTTGAGGATGCATTTGCTTCTCGTGAATCACTCGAGGATTTTCCTCACCCCAAATGCGACAATTCTGCCTATTGACGAAGCCATCAAGATGAAAATGGGCCTCGTCACTGAAGATGATTTTATCGGCAAAATCAGCATTTTCATGTTGTCTCTCCAATACCCAATTAACGAACTCCCTTCGCTGTCCATGGTCAGCTGGCTTCAGTTCCTGAGTCAATTGAACTTTGTATGCATGAAGATGCAAATCTTTCGTCAAAATTCGCTGCAAAGTGGATTTGGAGACACCAATTTGCTGAGCTCGGTGTCGAATTGAGGTGGATGGAGTTTGAGCGACATCATCACGTACAGCTGCGACATTTTCGGTCGATCGACCTGGTCGTTGGCGCGTTGTTGTCTTTACATCACTAACAGACCCAGTTTCGGCAAATTTATCCATTAATCTCTTTACAGTTGACTCTTTTGGAGCATTATTGTGACCCCAAATTGATCGCAATTTGCGAACTGTAGCCGCAAAACTTTCACCATTTTGGTAAAACAATTTCACAATGAGAATGCGTTGTTCATTCGTGTAGCGCTCCATTTTTACTAACCTCGTACCTTTTACTAGCAAACAATAACAATTGTTCAAATGTCAAACAATGACACTTCAAATGTTGCCAGATTTAAAAATTGCGTTCTTCTTGGGATTATGGGCTAACTCACCGAGGATAGGGCTTAAAAGAGAAATGATTTTCACTAAAGACACAGCTTGTAAGGTCCTCCTCTAGCGTTAAATTCCTCTAAGGCGGGATTTTCGTACATTTTTACGGAAAGGAGGTGAAAGGGGGAATTTTCCGGCTAAACATCCTTTTTAAATACCTTTTTTGCATATTTGTCGCTTTCGAAAAAAAGCTATTCGAAATCAAAACAAATTTATACCCAGATGCAAATTTAAACATACCAAGTCCTAAATCTCACTGACACTATTCCCATTTCCGAAATAGGGGCATAATCGATATAGGTCTTACAACCGTTTATCAAGAGGTCATGATCAAATCCCAGCTATCTGCGCATACGATTTGAGTTCGATTTTTATCATGTCCAATTTCGGATTTGCTTTGGTGGCGAGAAATTTTTTCTAAAGTAAATTGAACAACTTTTTTAAAATATCATTCAAATCGGTTTTACCTCCATAAATATTTTTTAATGAGTCATAAACCCTACTTCAATAGGGTTATGACTGTTCACTACATTTTAAGTTATTCCTACAATTAAAAAACATATTCGATCTTGCCGACTACGATTTCCATAGCATGTTTTTAAGAAAATACGATTAAATTCATTTCTATTTTGACAGATTGCTTTATGTTACATAAAAAATTGCCAACAGTACTATACTTTGAGTAAGTATACCGATTTGGATATTATTACACTTAAAATAGTTTGTAGGTTAAAATAACAGAAAAAGAAATGCTATTTCACTTAAAAACAAGTCTACTTACTTTTTATTTAAATCAAATGTTTTTTGTTATTTATTTTTAAATGGTGTTTCAACAACTGACACATCAGTAAAAACAAATGATTAATCAGGTTAAAATAAATCTTAAAATTTTTTCTATCAATTTCGTAAAAATACAAAATTATTCACACCGTTTATAAGCATATTTTGTGTGAAGTGCCTTAGAAGTGTGTGTGTGTATAAAGTTCTTGTATAAAGTTAAATTTGTACTAACTGTAATGCAAACAAATAAACCACAAATTTTCTTTTTGTGGGTAAATCTTTTTTTAAATTTCAAACAAATGAAAAAAATAAAAAAAAAACTGAGAAAAAAATCTGTAAATGACATAAAATCATTTTGAACAATATTAAAAAAGGTTAAAATAAATGTATGTTTCTTTATTTTTAAAGATAAACTACAAAATATTCTGAGTGTACTTCTATTGACTATGCCGTCGTCCCATAATTGCAAAATATTTCAAATTTTTTAGATTAGGATGACAAAAGGTCTTTGGAAAAAAGTCTACGAATATCGAAAAAATTCAATTAAATCGGCCTTATATATTGAAATTTGAATACAAACCGACATTATTTTTAAATGTGCTATGTTGGGTTAAGAAAGAGAAATCGGAAGAGAATATACTCTAAATATAAGACATGCACCTACATGCGCATTTTCGTGAGAATTAGACTACCCCTTTAACTCAAATACTCGCCATTTTTCCCGGGCTTGCAAAGGGATGACTTCAGCCAATACAAAATTACTTAAGAAAACTTTTGCTTTCATTAAGTATGCAGCTAACCAGGCAGGCTTCATTCAAATGTACTATTCAAAATATATTGCTGGGTTATGTTTTCCTTTTTTTATATTTTTATGGGAAGCAACACAGGAAATTCTTCATATATGTTGCTTTCTTTGGAAAGGGGATAGAGTGGAGATAAAGATGAAAGTCTTCAAATATGGCAACACTGTCGATAAATCTTTAAAACAGTTGGTGTCCGCCATCTGATGGAGAGTTGGCGAAATTGTTGCAGCTTTTTATTTTATAGCCCTCTTATGTTATTTTTACTTCGGTGAGATTAAGTGCTGCGGGAACACCGAAGCAAGACGTTACCATATGTATGAGGTAAAGAAAACTCATATATATTATTTTTCTAAATTGATGTTAACGTCGCTGGAGATCGAACCCGCAAAGTTCTGAATAAAAGTTCAACGGGCTAACCATTGAACCGCAACGCCCTCAAATGGGAAATTTTTGACCACACTCTCTCCCCGTAGGTACTGATTACACACAAAAAAAGTTAGTAAAGTCAGCAAAAAATATTGCAGAACCATCAAAATTAGAGTTAGGAGAGTGCATGCAGAAAAATTGCTATTGTCAACACTGATTACACTCAAAAAAAATGTTTGTAAAATCACCCAAAAAATGTTGCTAAGTCAGCAAAATTTTGAGGCAGGAAAGTACATGCAGAAAAATTGCTAATGTCAGCAAAATCATGTTGGTGAAAATCAGTGAGCTGAATATTAGTAGACTGGAAAAAAATTTCAAAAAATTTTTATAAGAATTATATATTATATTTTTTATGTTTTGGAAGAGTTCTATTTTTAGTATTAATTTTTGTCTGTAGAATCAAAATATAATTTCCGTTACCGACTGTAGTTAATTTAAAAAGTAAAACGTAGAGATTGTTTTTAATTGAAATTCGTAAAAAGATTTTTTAACTATTTGAATCAGTCATTCAAAAAACAAACTATAAAAAATACAGACATTCAAAGGAGTTGATATTTTCTGTTAAATGTAAAATTTTATGATTTCTGTTTCTAAAAATAGAAATTTAAATGAATCATTTTTATTTTTTTTTATCAAAATAGTTTGTTTAAATACAAAATTATTTCAATAAAAATTATAAGAAATTATTCAAATGTACATACACACCGGAGAACTACATTTGCAGATTGCAAAACGTTCATACGCAATCAACGCAAGAATAAATATGTGTTTGCGTTCAAACGCTGAATATACTCCAACACACATATTTGTTGATGATTTTAAATCAATCAAACGACGTGCAAATTGTTTTGTCACTGATTTATAATCATCGGTCGTTGTTAAACCATTGATTTTATTCTGTTCATTCGAGCCAACAATAATTATTTTGATGTAGAATAAATCAGAAAAAACAAAAAACAACGTGTATGAGTGTAATCATAATTAAAAAAAAATAGCTTCTTATCTATAAAAAGGGGGTGGTTTTCTAGAAACACATTTCATAAATGTTATATGTATATTAGGGTGGGTCTAAAATACGTTTTTTTAGAATTTTTATTAGGAATGCCAAAAATATTGTTCTTTGTGAAGTTTTTTTTTTTTTTTTATTTAGGTCGATAGCTCAGGCTCGCCCAATCCGGTTAAAGTTAAGTATTGCCTAATTTTCCAATCAAAATAGATGAACAAAAATTTAGACAATACATATTTTAATTTTTCCGGATTAGGCAAGCCTGAGATCAACCTAAATATTTTTCCAAAAAAATATTTATATTTCACAAAGAAGAATATTTTTATTACTAAAAAAAATTCTAAAAAAGCGGATTTAAGTCCCACCCTAATGTAAACAATATCATTTATGAAATGTGTTTCTATTTTGTTTTAATTATGAATACACTTATACGCGTTGTTTGTTGTTTTTTCTGATTTATTCAACGCTGACTTTTTGTTGAGTGATTACATTTGCATAAAACATAAACGACAGATGATTCACACTGATTCCAATTACGCGTTCAGTAACATGATGCTGATTTTATTCTATAGTGAATTTTGTTGAATTATTAAAAGTGAACAAGAATTTTTGTGTATGATTAAATCAAGAAAAAAGTTGGTTTTGCAGTTCTCTGATACAAACATAGAAAATAAAAATAAATATATCTGTGTGTATTGTGTTTTGTAATTACAAATAAAAAAAATTTCAATTTTACAAAAACCACAAAAATGTTTTTTCTAACGTTTTGCTAGTTAAAAATTTATGATTATTTTAAACGACTTTCCATTGTTTTTACTACGTTTGTCGATTATTAAACAATGATTGAAAATAAACAACAAAATGTGCTGACTATAAAGAAAAATCAGTAGTCCTCTTTTGAAGTGCATTTTCGATAAATTTAATATGTATTTTAGATTTTTAAAAACGAAATAATATTGTGAGTGTACTACATTTTATTATCCTCACTTTTCTTATTTTGTTTTTGTAGCAAAAAAAAATAGTTCAAAGTTAGTTTATTGCTAAGAAAAAATATAATTAAAGTTTTTGCTGAAAACACAATTGCTGAAAATTAGTATACTTCTATTAATTTTTTTACGAAATTATTTTTTTGAGTGTATAAACCCTAAGTTTTCAAAGTTAATATTACGTTGAAAGTTAATTTCTATACGAAAAGTTATAAAACACATTATTCTAAATTTTGAGTTTTTTTTTTGAGCTAACGTGTATACGTTAAGGAGAAAATACAGCTATTATGGAAAATTTCTTATTTAAATATCGCACAAGATCAATTTAATTTATTTATTTATTTATTTTATTTATTAATCATATAATTACAACATATATGTTAATACCCTAACCGAGCACTAGCAACAAAGGCCTTCGGCTCGTTGTAGCGAAAACAGACCAGAGCCTCTGGTGGGAATTGAACTAGCCTACCGGGGCGCTCAAGATCAATTTAAATTTTATAATCACAATTTCTAAGCACTAAGAAATGCATATTTTAATATTATCCCCACTTTCAGATCATTATTTAATGACTCAAAAATATTTGGCATGACTGGGCAAATGATTGTAGCTGCAATCAGTGTATGGGCTATAATTGGATTAATTGTATACGAATTTTCTAGCATAGAAAAGGTATAATTTGAAAATAAATTTGCAAATTTCGTACTTTTTCTTTCTTTCCATTTCTTTCCAGATCGGTAAAATAATTCGTTATTCGATGCGAGCTGTTATCGTGCTCTTGATCATATTAATTATACGTTTTAGTTGTCTACCCGATGCTGGTGCAATATATTATAAAATATTTTCACCCAATTGGAATGATTTTCTAAATGATATGAAAACAATTCCAGCACATGGTATTTCAGCCCTTGATCCTGGTTGGGGTCTGTTTATATCATTGGCCAGTTTTAATCAATTTAAAACTAATATATGGTTTTCTAGTTGTTTAATTGGTATTGGACAAATTTTTATATTATTTGGTTTGGATATTTTGGAAAAATTTACAACACAATATTTAAAAGGTAAAATGATAAAAAATAATTCAGCTCCCTAAGTAATAACAATAAATTATTTGTAGATTTAACACTTGATAACTATCGTGAGGAACGAGCAAAATATCGAACACTTTACCTATCCAGTGGTAGTATTATTGCTGACATGTCATGGCCAAATTTGTGGTCTTTTATATTTTATTTTATGCTATTTTTAGCGGCCATCACTTTGATGGTAAGTTGCTCTTAGACCAATCTATCAATAGATTTAAAACTACACTCAAATAAATAATCCATCCACTTATTATTATTTTTAGATCATACAATTATATTCGATTTTGTATAGCTTGTGCGATGAACTTACCCCACTTCGAGAACATAAAATTCAAACTACAATGATACTTTTAAGTCTGATGGCCGTATGTTCCCTATATTTAACTTCCATAGTAAGTTTCAACTATTGAAGCACATTAACAAAAAATTCTCACGCTCTCAATTTGTTTTTTTTTTTAGCTTGGCATTAACAATTTTGGTTACCTACAACTGGAATTATATATAATACAATCCTTATTCGATTTTCTTTTAATTATAATTATTCTGTGGATATATGGTCATGAAAGATTTCAGAGAGATGTAGAATTTATGATCAATGGATATTTTTATAACTGGAAAGTTTATTTTTTAAAGTTTTCAACACCACCAGTTATGCTGATTTCATTGGTAAGTTTTACTCAGTATTAATTTTTAATTCATCTAAATTCACATGCTCAATTTCGCTGAATTAAAATTATTACAATTTAACTTATTTATTAAAATTTTATTACTTTTTTCTCTTCCTCTTTCAGACGCTGGCCCTAATATATTATTATCTGACTGTAATATTTACTGAGGACTCTACAAATACCATAATCGAGACTTTTTTTAGACCCCTGCCATGGTTGTTTTTAATCATTTATGCCGTTTATTGTTTTTTCAAAGTTAAGGGTTCATTTATCACACGCTTAACAAAATGTTGTCAACCTTCTGATTGGTATCCAGTTGATGTTGAAGATCAACAAAAATATAAAGATATAATGGATAATGCAAATATGACTCTCCAAATGAATACCAATAATAGATATCCGGACGAAGAGGATAATATTTGATAAAGACAAAAAAAATTTACCACATAAAAAAAAATAAATCTGTTAAAAAAAAGAAAAAAGTTTCCAAAATCTATTAGGTTGGGGAAGGTTGTATGGAAGCCCGTTAAACTGTGGCTGGCCGTCAAATGACTCATTTAGATTTGGTTGAAACGAGGAAGGACAATTTGCCCTTCATCATCATCTTAAGGGATGACATCAATTGGGACTTTGAATTAATAAAGAGTTTTTTACAGATTTATTGTGCAGAAATGATTTCATATATATTATTCAAGGTATCGTTCATCGCTGACCAGAACTTGTATCCTTCTTTCTGGATACCAGCTCGAAAAAACGACTTGAGTTTTGACTCAGTCCAATCTTCGACCCATTTTTTTTTTTATTTTTCATATGAAGTGAACTTCTGCTGGGACAAGCCATGTGTCATCGACCGGAACAAGTAGACGTCAGAAGGAGCAATGTCTGGAGATTATGGCGGGTGGTATAGCACTTCCCATTTTAGCCTATACAAGTAGGTCATGACCGGTCTGACAGCAAAATCAATTTGTCGTATCGTTCCATTCAGTTTGAGCAGCTCGTAGTAGATCACGCCGTGCTAGTCTCACCAAATACAGAGCATAAGCTTCATGCTATGAATATTCGGCTTTGCGAAGGATGTTGATGGCTTTCTGGGCAAAACCCGTAACTTTTTGCGTTTGGGGTTGTAATGTTTCCACTTTTCATCGCCAGTCACAATGCAATGCAAAAAGTCATTCCGTTTTTTGACGTTCGAGGAGCTGTTCACAAGTGGAAAATCGCCTTTCGACGTTGCGCAGCTCAAAGCCAGTTTCCTTACTTTTGAAACAATCCCACAGCTTTTAGTTTGCTGACGGTGGACTTATCCACTCCCAATAATTCTGACAACCCTGATGCGTTTGGTATTCGTCCAAACTTTTTGGGTTGTCCCCGCTGTTCCTTATCTACGAATTCAAAATCACAACCTTTAGGGCAGACCACCTCTGACTAAATTCTTCAGATATAGCATGCTCACCTTAAACTTCCACTACGACTCGATGACCCTAGGCCGCACTGTTCTTCATATTATAGAAATGAAGAAGAACACAATTGATTCACAATTTGCTTTAGCGGCAAGACATTGGAAACTGGAATATTGGTTCATATACTAGTGGCGGCCTCTTGTGTGAAACGCTCATTATTAACTCAAGGTCCCAATACTAGTATGTCAGAAAATCTGTATATTGTGCGCTCTCATCATTCGCCACCCTTAACACTCCGGTCAACTTGAAGAATTCTGTCTCCTTCAGGTAGCCTATTAGTTCCTCCAATCAGTTTAACACAAAAACTGCAGGGCGGTATAAAGATTGGTGCATATTTTTTCCAGTACTCCCTAGGACAGCCGGACAATACCCAAGTATCTGTTGCCTCAGTCGAATTACACGAATGGAATGCAAGTTTTAAGCTTCCGTTTTTCTATATGATAACTTTTCTTTGGGCTAAATGTATAGTGGCTAAGGGTAATGTGGAAAACTGATCTTGCTTTCATTTGAGCGATCCATTTTATAAAGTGGTTTGTGGTCTAAATGTCTGGGTTAACATAATGCACTCACATAATTGATGGTTCCTATACAAATTTTTATAATTCGAGAATCTGTAAGCTTTAAGAAATTTGAATATATTATTAAAATTTTCAGATATTTCAAAAGAATTGGTTTCAACATTAAAAATAAAATCAGAATTTAAAAAATTTTTAACCCGAGAAACATAAAAGGTTTCCAATTGGCGCCGGTAGATGTTGGCGGCATGCGACCGCCATGTTGTTTTAGTGGCGTCTGTCTAATCTATTGTTTATTATTCAGTAACTGATGCCAAAGCACCATAACAAGTTACACGAATGAGCAGCATGTCTTAATGATAAATAAAAATGAAAAGATATGAAAAATTATCTTTAGCGACGAGGCACATTTTTGGATGAAAAGCTATATTAACAAACAAAATTGCCGTATATGGGATGACGACAACTCACAAGAGGTTCACTAGGTGAAAATGCATCTACGCGAAGTTGCTTTTTGGTGAGGATTTTGAGCCGGTGGCGTCATTGGTCCGTACTGTTTTGAAAACGACGTTGGTCATCGTGAATGGCGAGCGCTACAGAACAATGACAACGAATTTCTTTTGGCCCAAATTGAACGATATGGACATAGACGGCATGTGGCTCCTGCATAATGGCACTACATTTCACAAAGCCAGCACCTTGATGCACATTTTGCTTGAACGATTTGAGGGTATGGTTATCTCTTTGCAGAGGTGATGTGAATTGGGCACCTATATCGGCCTATATAACCCAACTAGACTATTTTTGTGGGGTTTCCTGAAGTCGCAGGTCTATGCCAATTAGCTGCAATCGATTGATGCCCTTAAAGTCAACATAACCGAGGGCATTGTTCAAATTCAGCCTGCTCTGGTCCCCTCGGATCTGTACTACATTAAGAAGCCGCAGCGGACATCTGAACGATGTTATAGTCCATGGGTTTTTTGTTGTCCCCTAACATAGTTATACGTGAAAATATAATGGATTTTTATACGTAATGCGATCATCAACAAGCTTAAAATAGCTGCAAAAAGCAGCTTCAGTATAAACAAAATAAAGAAATAAAATGTATGGCTATAGAATAATTATAGAAATACTGATGACGTCTACATAAACCAATGTATTTAATGTTGAAAGTACTTTTTTTTATCAATTTGTCATAATTATGCAGCTTGCTACACACAAATATACTCGCATGTAGGTAAGTAATCTACATTGCATTTTTCCTTTCAAAAATGATGGCACCAAAGACAAATTTCCTATACGCGTGATGATATAGCTCAAATAAATTATTTTGATGTATGTACCTAAAATTTCATATTTATCGCAATAATGGACTGTTTATGGGTTTAAATAATTATCACATCGATTTAAAAATGTTGAAAACCACATTTAGAAAAAAAAACACTGACCACTGAAGTCGTATTTTTGAAATCATCTGCACAAAGTAATGACGTATGAGTGTTATTTATAATCAGTATCACTCATACGCCACCAATGGTAAAATATATTTGGCAAATAAAACATGTTCAATTATAGATACATAGTTTGATATGTATAAGAGCGGTCTTTACGGTCGACCGGTCTTTACGGTCTACCCGGTCTTAGTGGTCTATACCGGTTTACCGGACGACCAGGTAAATCGGTCTACCCGGTTAATCGGGTTGTAGTACTTTTTTCGAATGTACGCTTTTTATACCTTTTTCTTTTAATTAAATAACAGAAAAATTTATATAATTTATATAAATTTTATATAAAATTAATGTCAGAATTATGCAGATTATTTTTGCAAAAAGACATTGATTATACCCTTCACCACAGGTGGAAGGGTATATATAAGTTTGTCATTCCGTTTGTAATTTCTACAATATTGATCTTAGACCCTATAAAGTATATATATTCTGGGTCCTTATAAAGAGCGAAGTTGATTTAACGATGTCCGTCTGTCCGTCTGTGTGTTGAAATGGGTTTTCCGAAGAACCCAGACATGATGAGGACTTGATTGTTTTTTATTTCTGTTACATGTGATCCATTTCTGTTTGCTATTAAAAATCAGACAGATCGGTTAATAAATGGCTGAGATATTAGTCCTGCCTCTAATTTTTTCCGTAAAATCCCTTTGTTTAATATGTATGTAGAGTTTTACGCATAACAAACACATCCATTTGTTGAAATTCTTTTCTTTCATCTCCACCTTTTATACACAAACAACAAACACATACAAAGATTTGTCATTTAAATAAAAACCAAACAAATCTCTAATGAACGAAAACTGTTTATTTAATTCTATTAACGATGATTCCGCATGACCTTAATAGCTCAGTTGTCTAAACGCTATGTCACAAATGCTTTCTTCCTCTAAGGCCGCGGGTTCGAATCCTACACCCGCTCAATTCAACTTTTTTTTGTACATTTTTTTTTAAGATGTTTTCTTGTTCATTTTTTGTTTTTTTTTTAACATTTAATGATTAATTTTAATAAAATTTTATACTGATAATTAAATAATCCATAAATAGGCTTAAAACATCAAAATTTTTATAAAAACCCTCTGATACAAACAAAATGCAAACGGTTTTTTTATAAATATTTTTGCTCCGATTTAAAAGAATTTATAAAAAGATTTTTAAACCATTTTATTTCTCATATATTAAGAAAATTTTATACATAATTTCCCTTTGAGTGCAACTATTTTAGGTCATAACTTATAATAATTTATAAAAAAAAAATTTATAAACTATTTTCCTTAAAATTTTTAAAATTAAGCTAAAGAAATTAAAAATATTTTTTAATAAAAAAGCGAAATAAAATCCCAAATGCAAATTTTCCAGCTAAATCAAACGTTTTTGTAAAAATATAGCAAAGATCGAAAATCTTTAGTATAACATATTTGCTGAAAAAACTCGGAAATATCGGTTCAGATACAAAAAAGTTATGCCAAAAACATAAATTTTTTTTAAATACCTATTTTCTGGAACCATAAATATTCCCGAGTCCAAGTTTTATCACCAAACTAAATGGTTAATTTCCTCTTAAAGGCATCCGTATATAAATCTGTCCATTCCATATATGTCCATATATAAACTTCAGTTTTTTCCCAACCATGGTGAAGGGTATATAAGATTCGGCATAGCCGAATTTAGCCGCTCTTACTTGTTTTTATATTTATGTATGACAGGTACAGCATTTTCTAAATTTTAGAGCCAGTATCAAAATATTTTTGTTTCAAATCTTAAATAAAAGTTTGCATTTCCAAGTCAGAATTTTGTCTTGATTATTTCTACAAAGTTTTAGTCCATTGTGAACCAACTCATAAAATCGGCGGCCATGGTATTTCCTTATGTATGTAGAGTGTTGGACTTTCTGAATTCAAGAGCCAGTACCGAAATATTTTTGTTGCACAAGTTAAAAACAAGTTTATGTCTTGAATATTTTTGCAAACTTTAAGTCCATTGTAAGTCAAGTCTTTAAAACGAAGTACATGGGATCGAAAAAGTCCATGGCATTATCATATGTTATAAATGTATAAAAAGTGCAGAACTTTCTAAATTTAACAGCCAGTTTCGGAATATTTTTGCTACACAACTTAAAAAAATTTTAACCCATTGCAAGCAACGGTATAAAAAGACCATTTATGGGAACGAAAAAAACCGTTGATCTTTCATATGCAATACAATGTGTAGTATACGAAATATGTACACGGTAAAAAGTTTTAGTTTATTTTTAATGCCGAGCCGGTGTATATATATATAACAAATCTGAAATCGAATTAAATGTATTCCAATATGGTATACTTATAAAGAGATTGAACGAGAGACAGTGAGATAGAGAGTTCTCTTTTTAAAGCAGTGATCGGCAAACTAATACAGCCATATTTTTGCCATTGTATGGGTGAGTTACGCTCTCCCTCTCTTAATGCACTGAAAGAAATGTGTTTGTAATTTTTCTAAAGCTATGTGCATATAAACAAACATAAAAAACAAAGGATAAGAACAAAAAAATCATAACAAAAAAAAATAACAAAAGCAAATAAAAAAACAACAAAAAACGAAAATTTATAATTAAAATCTTCAAAGAATCAAGTAGTTTCTCAGTTACAGCCTGGGAAAGTCAAACCCTTCGGTATTTAAATATGAATTTTTAATACATAAATAAATATATATATATAAATAAATCAATAAACAAATAAATAAACAAAGAAAGAAAAAAATAAATAAATAAAAAAATCAATAAAAAAATAAATAAAAAAATAAAAAAATAAAAAAAGAAATATTAAAGATTTTAATATACTCCTTTTTTTCTATTTTATATTCTTCAAAATCAACAATCATTTGTTCATAAAATAGTTTTTTAGGGTCAAAATTAGATAATGCCTCTCTAAATAATACTTACTTACGCGTGGCATCGTACGCTGGCTTAATACATTAAAGTTTGCCGAAAAAATTAAGTAAGACATTTCGTTCAGTGCAATGTACGTACTATCCGTCGACACCACCTTACTGAACGAAAGCTCAACTGAGACTGATTTATTATTTTTATTTTCATGCTACCTGTGTAAGTATGTTAGTATAAGTGAGTCGCCCATGGGCGAATCTTTGCCGATCACTGCTCTACAGCTGACCAATAATTGGATTAATAACTTTAAGGAATGTATTGTATTCTTGAATAGGTGTTATTTTTAAGATCCAACGGAATGAATTTTATACTAAACAGGTGTTGTTTTTAAGCTAAGCACAACTGAAATTAACACCCTTTAGGTGTTATTTTCCATACCATACGGAATGAATTGTATAATAAACGGATGTTGATTTTAATCTAGGAAGGACTAAAATTAACACCCTTTAGGTATTATTTTCAATACCCAATGGAATGAATTTTTTTTTATAAAATTTCACTGAAAATAAATTAAATAAATTTAATTTTGAGTTTTCTAATTTGTTAATTTATTTTTTATTTAATAATAAAGTATTTAATATTAGGCTTACTCTATAATATCCGGTGTTAATAAATTAATCGAAATCAATTACGGCACCATCCCGATCTCTAAATTTCAGTTCTCTGCCTTCTACGTCGATGTTCAGCTTGTTTACAACTAAAGTGAAAAAACTGTATTATAAAAGTATTTAACTGTATTATAAAAGTATTCAGTACTTACTTGAAATTACGATTATATTTAAATCCTCACTTTGTGGTTCAACAATTTTTACAATTGAAAATTTCCACCAATTTTTACTTTCACAAACATTTTTACACTTTTCTTTTCAATGAGTTTTCAACTTTTAAACCTCGTTGTTTAAAAATAGTTAAGTTTAACACCTTCATCGGTATTAATTGTAAGAAATAGAGAAAAAGACAGAGTTTTAAAATTAAACAAGCTAGTTCATGAGAGAGATAGAACTTTACACATACTTCTAATTCTTTCTAGGTGTTGTTTTTAAATTTGAAGGAATAAAATTGTTTTAAGAGAAAAATTAAATTCCTTTTTGGCATAAAAATTTAACCGAAAGTAATAAAACAAAAATAAAAAAATTTCTGATGCCTGCTTCGTCGTTTTTTGTAAACTAACAGGAATAGATTTTATTGTTTTTTTTTTGTGTTATTTCTATTCCAAGTAGTCATTAAAAACTCGCAATTTTTTATATCGTATGGTTTTAAATATAGACTATTTAGGTATTAATTTCAAATTTAATAACAAAGAAGTTTACAATCAACACCGCTAAGTGTACAAATTAAACCAAAACTTTTTACTGTGTAGGCATTTATAAACTAAAGATTCGTTATTATCAATTTTGGCAAAGAAGCTATCGACTTTTTTAAATTTCTAATTTTTTAGCTCGGTTAACCGAGCTATCGAATTTAACTCTTATATGTATGTAAGCTGTTAACAGTTATAAGAAATCTCCAATTGCCCCAGGTTTTAATTTGGGATACCTCAGTTAAACAAGTGCTCTTGCTTTTATTTAGCTCTTTCTTTGATTTTTGCAATAGAGCCATTCTAAATTTTTCATTTTTGGAATAGATATCTTTCGACTTGTATATTCCGCGATGGTATGATTTGGTTCAGCTTGCGGTTGGATATTTTTGACAAATTGAGTAAAATACCTTATGTTTAAACTGTTTTGATCTGCAATCACCCGATTTTTACAAATCATATCTCATATTAAAGCTTTTACTTTTTGATACTTTTGACCATAGATGGTAACCGAAACAAATGCGGTTATCGGTAAGGGTAACGCTATTTTCTATTATTTCGGTAACGGTATTTTAAGGGTAACGCTTTTTTCTATTATTTCGGTAACCGTATTTTAGGTATAACGACTTTTTGAGTTATTTCGGTAACGGTATTTTAGGGATAACGATTTTGTCAGTTATTTAGGTATCGGCATTTTAGCGATAACGGTATTTTCTATTAGATCGGTAACGGTATTTTAAGGACTGTGATTTTTTCAGTTATTTCGGTAACGGTAGTTTAGAGGTAGCGATAGTCAGTTAAAAGGGTATTGAATCGATAACGGTATTTTAGAGATATTGCCTGCCAACCCTGCTTTTGATAGAAATACACAGTTTATTTTTTGCAGAAATTTTGCAAACATATAAAAAATATAAAATCGTTATTTATTCGCGAATATTTAAAAAAAAAACACATCTTCGATATTTTTAGTAGGTTTACTAACGCCACCTCGTATCTCAAAAACTACTACTGTTCAGGAGAGACAAAAGAAGATTTTATAATAAACTTGTGACATTTTTTAATATATTTTTTTTTTTTTTAATTTGATGAATTTTAAGTTTCTAAAAAATATTTTTTTTAAAAGGAGTAGTTTTTGAGATACGAAATTTTTCTTTTTTAATTTTTATTAAAAAAAAATATTAAATTCTCTTAGATTTTGCTTAACTCTCATTTATCTTCAATATAATGTTAATTTCAGCTTAGTACCTTTTAATTTGCAGAAACTGTAGACAAATAAAATTTTGGTGTTTTTGTGTGTACAGGTTGGTTGAAAAGTTCCTGCGCTCACCAAGAGATGGCACTGCTAGCTCAAAACTTATTTTTTCTCAAGTTAGTATAACTGTCCTGAGAACACATGCAAAGTTGCAAGTCATTCTGTCAATTCTTTCTTTGTTTACAAGCCATTTGAAGTTAACGTGTCATTGATTTTTTTTAATATGGAAAAAATTGAATACCGTGCAGTCATTAGATTCTTTGTTTTGAAGGGTTTAAAAGCAAAGGAAATTTATGAACAATTGTTAGAAGTGTATAAGGAGTCCTCACCTTCAAAACGCACCGTTGAATTTTGGGCTGGTGAATTTAAACGTGGTCGTACCAGCCTTAAAGACGATCCACGCGAAGGACGACCAAAAACTGCAACCACAGCAGAAATCATTGAGCAGGTACATAATATGGTTAGTGAAGATCCAAGTTTGACTAGGCGTGAAATTGCTAACGCCATAGGCATCTCAGACGAACGAGTACTCCATATTTTGCATGAAGAATTATGTATGAAAAAACTGTTTGGAAAGTTAGTGCCGCACACATTAACAATTCAACAAAAACTGGATCGAAAACAAATTTCTCAGCGTAATTTGGAGCGTTTTAAGCCGAATAAAACCGACTACTTGCGTCGTTTTATAACTATGGATGAGACTTGGATCTACCACCATGATCCTAAATTGAAACAAGAACGTTTACAGTGGACTGAAGCTGGTTGTTCAGCTCCAAAGCAGGTGAAGTCACAACGATCAGCAAAGAAGGTTATGCCATCAGTTTTTTGGGATGCAAAAGGAATTTTGTTGATTGATTATCTTCAGAAAGGTAAAACAATCAACTCTGAATATTATTGCAGTCTTTTGGATCAGCTGGATGAAAAAATTCGTAAGAAAAGACCTGGTTTAAAGAAGAAAAAATCATTTTTCATCAAGACAATGCACCTGCTCACAAAAGTGTTTTGACGATGGCTAAATTCAAAGAATTAAAGTACATCCACCGTATTCACCAGATTTGGCTCCCAGTGACTACTATCTCTTCAGAAATCTCAAACAATTCCTTCGTGGAAAGCATTTATCGTCGAATGAAGAGGCCATAGCAGCCATAGACGGTTATTTTGCAGAGCTTCCGGAAAACAATTATAAGGATATGATAAAATTATTGGAAGATCATTGGAACAAGTGTATTGAGCTTCTAGGATATTATATTGAATAAAAAAATATATTTCGTAACAAAAACAGTATTCTTTCATTTCTAGCGCAGGAGCTTTTCAACCAACCTGTAATTTTTCATTTAAAAAATACCTAATTTTTTTTTCTGGTATTTCATTTATACCTTAAGATTGATTCAGATGATAATCATCTTTAACCATTCATATCTTCTATTTTCCAGATACGAATTTTAATATTTTTTTAATTTTCTTTTGGAAATGTATTATCGTATCTCCAATGCTGTAAAGTTATGGGAGTAGATATGAGTGGGCAAGCATGATTAGCGTGTGTTATCCGAATATTATAAATTGAAATATTGCCAAATACATGTATGAAAATCAATTTTGTAGCTCTGTGGTGCCTCTTTGATTTCGTCAAGTGAGCCATTCCTAAGTAAATGGGTCTAAAAAATCCGTTTCCAGCAATACTACAATTGTTTATATTTCCTTTGGCTGAAATGTAAACAACTGAAGGAACAAATAAAAGTCAGATTTTCGGAACCAATTTATACCCCCGCAAAATTCAAAGTTGGCCCAAAAGTCCAGACAAGTCGATCTTGGAATTTTAAAGCTCTAAGCAAATTAAAGTGCTTACCTTAGAAAACCTTAATTTTTTAGATAAAAAATAACCATTTGGTTTTGCCCCAAATGCCAAAATATGTAATCGTATTAGTTTGTACATCTTGTTCGATTTAATTGCAAAGTTTCTCGGCACAAACAAAAAGCCCGGAAATTTTGTACCGGAAAATAACCAATGCCACTATATTGATTGATATGTATGTAATACATATAAATGAGAATAACGCACTCAATATATTTTGCCGGTAGAAATAGTTGAAAAGTCAGTAGATTTAATAGTAAATTCAAAGTGCTTATTTACAGAGGGAAAAATAAGTAATTTTGATTGACTTGTCAGTGGTTAGTTTATGTTTCAATTTAGCAAAGTTCATTTAAATTTTTTAAAAAAAAACAAACATTAAATTTACCATTGACGAAAACTTCCATTATGATGCTTGTCTAAAAAACGTACACTTAACTGAGGTGACAGGACATTATCCCGTGAATATAAACACCAAATGCGTAAAGCTGTTTTGAACACACTTTGATACAAAATTAGTATTATTTTGTTGAATAAAAATTTTACGCACAAAGTTTGTAAATATACTAACTTATATTGGTAAAAGAATCATGAAATTCCCAGCAAAAATAAAGCTGCCAAAGAAGCAATAAAAGCATTACTACTATGGCAAAGGCATCACTTATTTTCTGATGGTTTCATCGATGAATTTAACATTAGCGTGTCATAGGATGGAAGTATTCTAATGTAGCTACTAGCATTACTTATACTTTACTCTAAGGAAGCAATGACAATACAATGATTAGGTATTCTGATGCATGAGTGGAAAATGTTCATATACTTTGTGGTATTTAAACTTTGATGAAAATTTAATTCATAAGAATGCAAAAAAATAAGTGTAAAGAAGCGAAATTTATGCATTGATATACAAATACTCTATATCAAAACGAATAAATAATTCTGCATTAGGGAAAAAGCATTTTTGAAACATTTTTCAAAAATTTGAATAAATGTTTAGACAAATTTTAAAATATTTTTGAATAATATAAAAACTGGTTGTACAATTTAAAAACATTTTTAGACGATTTTCAAATATTTTTAAACAATTTTAAATAATTTTTGCACAATTTTAAAACATTTTTGGGCAATTTGAAATAATTTTTTCACAATTTTAAAATTATTTTTGTAAATTCTGATTGCGTCGTCATAAATATTTAAGGCTGAAAAAATTCAAATGACAGGCCAGCTAGTTTCAATTAAAGGTAACAAAAATCTGTTTTCTTGATTTTTTTAAAACTTTTAAAAAAATTGCAAAACTGCATAAATTCTAATCCTCATAAAATTTTATTTTATTTATTATTATACAAAAACTAAAATTTAAAAAATGATTTAGTAAAAAAATTAAAAAAGTTCATCAGAACTATTTTCTCAATTTGAACAAATGCTTTAGATTCAAAAAAAATATATACGATATACTATAACTTATGCTTTAGAAGTAATGAAGAGTGATTTTTTAAGATATGCATCGGGTTATATTCAGATCACTGCATTTGAAATATGAACACATGAATTCTTTTGGAAGTGCCTTAGAATAACACCAAAAAAATCATAAAAGAATGCCAACTTAAGTTTAGGAAGCAATGAAAGAAGTTATAGTTACAGAATGACTACCATTTATTTTTGCTGGGTTTTAAATAATTTGCAATTTCTGGCGATGAAAATGTTGGAAGAAAAATGAAAAATTATGCAAACGATTGAATGCGTTTGCGAACGTTATTCTAGGTGAACTACTGCTAACGCAGCAAAAACAGACCTTACCAAATAATTAAGGGAGTAAGTAGCACACAAAGGGTTTTACTAGTTACCAGGCTATTTACTCGCTTAATTGCTTTTGTTCGCGATGTCCAAAAATTCATGGGTGGTCGGTCATTACCCTCTCGCTTACAAAAAAAGTAAGAATAATGAGTTACCAGCCTGGTTTCTCATAGTGAAGAAATAAGTGGTTACTTATAACAGTGAAGTAAGTAGTTACTCTTAGTAAAATAAAAGTGGACCTTACTCAAGTAAAATTTTCTTTGCTTTTGAATTTAAAATATCTACTTGCAATGCTATTTCACATTAGAATCCCTTTAAAATTTTGAAAATCACTTTTTACAGCAGACAATTCTCTATTTTGTTGTAGTTTTGCAAAACAAATTAATCAATGATTGTTAAAAAAAAAAATAAATACGATTTCGGTACTTATTTCAGTAACTACCAGTAAATCATTATGTTGCATGTACATATAAGCACTCCTACGACCCATTATCAGTAGGTCATTATTGTGTATTTTAAAGTAATTACCATGTTTTTGCTGGCATTTTCTTAAGTCTCAGGAACCAAACAGTAACAGAAAGTGCTATTAAAGAGTCGACTGATTGTGTTATTTGTTTTTTTTTACAGTTTCGAAAAACATTGGACGACGTAAAGGAGAAAGTCCCAACCAATACCAATACATCATTGATTTTATTCGTAAGCAGGGTGAGCTTTGGCACATACATGTGGCCACATCCATATGTGAAAAAATATTTAAAATCTGCCATGTAAAAATATGATCCGCAAATCACATGTGACAAGTTAAAAACATGATGTGACGGACACTTTTGAAAGTGAAATGCGCTTAGACTACTGGCACAATGCACATGCCGATGTTGCTACATCAGCTTACCTCGCAAAAATTAAAAATGTTTTTTAAAAAAATTGCTCTTCAAACCTAACTCGAAGTTATAAGTTTCGCACGAAGTTATAAGTTTTGTTTCTCAAGAATGAACAATTAGAAAAAAACCAGTTATGTGCAAAATTCTACATATTTTTAACATGTTTTTACTTTTTTAAAGTAATTATTTTTATTACAAAAAATTGGGCTATTCGCATTTTTAAGGGATTTTTACACATGCATTTTTAAGAATTTTGGAAAAAAAAATTTGGAAAAATTTACTTTTTAATAATTTTATTTAATTTTTACATACTTTCGATGTAATTTTACGCATAATATGTGTATTTTTTTTTTATTTACGCACATAGAGTAAATTTACCCAACTTATAGTAGGAGTACAGTTTCCTACTATAAGTTGGGTAAATTTCAACAGAAATTAATTATTGTGTAGGAATATAATGATTTTGGTCGTAATCCTCTATTATATTCTCTTTATTCCCCATAGATATTAGAACCGTTTGTAAAAACACCATAATTCCGATTGTGGGAAAAGTCATAATTTCAGTAAAATTTTCAGCGTATCCGACATGCGACCTGGCTTAGCAGTTTCCCGTTCTTCGGTATGTTCAAAGCCTGTTTTGCTGAAAAAATGTTTCACGCGTAGCTGCTTTAGCTCAGGTTTGCGTTTTTTATCCTCTGTGAAACGTCTGAATCTGGCTTTGCAAATAAGAGTAATGACCGATTTTGAGCAGTAAATTTTAAGTCATATACAAAACTTTCTGTTTAGTTCTAATGTCAAAAAAAAAAAAATCTGTCATATTACTTAAGGTCAAAAAACTTATGCCCTCATTTTGTAAAAGGCAACGCCTCACTTCACATAATTTTTCAAAAAAATCGATTTTGTAAAACCCTTGAATAAAGTAGGTGATTGCTCGCATTGAAACAGCTGTTCGTTACGTTATTTGATATTTCATACATACAAATTAGAATTTCATAAATCACTGCGCTGAAAAATTAATCACTTGAGATGTCAAAATCATCACTTGAATTGTTTATGCGTTGGTTTAAAATTTATTTTCAAACTATTTAAAAACACAGAATTTGTAATAGATTTGCAATAAATTTTATTTTTATTAAGCATTTTTAATTTTTTTTGTTCTTGTATCGATATGTCGTGGAAATAGTAAAAATGCCTCTGAAAAAATCTTAAAAAATGAAAAAATTTCAAAAATTGCTCCATGAATTTTTTTTGCGGGTTTAGGCTTCAGGCGGCCTAAATATTTATATAAGAAAAAAATGATTTTCAATTAGCAAAAAAGTAAGGATAAATGTAACATATCAAATATAAATTCCATATATGCATATATACAAGTAAATTATTAAATATTAAACAGAATCATTTTACAAATTGTTTTTATTATTTCCAAAATTAATTTAATTACATTTGTGTTTTAGTAATATGGCTCAAGTGCACTTTCTCGGGCGTTGTAAAAAAAGAAATAAATTACCCTCTCTGGAATAAAACAAGAAATTTTTTTACTATTATTTTAATTTGACAATTAAAGTGATAACGTAAAAGTCCAACGCAATGACGTAGTGATTTATAAAATTTGATTTGTTTACGCTCGCGTTGGCGTTAGAAAGTGAGGTGTAGGTGAGGCGTTGAACGCAGGTGATTTACAAAATTTGGGTATAAGTTTTTTTTTTAATTGCAATTTTGGACAAATTCAAGTGAGGTTAGGTTGAAAAGACGGATCGGAAGTGAAGATACTTTTCACAACCGCTATAAAGCCATAACAATTTTTTACTGACATATTATTTTGAGTTTAAATTAAGAGATCGTATTTTATATGCATGTAAAAGAAAAACAAAATATTTTCCTCAAGAACAGATGTTTATTAAGGAGTCTCAAGAATTAAATCTTTTTAAACATAATAAATAGTTTGTCGCGTGGAAATATTTCACTCGAACTCTAAATGATTATTTTAATAGCAAAACTAAACAATTTTTTTATTTTATCACAATAAACCTAAAATGTTAATTTTTTAGCGGAAAAATAAACAATTTTCACATGACAATCTTTATCGTGAAAAATATTTTTACGTGAAATCGAAACAATTTAGTATACATTAAGAGATAAAATCTACTAAATAAGAAACTCAAAGATGATTTTTTTTAAATGGAACATAAGGCGACCTAATGCTTATAAATTGCTCACTTTTTTTTCTTAAATCACCATTGCCAACTTGGCGCTTTCTTTGCGATATTAAGCGATTTTCGAATGATGATTTGGGGGGTCATATATATTTTAGCCCACAGCGGATATTTCAGCGACATATTTTTTTGCCACAAAAAATATTTTTCATCACTAAAATTTTTATTCACCACAAAAAAAAATTTTTCAACACAAAAAAAAATTTTTTTTTACTCAAAAATTTTTTTTTCACCTCAAAATATTTTTTCCATTACAAAATTTGTTTTTACATTCAAAAAAATTTTTCACCTTAAAAAATATTTTTCACCTCCATAATTTTACTTTTTAATTTTCTAACATTATTTGTATCAAAAAAAAATATTTTTTAGGACATCGGTGGAGGGTATTCAAAGATTCAGCACAGCCGAATTTAATACTTGTTAAAAATTATTAATTGTTATAAATTATTAATTTTTAAGCAGCTATATCTATAATTACTTACCGAGTCCACAGCTACTTAAATTAAAAAAAAAAAAACATTAAAATACAAAATGTTTAAAGATACTCTCTATTTTGAGCAGTTTACAACTGTGCAGCGGCTTAAAGAAGAACGTCTAAAACAATAGAGTTTAAATTAAAAAGAAAACGCTAAACTTTTTCCTTAAAATTTCCCTTAAAAATTTTATACTTATCACAACCACTACGACTTGTTTTTCGAAATTTTGTGATTGATTTGAATTTCAAGCAAAATGCAGTTCTTAGCGCTTTTTATGACACATTTACCAGTGTTTTTGTGCAAATATAATTGGCAACAGTATGTTCAATAACAAAATTTCTTTTCACAAACAGAGAGAATATTTATTTTAGCGATGATAACAACATAGGGAAGGTGATCTCTTTAATATGCTGAGAAAGCTGTCAACAAATTGTGATAATAATTGCACAGTTTTTAATATTATATTATCGAATTACTTTATAGAGAGTCCATTGGTATTCAAAATGCATACATGTAGCGTTTGTATTTATTTTTGTCGTTACTTATTAGTCGTTTGACAAAGCTTTAAATTATTGCAAGGTTCTCTGTATTTATTTGTTTAAATAATAAAATTATTAAAATTTATAAAGTATATGTACTTAATTAAAATATATACAACTATTAATTAATAAATAGTTAAAAAAAATTAAAAGTTTTATATACAATTATTTAAATCATTGAAGACAGTGTATTTATGTTGATGGAAAAATATGTACATAGTATATGTATATGCATTCCAAAATTATCTCTATTAAATATATAAAAATAAAAATAAAACTTATATATAACAAAAATCTGTAGAATATTGTGCAACATAATTATTATTTTTAAAGCAACTGCATAGTGTTTGTTTCAAATAAAAAAAATTTTTATCAGTAATACATTTTTTTCCAATGTCAAGTTCATAGAATTAATATTTCTTTGAACACATACATATGTACATATAAGCGAGTATATAAAATTAACAAAAAAATAAAGTCTTGAGATATCATTAAATTATGAATTATGAAACATCCTATGAAAGTGGCCATCGGCCCTTTCTGCCAGATACAAAACGTGGTTATTGGGCTAAACCAAATGATTTTATATATGCTGGCTTGGGTTTGGCATTTCGTTTAGATGTTTTCTCAATGACTTGGTTTATTCATCATCAATTTAAAGGTAAGCAATGGAATTAGAGATAAGAATAAAAAAACATTGTTCAATATGTTTAAAGGCAATTATATATTTGCTTAGAAATTACCACTGATATGTTTAAAATATGCTTCCAATTATTTTTTTTTTTTTTTTGGTTATTATAGTGCATATATTTCCATGCTTGTATTTTCCACCTAAACAGAGATATATTTTTGCAATTGTAATTTTGTCAGTATTATAAATGTGAAATGCAAACATGATAATGATGAACATGAATATGTTTGCCATGGGTTGCATTTCATCGGCTACAAAACACATATATATTTACACGTGAACATATTGTATTTTTAGGCAAGCATGTATAAAAAACACGCAAAGAAAAAACATGTTTGTAACATGATGACTGTTACTATATTATGCTTGCTGCATTTCGGTATGGTTGTTACAATCGAGTTATTGGTTTATAAATATGTTCTAACTATCAATATGGTCGTTACCATCATTAATATAGTAAATATTTTTTTATTTCATGATTGCATATTTCTATTTTATAACATGATTGCCTGTAACCAAACTGTGGTAAGAAAAATTCTGACTATAAAAAATATATGATAATTATGGAACTATACAATACTGACAACAAACAATAAATATTTATAAATCAAATAAAACATGATTTTGACATTTGCAATCATAATACCAAGGACCCTTTAAACCAGAATGTACAAACTACCAAATTTTTAGCCACCCATGATGTCATGATGACATACTGCCATGATGCCAAATGGTGCGACTACAAAAAAATTCTTAGCCGAGACCACGAAATTTTTAGCCGATTTTCAGAAACATTTAGCCTCTAGCAGGTGTTGTAGCGCAAGTACAGTGATTGTGATGTGAATGTATACATTTTGAATTGGTACAGTTCTAGCTAGAGGCTAAGTGTTTCTGTAAATCGGCTAAGAATTTTTTTGTAGTCGCACCATTTGCATCATGGCATCATGACATCATGCGTGGCTAAAAATTTGGTAGTTTGTACATCCTGGTTTGTAGTGTCCTTGATAATACTGCCTGGTTTTCATAAAAAAATTGTGTCCGTTAAAAATGATAATATATGATCACATTCGCCTGATGGGTTTCATTTTCGAAAATGCCTTTTACATATAACATTTTTATAGTAGGAATCTAAGAATTTTTCTATTAGAAAAAGTCCATAGAATGTATGTTTATTATTTAAAACAAAAATGATAAGAATTAAAAGATTTTTTTCAAGTATTTTTCTTTAAAAAAATCCATAGAATCAAAGAGGTTTTCTTGAAAAATTTCTTAATATCAAATTCTTTTGGAAAACCATTAGGAAAAAGGAAATATTCTTAAATTTAAAGAACATTTTCATAACTTCGAATCATATTATAACTGTAGGGACCATATTATGGTAAAATTATGGTTATTTTATTATCAAATATGATAACTTTATAATAGTACGACTATGGCTGGTACAATCATAATCCCAAAAACATGTGATGAAAATGATTTCCCCAACCATGTTTTTTATCTGCTTGAATACGTCAAATATAATTTACAGAGTTTCCAAACCAAATTATGAATTAAGGAAGGTATTTTGAGCGGACTGTGGAAACGTAAACAAAAGTAAAAAAAAAAAAATTGGTAGCTATAGATGATTAATTTAAGGGGGTAAAATTTTTTTGGAAACTTTTTCATTTTAAAAAGGTTTTGAAAAGTGTATTGTTCCATTAGAAAGATCTTCAAAATATATCTCTGTTGATCCCGAAATTTGCATATACGAGTACATACACAGAGAATATTCATTAAAGTTGCAATAAAATGTAGGGTCAATTTTTATTTTTTCTAAGTATTAACAATCTCAATGGAAACATTAGCAGTTGGACTGGCAACACCGTCAATTAGTACTATTGATAATCAAAGTTTGTTTTCTAAAAATAGATGAAGCTCATTGACTGGGGAAAAGTAATTAAGCAAATCCTTTTTCCTTTAAGTGGTTGATATATATTTTATGTAAGCCTGTTTTAACCATGATCCTCACAATTTTTTTCTCATCTTCGTGTACATTTCTAAATTATTGTGTTTTCTATTCCATAGTTAAATTTAATTATGATGTCGAACCCGACAAATTTGAAATATAATGAAATAGTTTTATTTTAAATCCACTTTCGTTAAAATAATAAATTTCAATTACTTTGTGCACATCTGGTCGATCTCAATTACATTTTTCAATTTTTTACTTGTGTAATAATCCTGGGTAGCATAGGTCTGAACGCTATCATTTGTGGGATTAAACATTTTATTGGAAAATTTTAGATTTTTTAATACCAGTCGTATGTGAAGCCCGGTTAACTTGTCAAATCACGGCAAGGCCGAATATCCATGGTGCCAAGGTAATGCTATGTATTTGGAAGGATCGGAATGTTCACATCTATTATGAGCTGCTGAAATAATGTAAAAAAGAATTAAGTGAAATTATGAACGCGAAATAAAATTGTTTGAGGTAAAAACCATTTTTGGATGTGAAAAGAATTTTTGTGGTGGGAGAAAATTTTTGAGGTAAAAAAATATTTTGGGTTTGAAAAAATTTTAATGGTAAAGAAATTGTTTGAGGCGAAAAATAATTCAAGTGAATACAAAATATTATTCACTTCTAAGCGAACATGCGAAAATATAGGGTTCGCCAAATAACTTTTTTTTTTTTTGAAAATGCTATAAAAAAAACTACTGAATATTTTCTCAAATTTCTTTTTTTATTTGAAAGTACAATCCTTCCGGTTAATAATGGAAAATAATTTCATTTAAATGGCTGCCTCGGCTGGCCATGCAGTAGCCTACACGATCGATCCCATTTTTAAGCACATTATCGATTGTGTGCAGCTGTATTTCACCAATGGCTTCATGAATATTGTCCTATAAAGCGTCAATTGTTTCTGGCTTGTCGGCGTAACACTTATCTTTGACGGCACCCCACAAATAATAGTCCAACGGTGTCAAATCGCAGCTCCGAGGTGGCCAAACGACATCAGCTCTGCGGCTGATAATGCGATCTTCAAAAACAGGGCGCAAAACATCGAGTTTAGCTTCGGCTGTGTGGCACGTAGCGCCGTCCTGTTGAAAACAAATGTTGCCAATATCCTCTTCAATTTTTGTGAACAAAAATTCGTTCAACATGGCCCGATAACGATCGCCATTGACTGTAACAGCCACTCCTTGCTTATTTTCGAAGAAAAATGTCCCAATTATGCCTCTGGACCAAAATCCGCACCAAACAGTGACTCGTTTTGGGTGCATCGGCTTTTCAATGTATGCGTGCGGGTTTTCTGTGCCCCAAATGCGACAATTTTGCTTGTTTACATACCCGCCAAGATCAAAATGAGCTTCATCTGAAAAGATGATTTTTTTGGCAAAATCGGCATCTTCTGTAAGTCGATAGCAGGCCCACTTAGCGGAGCGAAAACGCATTGGATGGTCAGTTGGCTTCAACTCCTGAACCAATTGGATTTTGTATGGCGTCATACCAAGGTCTTTATGCAAAATTCGTCTCAATGATGTCTCCGAAATGTTCAATTGTTGAAAACGACGGTGAATTGATGTTGATGGCGCTTCACGCACACTTTCTGCCACAGCAGCAATATTCTCGGGTGTACGCACTGTTTTTGGCTTTTCACGCTTTGGTTTATCGATGAGAATGCCAGTTTCTTTCACTTTTTTCACAAGATAACGAACATACGGAGCTGACGGTGCTTCTCTTCTTCCACAATCCGTACGCAATTTTCGCACACATTCTGCAACATTACGATGATTTTCAAAGTAATGTCGCAATATTTCCCAGCGTTATTCAAGCGTACACACAATCATATTCGTTCAGCGGAAGGATAAAACTAATTATCTGTCAAATCAGACATGAGCTAAGTGTTACCATTCACGAAATAAGCACTAGTTGAAAAAAAAACGTTAGATGGCGGACCCTATATTTTATTTGCCAAACGCTTATATGAAATTTTACGAAAAAACGTGAATTTGTATGGAATTTTTAGAGGTACCTTCACATTTTCACCCACATCTATTTAATCGCTGAACCAATTTTGTCCATTTGCAATACCAAATTTTTTGGCAGGATGACCATTAGTCTAGATAACTTACATCTTTGTGCCATGATCGTCACTTCAACAGACAGATATAGATATATCGGCTTAAAATTTCATAAGGATTACGAATAAACATATATAGTGTTAGACCTATATTTCGACACTTGGCACAAGGAATAACAAATTGATATATAGGGTGATTTTTTGGTTTTTCAGTGTAAAATAAAGATTCGTGACATGTGGCAATGCAAAAAATGCTCAGTAAGGTTTGCCATTTCACCATGAATATATTAAGAAACGAACAACGACTTGCAAATCATTGAATTATTAAAATTTGTGCTCTGTAAGAAATATATTTCGTAAATTATGTCCATTTTATGGTCGTCATAATCGACCCACTGAACAGGTTTAACTTTATTGGACATTAATCCACCAACACATATGCAAAGAATGCGTACCGAGGAGAATATTGCAGCTGTATCGGCCAGTGTCAATGTAGATCGCAACATGTCATTCGACCACCTCGAAAATTTTACGTAAGGATCTCGATATGAAACCATCCAAAATACAGCTGCTGCAAGAACTCAAGCCAGGTGACGTACCACAATGTCATTTGTTTGGTGAATGGGCCTTAGTAGAGTTGGATGAAGATCCATTTTTTCCATCGAAAAATTGTCTTCAGCGGCGTAGCTCATGTTTGGCTAAATTGGTACGTCAACAAACAGAATTGCCAAAGCAGAGAGGTGCAGTTCAAGAGCTGCTAATGAACCCTGAAAGATGCACTGTTTGGTGTAATTTGTAGGCCGGTGGTATCATTGGACCGAACTTCTTCAAGAACGAGAAAAATCGCAAAGTTACAGTCAATGGATCAAGGTACCGTGCGATGAATACCGACTTTTTTTGTCCAAAACTGAAGAATTTGACTTGGTTGACATGTGCTTTCAACAAGACGGTGCCACATGCCACAAAGCACGCAATGTTGGCGGCCAATGGACTACTCAATAAGTTCATGAAGCAGTCCTTTGGCCGACAAGATCATGTGATTTGACCCCACTATACCAATTTTTTGTGGTAAAACGTGAAGTCTGTCGTGTACAAGAATAAGCCGGCCACAATTCCAGCCTTGGAAGACAACCCCTGCAGGAAAAAAGGGGTCAGTTGGGTATTGGAAACAATCTCGGGATAGGTGAAAACTGAACCGGTTCCCAAAAAACATATCACGGGATAGGTGAAAAGAGCACCGGTTCCTAAAATACCTATTACGTGACCGGTTTAAAAGTCACGACTTGTCCTTTTAGACCAGTCCTGTGACATGTCACAGAGGGCAACTGACCCCCTCCTAGGACAAGCCCATGTTAAAGTGATCGGTCCCGTGACCGGTCCCTATCACAATAAACCGGTCATGTGACGTGTCCTGGAATAGGTTCTTTTCCTGCAGGGACATTACATATACCATTGGTAGAATACCGGCCGAAATGCTGAACAAAGTATGACAAATATGCCGCTACTAAATTTTAGTAAACTTTTTGTAAAGTTGATTTTAAAATATATTTGCTAAAATCTGCAAGAAAAAATTACTAAATATTATTTATATAAGTAAAAAATTTCAAATTTATTTTTTTAATCGAGCATCAAAATTTTTTTTATTTTTTTTTTTTTCAAAAAATATTTTAGACAAAATTAAAAAAAGAAATCAAAGGCTAAAAAATTGTAAAAACATAAACGAATTTATTATTTATTTTTATTTGGTAATTTCTGTTTTCAAAAATATTTTAGTAAATTTTTTTTTACTTTTTAGATCAAATTTTAATTATTTTTCGGTATGATTTTTAGAACTAAAATAAGTTTTAGTGCTATTTTAAGGGTTTTTCCTATTTTTAGACATGAGTCGGTATTTTCACTACCGACCCCTTTTTTTCAATCTATGTAAAATTTTAAGGTAATTTAAGTTTGTGGGTGTAAGTTTTCATCAGAAAAGACATTTCCCTCAAAATTTACTTTTTTAAAATTAGTAAATTTTTTTTAGCAAATCAGTTTTCAAAAATTTTTTAAATGATTTTTAAAATTAGCAATAAAAATTTGTAAATATTCTGTAAAATTTCTATAATTTGTAAAATGTAAATAGCATAAAGATTTCGTAAATTATAATTTTTTTTTACTAAAAATCAGCACAAAAATAGTAAATAGTAAATAGTAAAGTGGGATTGAAAACCGTTTACAAATTTTTTACTAACTTTTTTTTCTGAGTGTAGTGTTAAAAAGGACTAATTGATGCATTTTACTTGTACATTTTTTGGAATTTTTTTTTATTAAGAATCAACCAATAATTTGATTATTCCCATTTTAAATTATTTTTCTATTTTTACAGAAATCTCTTTCATACCAGCTTACTTGATAAGTTTGATTCTATATGTCGTACCCTTCATTGTAATACAATCATTTATGGGTCAATTTTCCAGTAGCGGTTTTATATCAGCATTTCGTTTATCACCATTATTTAAGGGTAAATAAAATTTGCAAAATGATTCAGCTTATATTTTAAAAAAGAAAAAATATTCAAACTAATTTTATATACCCTTTAGGCATTGGTTATGTTACATTAGCTTTAAATATCTGTGTACTCACTTATTACAGTGTTTTTGCTATGATTCCACTGGTTTATATGTTTGCCTCAATGCAACCCACATTACCCTGGAGTTGTGAAGGTTTTAAAAAGTGGGCTCAAAATTTAACAGAAGAAGAAGAAATTAATGTGAGTATCTGCCGATGATGATACATTTTATATATTGTAGAAAATAAAAATATACATATTTTAATAAATTATTTACCATATTTAAGCTTTGCAATATGAAATTTGATAGTGATGAGACCGACTCAAATGAGACAATAAATAGATATTATTACTATTATAATCATCATATACCATCGGTATTGTACTTTAAGTAAGTAATATTAATTATTTTACATTCATTTAATTATATATTTCCCATTACAATTGCTATATTTACAGAACTCTTTTCCATGATATCAACTTATTTACTTATGATGATGTTGAATATTCCATGTCCTGGCAATTGTTATTATGTGCCATATTAGTTTGGTCTATAGTAGCTGTGATTTTATATAAATATTTCAATACTGAAAAGGTATTATTTATAGTATTTTATTATAAAGTTTTTTACCTTTAATCATAATTTTATCATTTCTTTTCAGTTTGGCCAATTAATCCGCTATTCAGTATGGACTTTAATTGCTCTATTGGTATTGTTTACAATACGTTTTAGTTTTTTACCCGGTTCTGGTGGCGTTTATCATCGTTTATTTTTACCCACATTTAAGGAGATAATACATGGTTTTATTATGATTCCCGTTTATGGTTTACAATCTTTTGGTCCCGGCTGGGGTCTGTTTATAACACTTTCCAGTTTTAATAAATTCCAAACGAATATTATGCGATCAAGTTGGCTAATTGGTATTGGACAGATGTTCATAATGTTAACCTTGAGTTTATTGACAAATTTAACGGAACACTATTTTAAGGGTAAATTTTGTAAATAGATATCAATTATGGAATCTAGATAATTGCTTTAATTTTTTACAGAAATTACCAATAATAATTATTATACACAAGTGGAAAATATTTGGACATTATATTTATCCACTGGCAGTGTTATGGCCCATATGGAATTGGCTAATTTTTGGACTATATTATTTAATTTTATGTTGTTTTTAGGTTCAATGGTTTTAATGGTAAGTAATAATTAACATATTTTCTTACAAATGATTGGCTATTGATCTGCAACTCATTCAATTTTAAAGTAAGGTTTTCAACTCCCTTTCAAATGTTTAACCAGGCCCAATACTAGAATGTGATAGACAGGGTGCCACTTTAATATTTTAGTAGTTATGTGTTCTCTACAAGTTTTGTTACTATTGAGTGTTTTATGAAATTTTCTCGCTTGACATATAAGATTCTGTTATCTCTTCTGATAACTCTAGTGTAGTACACTGTTAACATTTATTTACCCAGCAAAAAAAATGGTAGTCATTCTGTGACAATAACTTCTTTCATTGCTTCCTAAACTTCAGTTGACATTCTTTTATGATTTTTTTATTTTATTCTAAGGCACTTCCAAAAGAATTCATGTGTTTATATTTCAAATGCGATGATCTGGATATAAATCCGATGCATATCTTAAAAAATTACTCTTCATTACTTCTGAAGCATAAGTTATAGTATATCGTATATTTGAATCTAAAGCATTTATTCAAATTGAAAAAATAGTTAAGATGAAATTTTTTCACAGGTGGAAGGGTATATATAAGTTTGTCATTCCGTTTGTAATTTCTACAATATTGATCTTAGACCCTATAAAATATATGTCCTGGGTCCTTATGAAGAGCGAAGTTGATTTAACGATGTCCGTCTGTCCGTCTGTGTGTTGAAATGGGGTTTCCGAAGACCCCAGACATGATGAGGACACGATTGTTATATATTTCTGTTACATTTGATCCATTTCTGTTTGTTATTAAAAATCAGCCAGATCGGTTGATAAATGGTTGAGATATTAGCAAAAAACCAGGACTACCTCTAATTTTTTCCGTAAAATCCCTTGTTTTTATATGTATGTTGAATATTACGCATAACAAACACATCCATTTGTTGAAACTCTTTTTTCACCTCTTCACCATTTATACACAAACAACAAACACATACGAAAATTGAACGAAAACTGCGAACTGCGGTGCGGGTTCGAATCCTACACCCTGTCAATTCAACTTTTTTTTGTACAATTTTTTTTTTTTTTTATTTTCTTAAGACTTTTTTTGTTTATTTTTTGTTTTTTTTTTAACATTTAATAATTAATTTACATAAAATTTTATATTAATAATTAAATAATCCATAAATAGGCTAAAAACATCAAAATTTGTATAAAAACCCTCTGATACAAACAAAATACAAACGGTTTTATTTCTATTTTTTGCTCCAATGTAAAAGAATTTGAAAAAAGATTTTTAAATCATTTTATTTCTCATATATAAAGAAAATTTAATACATAATTCCCCTTTGAAAGCAATTATTTTAGGTCATAACTTATAATAAATTATATAAAAAAAAAATAATAAACTATTTTCCTTCAAATTTTTAAAATTAAGCTAAAGAAATTAAAAATATTTTTTAATAAAAAAGCGAAATAAAATCCCAAATGCAAATTTCCCAGCTAAATCAAACGTTTTTGTAGAAATAAAACACATGCAGTTCTAGTGATTTCTTTTAACGATTTGTTGAAATTCTTTTCTTTCACCTCTTCACCTTTTATACACAAACAACAAACACATAGGAAGATTTGTCATTTAAATAAAAACCAAACAAATCTCTAATGAACGTAAACTGTTTATTTAATTATATTAAAGATGATTCCGCATGACCTCAACAGCTCAGTTGTCTAAACGCTATGTCACAAATACTTTTTTTCCTTTAGGCGCGGGTTCGATTCCCCGTCTATTTAACTTTTTTTTGGACAATTTTTTTATATTTTGTTCAGACTTTTTTTGTTTTGTTTTACATTAAATAATTAATTTAAATAAAATTTTAAATTAATAATTAAATAATCTATAAATAGACTAAAAACATCAAAATTTTTATAAAAACCCTCTGATACAAACAAAATACAAACGGTTTAATTTCTATTTTTTGATCCGATTTGAAAGATTTTTAAACCATTTTATTTCTCATATATTATTTTAGAGCTGTAATATGACCTATGGATATGTCTTATTTAGCAAAAGATTGAAAATCTTTAGTATAACATATTTGCTAAAAAAAACTCGAAAATATCGGTTAAGATACAAAAAAGTTATGCCCAAAACATAAATTTTTTTAAATACCTATTTTCTGGAACCATAAATCTTCTCGGGTCCAAGTTTTATCACCAAACTAAATGGTTAATTTCCTCTTAAAGGCGTCCGTATATAAATCCATATATAAACTTCAGTTTATTCCCAACCATGGTGAAGGGTATATAAGATTCGGCATAGCCGCTCTTACTTGTTTATATTTTAGTTTAAAATTTCATGAGGTTTAGAATTTATGCAGTTTTGCAATTTTTAATAAAAGTTTTGAAAAATCAAGTAAAACAGATTTTTTTAAACTTTAATTGAAACTAGTTGGTCTTTCATTTGCATTTTTCAGCCTTAAATATTTTTTTCACGACGCAATCTGTGCATTTTTGCATTATGTTTATTATTTAACACTACACCATTTTCAGTTTTATTTCAGAATTTACCAAAATAATTTTAAAATTGTGTAAAAATTATTTTAAATTTCCCAAAAATATTTTAAAATTGTTTAAAAATTATTTAAAATTGTTCAAAAATATTTTAAAATTGTTTAAAAATGTTTCCAAATTTGTACAACCAGTTTTTAAATTATCTAAAAATATTTTAAAATTTGTCTAAAAATTCATTAAAATTTCAAATGTTTCAAAAATGCTTTTTCACTAATGCAGAATTATTTATTTGTTTTTATAAAGAGTATTTGTATATCAATGCATAAATTTCGCTTCTTTAAACTTATTTTTTCTCCATTCTTATGGAATAAATTTTCATCAAAGCTTAAATACTACAAAGCAGGGGTGCCCAAAAGTTCCTTATGGAAGAGCAAACACCAATACATTTAAAGAATAACTAATTTTGATTCAATATTTTTTATTGTAAAAACCAATACATACAAAGAAAAAAGAAAAAAAATATTTCATATCATACGTTAAACAAAAACAAAATCTACATTGATGATCGCTGTCGTCAATGTTTACCAGCAAAGCATACGAAAGTGTTGTTGCTTTCCACTTGCGAGTATACAGTGAAGAACGACAAAAAAAACTAATAAGGCAAAGTTGTTTGTGTGTTTCGTATTGCTATTGCTGAGTGCTCAATGTGTATTAAAACACACAGCCTATAGCTAAGCGCTTTTACAAAAACAAATGAGCATCAAGCGCATAGGGCTTGGGCACCCTTGCTACAAAGTATATGAACACTTTCCGCTCATGCATCAGAATACCTTATCATTGTATTATCATTGCTTCCTTAGAGTAAAGTATGAGTAATGCTAGTAGCTACATTTAAATACTTCCATCCTATTACACGCTAATGTTAAATACATCGATGAAACCATTAGAAAAGAAGTGATGCTTTTGCCATAGTAGTGATGCTTTTATTGCTTCTTTGGTAGCTTCATTTTTGCCGGGTTATGTTGTAATAATTGTGCTTAATACTTATTAAACTTTTCTTGAGCGGTAGGTACTGTTTACAGTCTTGAACACCGTTTACGTATATTAAAATATTCCCAGGAAAAATTTATTAATAGCCACTCATAAATTTTTGCATTACCAATAATGACCTAACCCCTACCCACTTCATTACTTCTAAAGTAAAAATAATGAGTTACTCTTAATGTGTTATGCCACCTCTTTATATACTGCGTTACTTTCCAAGTGAAACTGTGTTTTAACTACTTATTTGGCAGTTAAAATCTATTTTTGTTTTTATTATATAATATTTTTTAATATTGTTAACAAAAATCAGTCTTTATTATATGAATTGTAACTAGTTATTTTTGCCTTACCTAGAACAAGTTATTTTAACCTTACAATTAAATTAACTAGTTATATGACTCCCTACTCGTAAGCTTGGAGGCAACTAGCTACCTCCAGTCACATCCCTGTGTTTAAATAATGAGCTTATCAGGCAAACTTCAACGATCAGTAATCGTTCTAAAACCCATTAATTGGTAAGGTCTTTTTTTGCTCAATAGGTTACGATCAACCCAATATAGATAAAAATAAATAATTAATTGCGAAAATATTATAGAAACCTGGTGAAAATTATAAAAACGTAAAATTTATAAAAAAAAATGTAATAAATAGCTTAAATTCGGCTGTGCGGAATCCTTGAATACCCTCCACCAATGTGCTTAAAAAATGTTCTGACTGGTTTTAATACGAATAATGTTAAAAATCTTAGAAGTGAAGTTATGGAGGTTAAAAAAATTTTTTGAGGTGAAAAACTTTTTTGGATGTCAAAAAAAAAAAATTTGTGGTTGTAAAAAAATTTTGAGATGTATAATTTTGAGATGAAAATTTTTTTTTAGGTTAAAAAAAAATTTTTTAGTGGTGAAAAAAAATTTTTTGAGATGAAAAATATTTTTTGAGATGAAAAATATTTGAGGGAATATAAAATATTATTCCTTTCTTAGGGACTGGTGAAAAATATAGGAAAATGCATTATGTACCAGTCCTTACTATGAAATTGTACTAAAATAAACCAATTTGTATGGAAAAATTAGAGGTACCTTCACATTTTCAATCATAACTTTTTAACCGCTCGACCGATTTTGCTCATTTTCAACATCAAACTGCTCGGGAGGATGTTCATTAATCTACATAAAAATGAGCATAATGTGTATACAATTAAATACTTTGTGCCTAAAATTATTATTATTTTGTTAAATTAAAATGTTACGCACAAATTTTGTAAATATTCTAAATAAGAATAGTTAACATTTTAAAATCGGAAAATATTAAAAAAAAATAGATGCAACCAAATTGTGTCCACATATTTTCAAGACAACAACAGCCAATATGTGCACGGATGAATAAAATCTTTATATCAGCAAAGATTTCTCTTTAAAATTAAGAAGAGGATATATATCATGCCGCACACTTTAAATTGAAGGTGACCATTACTGTACATGCCCATTCGGTACGCATTAGCGAACGCATTTTAGAAATGCATTTTTAGGCATTTCATGCGTATATTTACACTTCAAAAAGATTTTTTTACGCATAATTTAAGTAAATTTGCGAATTATTTTAAAAGTTTATTTTCATTTTTACGCACTTTCGATGTAAAATTACCCATTATGTGTGCACTAATTTACGGACGCATAATGTGTGTACTTCTTTTCGTTTACGCACACAAAGTAAATTTACTCAACAGGGTGTCCACCGGGAAGGTATACTACTTTGTTTGTTTATAATTTTTGATAATTTTTGATCTCATATTGATAAATGTTTTATTTAATGTCGGCAATTATGTATGGAATACAATATCAGATAAATGTCCGCCTCTGTTAGCCTCACAAATGCGAGCCCTTTTGAGCACATTTTTCATTACATTCTCACACATTTCACGCGGTATTTCATTAATTTCATCACGAATATTTTGTTTGAGTTGCTCAAGCGTTTTGCGCAAACCTTGCTTTTCAGATATCCCCACAAAAAGAAGTCCGGAGCAGTCAAATCAGGCAAACGTGGAGGCCAATCAACATCACCATTTCTTGAAATAACTTGTTGTGGAAAGAGGTCTCGCAGTAATTCCATTGTAATACTGGTTGCATGCGAAATGGCACCGTCTTGTTGATACCCCATGTTATTCAAGACCAAAGCATGCAGTTGTGGCGTCAAAAAGTTTTCAATGATATCACGAAATCGCTTCCCATTCACAGTTACCGTTACGCCGTTTTCATTTTTAAAGAAGTAAGGTCAAATGATTCCTCCTGACCAAACTGCACACCAGGCTGTCACTTTTAATGGATTCAAAAGTGACTGATGAATAATTTGATGGTTTTCCATTGCCCAGAACCGACTATTCTGTTAATTCACATATCCATTCAAATCAAAATTTGCCTCGCCACTCATTATGATTTATTTATGAAAATCGGAGTTGTAATGGGCGAGCTGTTTTAACCATTAAAATACGTTGGTTTATCGAATATTTTTCCATAATAAATTTGCCACGTGTCTACTTCACGACTGCTAAATATGAACTTTCAAGACTAATGTTTACCAAAATGGCAACAAAACAAAGTAGTATACCTTCCCGGCGGACACCCTGTATGTAGTAGAAGTACAGTTTCCTACTATGAGTTGGGTAAATTTTAACAGAAATTAATTAGGGTGTATTTTAAAAACAACCAAAGTTAAACATCATCATAGATATTTCCATACAAATTTGACATTTATAACTATGGTTTAAGTTTAAGTGATTTGTTTAATCTTTAACTTACAGTTTACCAGATTTTAAATTCTTAAAATAGCCCCCATTTTTGCAAAGAAAATGCCATTTCCGGGACATACTTCAAGGTTTCATTTTTAAAATCTATTACTTCTAAACGGCATAAGATAATTGAAATTAATTTTTCTTTAAATTTTTTTCTTTTATTTAAAAGGTTATGGCAAGGACACAACTTTTTCAAACACTTTTTTGATAATGAAAAAAAAAAACCAAAAAAAGAAAATAAAGATTTTGAAATACGAAGTAAACTATTTTGTTAACTATAAAAGCTACTATGATACTTGACAAGCAAAATCGGTTCACGTTTGTAAAAGTTCTACGACCATAAAGCTTTTGTACACTCGAGATAGTCAACTTTGACACCCTGTAGCATACCCTGTACTGAAACAGGATGGCTCTTCAGTTCTAGTGAATATTTTTTTTTTCGGATTGGGGTTTGGAACCACTGTGCATTCCTTTACTCAAACACGTAACATTACGTTTGGTTCATCCCATTTTAATTTCTAATACCCCATTCATACTGAGCTTCAAAATACGTATTTTCGTAATTTTAAAGTTTTCGATTAAAAATTTGTATGGAATTTGAAAGTTGAAAACTTGAAAAAAACAAAAATACATATTTTGGGGATAAGTGTGTATGGGGTTTTATAGAGAATAAAATAATAATCGATTATAGATAATTGTAAAAAAATAAGTTCCTTTTAAATAAATTTAATGGTTTTGGCCGTATTCTAAAAAATATTTTCCCTGGCTGCAGCAATCCCAAAATTTGTCTATACCCAAAGTATGTCCAAATGTTAGGCTAATTCTCTACCCTGGATTTTATAAAATAATCATAAAATTTTTTGTCATATTTCAGATCACTCAACTTTATTCCATTTTGGTAACAATATTTGATGAGTTTGTTTCTCTAAGAGAACGAAAGCTGCAAGTCTGTATGAGTCTAATTGGTATTATGGCTGTGTGTTCCTTATATTTTACTTCAAATGTAAGTTTTATAATAGTTCTGTTCGTTTACCCAATAATTTGAACAAAGTTTTACTGGATGTCATTCGTTTACACAAATACTCAGTAAACATAAAGAAAAAAGAGAGAATAAAGTGACAGTTTGATGTTGAGAGTTCTTCTTCTTTCTGCAAATTTTTACTCGACAAATTATTGCCAGAAAGAATTTACAAGCAGAAAAAAACATATGATTGAAAAACATGTGATAAATTTTTGTAAATACAAATAAAAATGTTTGACAACTCCGTTGTTTTATGCAAATGTAAAGCAACAAATATTGTTAAATCAATTATAAAAAAGATAACAAAACTTTGTAAAATGTTTCTGCTTAAGTTTTTACAACAAGAATCCTCTTTTTTCATATCGACCAGCTAAAATTTATGTTTGCATTTGGTTTTAAAATCAGCTGTTTAAAAAACTTTTAAATTATTGCAAATTTTCTTTTCGCGTACTTTTTTAGAAAATTTTAATTTGGAGAGTAAATTTGTCTTTGTAAGTTTGTTACTGAGTAATTCTTACTGGACTGGACTGAGAAAAGTAATTGAATGAACTTAATAATTATTGGGGCAAGCAATTTAATAGCACTAAAAAATTAAATATGCGCTTTTAAAATCCAGTTAAAAAAAATAAAAATATATGTTAATTTAAAATTTCTCATTTTAGCATGGTGTTACATATTTTACAGCCCTATCAGTTGATACAAATATCACACAAACCGCAATTAATTTACTATTAATTTTAATTGTTCTCTGGATATATGGACGTGTTCGATTCCAACGTGATATAGAATTTATGGTAAACCAAAGATTTTCTACGTTAAAAATTAATATATTAAGATTCGTTGCTCCTTTGGGTATGATATTAATCTTGGTAAGTTTAAATATGATAAACTAATATTTAACGCTTTAACACTTTTTTTATTTAACAATTTTCTAAAACGCAGTAAACATAACTTGAATTTTAAAAACAGTAATTTACACAGTAACATACAACAAGAAATTTCAACCTTAATAATTTCAACGCAAAATGAAAGCAAACAAATTTTCGAAAAAATTTTGCAAAGTTAGCTTGGGCAATTATTGTTGCACTCAAAAAAAAAAGACATCCCATCTAAAAATCGAAATATATATGAGCATACATAATCATACATGGGCCTGTATATGATCACACATGGGCATACATGGTCATATACGTGATCTCATATATGATCATATATCTTCGGATCCGAAATTTGAGGGTATATGGTGATATATGTACATATATTATCATACATGCTCATATATTATTCATGTGTGCTCGTATATGATCATATACGTCCATATACCCTCAAATTTCGGATCCGAATATATATGATCATATATGAGATCATGTATGGTCATATATTGAACAATGTATGTACGTATATGACCATGTATGCCCATGTATGATCATATACAGGCCCATGTATGATCATGTATGCTCATATATATTTCGATTTTTAGATGGGATGAACTAAAAAATAATCCAAACTTTCCTTTAAAATAGTTTAAAAATTTTCCTCAATTTAAGTAAAATTTTATTAAAACCTATATTTATCCTCCTTTATTCGATCTTCAATATTATAATATATTATTACTTAAAATCGAGTTCAAGATCCTTTTATAAAAAATATCGGAGGAAAAGAAATAATAAATAATCATTATTATTATTTTTTATAAAAGGATCTTGAACTCGATTTTAAGTAATAATATATTTTATTAAAACTTAGAAAAATGTTCTTAAAATTAATAAAAATTCCTATCTTTGGGTAAAAATGAAATAGTTTATGTACTCAGAAATAGTTCATTCTATTATTAAGTAATATTTCATTATTTTAGGAAAAAAACAAGTACACTAAACATCATTTTTTTAAAAAAACATCTTAGTTTTAAGAAAATTACATACTCAAATGTAATAAAATTAAGTTAAGTTCAAAAAAAAAAAATATGACATAATTTACTCCCATTTAGTTAAAAAAATGTGTCTAACTTAAATCGAGAAAGTACTTGAACTTAATGTGTGTTAATTTTTTGTTCGCGAGTAGTAAAATTAACTAAATTTTAGAAAGCCATTTCCAAATTCAGTTTTTAAGTATATCACTATCTAATTTTGAAGAATTGTTTTCTAAAAATTAGTTCAGACAATTAAAAACAAAAAGTAATAAATTTTTTCCTATGTAATAATAAAAATTTACTTGGTTTTAGAAACTGATGAACTATTTCCAAGGAAAATTTTCATGCAACTTAGTTCAGATAAATTTTAAAAATTTTAATAAAATATTTTTTTTTTTTTTCAAGTAAAAGTTTTCTAATTTTTAAAAAATAATAAAATTTGGTAGTGGATTTTTTTTTTTGTTGGAAAACGTTTAAATTATTTTCAATATTCTATTCCAAAAAAACAATAAATTAAAAACAAACTAGTTAGTTTTCCTAATTTCTAAGAAATAGTATTTTAAGGAAACAAATTAAAGTAACCATTTAAAAAAATTATCGTGCATGATTGTAATTTTAGGTGCGTGATTCAAAAATGGCACACATGCCCATCTCTAATCTTAACAGTCTTTAACATTGAACTTAAAGTAGCTTAAAATATTTTTTTTAAAATTTTGTTAGCAAAAGGTAAAAAATTTCGAATTGGCGCTTTTATGTAATAATTTTATTTGCTGACTACAATAAAAAATATCGCAAGCACATTTTATAGATTACGTCGTAATGTCTTTCCTATAATTAACGTAGCGATTATTAAACTTTATATTTATCGAATTACTTTTTTTCTCTTAATAATAAAATAGTTTAAATTTGTATACGTCAAATAAAGTTTAAGCTAAAAATCCCACAAAATAAGAAATGTATGTAACTGTGATATTTTGTATTTTTGCAACAATTTTCTTAAATTAGTTAATTTAAGAAGACAAAGGACCCCCAGTTTTTCTTAGCCATAGATGCCGTGTGTCACTTAGGGCGTCCATTTTTGTAGTTCTCTCAAGCAGAACCGTTAATTAACTACGAAAAGGATCTGACTTTGTCATAATTTATTATGTTTCAGTATATCCTGGAGTACATTTTTTTAATTTGTTTACCTTTTTGCTAATGAAATTTAATTTATATTTTAAATACATGAATTTTGTATAATTCAATTTAATTTTAAGACAAAAATGTAAAAGCTTGTTTAGAGCAGTGTCCTCACAAAACGGAAGTCCTCCGAAAGTGGGAAAATACTTACTCAATGAGTGTAAAGCACTTTTACCATAGAAGCAGGATAAGGATAATTTGCACTTAAAAGAAGTGCTATTTAACTTGATGTAAGAAAATATTTTCCCATTTTTAGGCAGTAAAGTCCTAGTAAAAAATATTATCTAATGATAATATTTTTAAATTAAATAAAATTTTTCTTAAAAACAAGGAAACATTTCCTTACTAACAGTACAATTTTAGATAATGTATGTATGAACTAATAAGGAGGAAATTTTGCTGCTTTCTAATAAAAATTTACTTCCCAGTAGCAAAATTCTTCTATAATTTTGAAATTTTGACCAAATTTTAAGTAAAATTTGTTTCTTAATTTCAAGGAAAATTTTATTAAATATTGGTAAAAAGTATCTTTGGCGCCGTTTTCATTTCAATTTTTCCTCTAAATAAGTTAATTTTTTTTTTGAGTGTATAAGGAATTTTTTTAAATTACAATTTGTTTTTTGAGCTGTTTATGTAAAAAATATGAATTACAAACAACAGCACCTATTTTGCAACCGAAATTAATTATTAGTAACATCATTCTATTAAATTAAATATTTTGAAGATTTGTGAAACATTTGTCATTTATGACGAATTCATAAATATGATAAAGAATTGGTAGCAAATGATTAATGAAACAGTTCCATCAATATGAGGAATTCTTTTTTAGCTAAATGTATTTTTGTTGTTGTTGTTATTTTCCAATTTTAGTATAAAGAATTATTTTTCATTATCATTTAGAAGTTTGTAAATTTTTATTTTAATATTTTACGATCTTAACATAATTTTGAATTTTTTAAAACCATTTATTTTCCAGATTGCATTCTTATTTGTGGCTTTTTATGAACATCTTATATCCAGTGGTATAATAGCTTTGTATGCTGTCATCTTTATAGTTTTACCATGGCTATTTATACCAGGTTATATTATACATTCAATGCTTCAAAGTATGGGTTCAATTAAAATGCGTTTTCAACGTTGTTGTCGACCCACCGATTGGTATCCCGTTGAAGCTGCTGATCGACAGCGTTATGAAGAGGCTATGGGCAATTTGGATATAACACATCAACTTAATGAGATTACAGAAAGTGATTTATAAGAATAAAAATATAATACTGTTATATATATATTTGAAAATGTAAGAAAATTTTGAGATTACCTTGTATATTTTTATATTTTATTATTTTTAATAAACGTCTTTGAACTTTATAAATACAATTTAATTTGATTATTGTCTACTGGAATTTGTAAATTATATTATTATGTAAAAAAATCAAAATCAAAATAATGTTTAATGGTCTCAAATTTTAGTCACCAAATTGTGGCGGCCGCTAAATTCAGAAACTATCGGCGATGGCTTTATCCAAAAGGTTTTTTTAATTCCGCGCCACCTAATTAAAATTTTATTTAAGGAACAAAATATGTTTTTTTTCCATTTCTATTTTTCCGACTGCTCAGCGGCATCTAAACGGCTAATAGCCGAGGGCTTGCATTTCAGGAGCCCTTGTTAGAGATTGTAATCATTTTTATAAAAATTCGCAGAAAATTTTAAAAGTCTTTAAATCAATTTTAATGTAACTTTTGTGGGTCAAAAACGATTAAGAAGGAGTCCATAAAGTTTATGTAATTATAGCTTTATTATGTCAGAAAGTCTCCCCCTTCAGCGGCGTGTCAAAACCGCTTCGCCTAGAGACGTAACTTGTTGCCCATGGAGTATGGTCTAATTGATGTATAAGCTAGTTATTAGAATTTTTTCCAGGAAATTTGTAAAAATGGGGGTTCAAAAAAGAAAAAGTCTGCCCTTTAACGGCCTGGGTAGAAATCTGAAATGTACAATATATTTTCCATGGGATAAGGGCTAGTTCACAGATAATGTACTTAATGCAGATTTTGGAGGGAACGCGGTGAAAAAAGAGTTCAAAAGGGAAAAATTATATCCCAAACTGCTTTGACTAAGAACATGATATTTTAAATATGTGTTGCCTTTATTATTGGATATATTGACTTTTTGGAAATATTGCCAGCAACATGGTAAAAATGGAGGTTCAAGATGTTGAAGAGATATGTTCTGCCAAACCCAGTAAGCTGTAAATCAAATATTAAAAATGCATGTTTCCTGGAATATGCGTTAATTCGAGAGGAATGTGCCAAAACTGGAAGGTTAGATATAGGAAAAGCTTAAACCTTACACAACCGCACGAAGAACGTCGCGGATTCGATCCCTGGTTACATCAACATCACTTTAGTGAAAAAAAAAATAAAATAAATTTTTAATTAATTAAAAATGTATCGTTTGCTGAAATGCAAAAGGGCGTAACTAACAAAAATTTTCAAAGCCGGTTTTACTGATTATTATACTCAGAATATTATGTAGTTAACTGTTTGTAGTTTAATACAAAAGTTTTCCGTTCCATTTAAAAATAAAGGAACATACATTAATTTTTCAAAGAAATATCTATATTAACTATTTTATACATTTATTCAAAGTAATTTACTATCATTTACCATTTTTTTTTTTTCAGTTTCATTTATTTTTTTCATTTGTTTGAAATTTAATAAAAATTTACCCTCAAAACGGAAACTTGTGGTTTATTTGTGTCCGTAACAGTTATTACAAATTTAAATTTTGTTTGCTGTCTGTTTCAAAAAAATAAATTTCAAAATGTTTCAATTTGTTTTTTTATTTAAATTGGTTGTATATATACAAAATTTTTCAACACAAATTACAAGAACTTCATAAACACACAAACATACACAAACACATTCATAGAAAAGTGTTTATAGCTTCATATGCATACATACATTTTGCATATTAAAAAAAAACAAAAAATACAAAAACGGAAATAATTTCAAATAAATGAAAAAAACATTTATTTTTTAAGGATTGGTAGGTAAAATTTTGACATTTATTTTAACTGATTATATCATTTGTTTCTTACGGATGTGTCTGTTGATTAATAAACATTTAAAAATAAATAACAAATGTCATTTAATTTAAATGAAAATTAAGTAGACCAGTTTTTAAATGAAATATCATTTCTTTTTAATGATATTTTCAATTATTTTAACTTACAAGCTTTTTTAAGTGTATGATTCATTTGCCTAAAATACACAAAATTTCTGACTTCTACGTTAAAAAAATAAGGGTTTTATAAATTAAATTCGAATCTAAGATATTTTTATTTTTCCAAGTTTTTTTTTTTGGAAATTGTTATTTTTCAGAAAAAAATTATTTAAAAATAAAAATTTAATTAACAGGAAAATAACAAAAAGTTTTTTGTATATACAAAATCCTTTATAACCGGATTTTGTAAATTTTTGCGGTAAAAAAGGGGTAAAACAACTCCCAAAAACTTATGGATAGAAATCTAACATTTAAAATTTGTATTTCCTGGGGATATGGGCTTATTTACTGAAGAGATACCTTTTAGAAATTTTCAATCACAGTACACAGAAAAAATATTAAAATTAAAATTCGATTTCAAACAATATTTTGTTTAAAATGTGTGTAAATTGTTATTTTTCCTATAAAAATTCTTTGAAAATATACACTGAAGTTTCAAAAAAAATAACAAAAATTTTTTTGTATTTTAAAAAAAAATTTTATTTGTTTTTACAAAAATGTTATATGAAAGATGTTTAATATTAGAAACATAATTTTGTAAATTTTTTTCTGTGTGTGATTAAATGAACTGTGCAAACTTGACTACGCAGTTGGGTGGTTAAAATTAAGTTTTAACTAGATTTCTTATTATTATCTTTTTTATATATGTTTAAACTAAATTTCAAGTGTAATGTAAATACAGTTTAAATGTATATTTCATTTGGTGTTTGGTTTTCTATGGTAGTGAAAATAATTTTATTTCTACGAAAAAAAAATAGAATTTGCTTAACCTTTAAACTTTAATTTTATCAGCCCTTAGCTACCTCTAAATAATAACTCTCTAAATTAATTATTTTTTCTATATATTTCTAATAAGCATTCTAAATGACTAGGGCTTTTATTTAAAAAAACAATACGTTAATGGCCGCCCTATTTATTATTTATTTATCACCTGAAGGCTCTGGGCAGGTCCGAGTAAAACTTCTAATAACATAGCGCGCTTGCCCCGAAGCATTTTTTAAGCAAGTTAAAAAAAATGTTACATTCTTATGCAATATTGCTAAAATGTTTACAATATCTTAGTATTACAAATTATTCGACCCTGCCGGTTAACCGGTTAGGGCATTATTGGAAAAATTACAAAAAAATGTAAATCGTTTATTCGGGTTGATTAATCGGAAAAATTGGCAACTAATCGATTAACCGTTCAGTATAAACTATGAGCTGATTTTTTGTAAAATATCAAGTTAAGTCTACTGCATTGGTTTATAAATAGTTTATTTATGATATTGAACACTTCTAACTGGTCAATTGAGAAGTCCCCGGCCTACCTCCAACTTTTCGATACCATTTTTGTAGTACGATTTGTCCTTTGCTTCAAAATAGGCCTCACCTCTTCGGCAATCACCTCTTCATTCGACGAAAATTTCTTCCCAGCGAGCATTCTTTTGAGATCTGAGAACAGAAAATAGTCGCTGGGGGCCAGATCTGGAGAATACGTTGCATGCGGAAGCATTTCGAAGCGCAATTCATCGATTTTCGCCATCGTTTTCACTGACTTGTGAAGCATCACTTTCTTTTCCTTCAAATGCGGCCGTCTTTCGGCGATTTCATCCTTCACACGGTCCAATAAAGCTATATAATAGTCGCTGTTGATGGTCCTTTCTTTTTCAAGGTAGTCAATGAAAATTATTCCAGACGGCGTAACTTTGCCAGCCGACTGTTGCGTCTTTCCACGGTTTGGAGTTGGTTCATCACGTGCAGTTCACCCGGATGACTGTCGATTGGACTTCGGAGTGAAATGATGGAGCCCTGTTTCATACATTGTCACATATCGACGCAAAAACTCAGGTTTATCATCGTTGTTTTTGGTCAAAGTGAGCTCGCGCGGCACCCACTTTGCACAGAGCTTTCTCATACCCAAATATTCGTGAAGGATATACACGTTCAGTTGATATTTTTAGAGTACCTGTTATTTAATTCAATTTCAATTTACGGTCATTCGAAATCATTTTGTGGATTTTTGTGATGTTTTCATCCGTAACAACCTCTTTTGGGCGTCCACTGCGTTCACCGTCTTTGGTGCTCATTTCACCACGTCTAAACATAGCATACCAATCCTTGATGGTTGATTTTCCTGGGGCAGTGTCCGGAAACTCGTCATCAAGCCAATTTTTTGCTTCAACTGTATTTTTCCCTTCAAAAAGCAATATTTTATCAACACGCGAAATTAATTTTAATCCATTTGTTTCACAGTAACAAAAGTTGCTTCACTCAAAATGCTATAATTCACAAACTAATGATCCGACAGCTGTCAAATTTATACACGTGTCTTTTGAAGGTTAGTGCTAACTAGAAATCATATCGATTTAAGTCTAGTAGCGCCATCTATGTGTCAGGCCGGGGACTTCTCAACTGACCTGTTATTGCTGAGGAGGACCCTCATTACCTAGTAAATTGTTTAAATAAGCAGATTCTTAAATACTTTTCACGAAACAACTTGTTTTTACTAAAGTTTTCCAACATTTACATTTTTTTATAAATCAAATAAGTTACAAAATTCATTTTTTTTTTTTGTAACTTTTAACGAAACGTTTTTTAATAAAATAAAATATTCGTATTAAAAGCAATTTTCTATTATTATTTTGTAACATAAGTAACGTCATAGTGCTTGTTAGGAAAATACCTAGTCACGTATTTGATTGCTAAGAAGAAAAATACACGTTTTAACAGGTTTTTTGTTCAATTTCTGCTTAGTAAAAAAATTACTTTTTTTTCTCACATTCTAAGGTTAAAATATTCGCTGAATCGCATTTTTAAAAGTTAATTATTTCTCATAATTTAGAGCAATAATTTAACAGCTAAATTTTCTGCTTCAAAGAACGGGTTTTACACCGATGATTTTTGTTTTAAATGATTTCAAAAGTAATCTGATATATTACTCCTAGAACTATATATCATACATACAAAAATAAAAAAAACATGAACTAAAAATTAATTCATAATTTCCCTTAAAATAGTTAAATAATTTTCCTCAATTTAAGTAAAATTTTATTAAAACTTGGAAAAATGTTCTTAAAATTAATAAAAATTCCTATGTTTTGGGGAAAACCAAATAGTTTATATACTCAGAAATAGTTCATACCTTTCTTAAGTAATATTTCTTGATTTAAAAAAAAATTATCAATTTTTAAGAAAAAATCTCAGTTTTAAGAAATTTGCATACTAAAATATAATAAAACTAAGGTTAGTTCAAAACTAAAATTAGAACATAATTTACTCTCATTTAGTTCAAATGAAAAAGTACTTGAACTTAATGTATGTTAATACTTTTCGCGAGTAGTAAAATTAAATAAATTTTATAAAACAATTTTTTCATATCTAAAAATTAGTTCAGGCAATAAAAAACAGTAAAGTAAAGTAATAAATTTTTTCCTATGTAATAATAAAAATTTTTTTCTTTTTAGAAACTGATGAATATTTCATATAGTTCAGATAAATTTTTAAAATTTTAACAAAATATTGTTTTTTTTTTTTTTCAAGTAAAAGTTTTCTATTTTTTGGGAAATAATAAACTTAGGCATAGGATTTGTTTTCTAAAAAAACGAGTAAATTTTTCTTAAATCGTGGAAAAATTTAGCTTTTGTGGGAAAACGTTTATTTTCAATATATTTTTTTCAAAAAAAAAAAAATAAGCAATAAATTAAAACAAACTAGTTAATTTTCGTAATTTTAAAGAAAAAAAATATTATTTTAGGAAACACGAAAGTATCAATTGAAAATAAATTACAGTGCACCAAAAAAAAAAATTAACTAGAATTTGATTGTAATTTTTGTTTAGTGATCGACCGAGAGTCTGAAATCGCTCACGTGTCCATCTCTAATTTTAACAGTTTTAAAATTTTAACATAAAGTAGCTTAATACCACATTCATACTGAACACCAAAATACGTATTTTTGTTATTTTCAAGTTTTCTATTAAAATTTGTATAAAATTTGAAAGTTAAAACCTTGAAAGAAACGAAAATACGTATTTTGGGATTCAGTATGAATAGGGTATTAAATAAAGGGTGTCCCAAGAAGAACGAAATTTTTAAATTTTAAATAAAACACAGATATTTAAAAAAAAATCGTGAAACTTTATTATATCGTAAAGTAGACAGAATGAGGTTATGTATGGAACAATATATCGTGCAGATGGCCGCCGCGGCTTTGCATGCACGCGATCTTTTAATGAAATTTTCAATGACCGTTTTGCATGAATGCTGCGGTATTTCATTTATGCAGCTTACAATTTCCTCTTTTAAGGCTTGAGTCGTCGTCGGCTTATTCGCGTAAACCATCGACTTCAAAAAACCCCAAAGAAAAAAATCTAATGGTGTTTAATCGCACGATCTAGGCGGCCAATTCTGATCTCCAAAACGCGAAATAACACGACCGGGAAATGACTGATGCAGCAATTGAATTGTTTCTCTGGCTGTATGACATGTGGCGCCGTCTGGTTGGAACCACATGCCCTGCACATTCATTTCTTCAATTCTAGGCAAGAAAAAACAGGTTATCATTTCACGATACCGAACACCATTGACTGTTTGCGCTTGACCTGCCTCATTTTCATAAAAAAAAGGTCCAATGATTCCTCCAGCCCAAAAACCACACCACACAGTGACACGTTGAGGATGCATTTGCTTCTCGTGAATCACTCGAGGATTTTCCTCACCCCAAATGCGAAAATTCTGCCTATTGACGAAGCCATCAAGATGAAAATGGGCCTCGTCACTGAAGATGATTTTATCGGCAAAATCAGCATTTTCATGTTGTCTCTCCAATACCCAATTAACGAACTCCCTTCGCTGTCCATGGTCAGCTGGCTTCAGTTCCTGAGTCAATTGAACTTTGTATGCATGAAGATGCAAATCTTTCGTCAAAATTCGCTGCAAAGTGGATTTGGAGACACCAATTTGCTGAGCTCGGTGTCGAATTGAGGTGGATGGAGTTTGAGCGACATCATCACGTACAGCTGCGACATTTTCGGTCGATCGACCTGGTCGACGGCGCGTTGTTGTCTTTACATCACTAACAGACCCAGTTTCGGCAAATTTATCCATTAATCTCTTTACAGTTGACTCTTTTGGAGCATTATTGTGACCCCAAATTGATCGCAATTTGCGAACTGTAGCCGCAAAACTTTCACCATTTTGGTAAAACAATTTCACAATGAGAATGCGTTGTTCATTCGTGTAGCGCTCCATTTTTACTAACCTCGTACCTTCTACTAGCAAACAATAACAATTGTTCAAATGTCAAACAACGACACTTCGAATGTTGCCAGAATTAAAAATTGCGTTCTTCTTGGGACACCCTTTATATTTCAAAATTTTGTTAGCAAAAAGTAAAAAATTTCGAATTTGCGCTTTTATGTAATAATTTTGTTTGCTGACTACAATGCAAAATATCGCAAGCACATTTTATAACTTACGACATATTGACGTTGTGCCTATTGAACATTATATTTATTTTTTTTTTTCACTTCAAATAAAAAAAATTAAAATTTGTATATGCCAATTAATGTTTAAGCTAAAAATGTCATAAAACAAACTTATGCCATTTTCCAATAATAACAAGAAATGTAACTGTGATATTTTGTATTTTTGCAACAATTTCCTTAATTTAGTTAATTTAAGAAGACAAAGAACCCCCAGTGTTCCTTAGCCATAGATGCCGAGTGCCACTTAGGGCTTCCCTTTATGTAGATCTCTCAAGGAGAACCATTAATTAACTACAAAAACCATTTGACTTTGACATAATTCATTACTTTGCAGGGTATTCTGCACTACATTTTATAAATTTTTTTACCTTTGAAATTTAATTTATATTTTAAATACATGATTTTAGTATAATTCAATTTAATTCAAAGATAAAAAATGTATAGAAAAAAGCTTGTTTTTCAATATTTAGGATAATTTGTACTTAAAAGAAGTGCTATTTAACTTAATGTTAGAGTTATGTCCTAGTTCTTTGTAAAAAAAAATATCGAATAAACTTAAATAAAATTAAATTTTTCCAGGGAAACATTTCTTAACTAAAAGTAAAATCTTTCTATAATTTAGAAATTTTGACCAAATTTTAAGTAAAATTAGTTTCTTAATTTCAAGAAAAATTTTATTAAATTTTCTTTGGCGCCATGTTTATGTAAATGCGTTCGGATTCCACTTGTTTATGGGTTGCTTTAAAAAGTTATGTAATCCTTAAGAATCTCGTTCACTTGATTACAATAAAAAAATTTCATTGTGTTTTAAAATAACGGAAAAACTTTTATTAAAAATTTAACAGGGTAATCGACATACTTTAACCGATAACTCGGCTGGAAAAATTATTTGAGTTTTAAATAATTTGTTTCAACTTTAACAGTAATAGAGGCAATTAATCGATAAATCAATTAACCGAATTGGATGCACTACAAAATCTCCCGAAAAAGTCAAATTTTATTTTATTAACATTATCTAATAGCTTAGAAATTTATTAAATGTCACCCTAATGAACGTACATATTATTTTTTATTCGCTAATAATTATGGGAAAAATCCAATAATGCATCAAATGGAAAATTTTGCACACAAAAAAATCATGTTGACGGGATAAACCCCACAACAGAGATTATGCTGAAAATTCTTATCATGACTGCAAGAATAATATATTTATTTGCTGGCGTATAAGCCCAAAAAAAAATCTCTACTTAGAATCAGATGTTTTTAAATTACTCACTACGTGCCTAAGAAAAACAATACCCAATATACTCACATCAATTAAAATGAAAAGTGTTACCAGCTGAGTAAATTGCTTTTGTGTTAAAAATGGGAAAATATTCGTGATTTATAAAACGATCAACATACAATTTTTTAATGACAAACATTTAAAGTATATTTTTACTGTTTTGTAGTCCATAAACAAATATTTTTTGTCGTGTACGATACTCTCAAAAAAAATGATCTAGAATTTAGAAAAATTAATTTTTTTATTTAGAGGAAAAATTGAAAATTGAAATTTTCCTTGAAATTAAGAAACAAATTTTACTTAAAATTTGGTTAAAAATTCTAAATTATAAAAAAAATTTCTATTGAGAATTCAATATTTATTAGAAAACAGTAAAATTTCCTTCTATTTAGTTCATACATCATCTTAAATTTTACTGTTAGTCAGAAAATGTTTCCCTGGTTTTAAGAAAAATTTTATTTTATTTAAGTTCATCAGATAACTTTTTTTACTAAAAACTAGGACTTAACTCCCTAAAAATAAGAAAATATATTCTAACATTAAGTTTAATAGCAATTCTTTTAAGTGCAAATTATTCTTTTCCTGCTTCTATGGTAAAGGCAATATATTTTACCATATATTTTAAAGTACTTTACACTCATTGAGTAGGTATTTTTCCACTTTCGGAGGACTTCCGCTTTGTGGGGACACTGCTCTTAAAAAGATTTTTGCAACTAAATTGAATTATACTTAATTCATGTATTTAAAATAAAAATTAAATTTCATTAGCAAATAGGTAAACAAATTAAAAAAATGTACTGCAGGATATCCTGAAACGTAATTAATTGTGACAAAGTCAGATCCTTTTCGTAGTTAATTAACGGTTCTGCTTGAGAGAATTACAAAAAGGGACGCTCTACGTGACATACTGCATCTATGGCTAGGGAACACTGGGGGTCCTTTGTCTTCTTAAATTAACTAATTTAAGAAAATTGTTGCAAAAATACAAAATATCACAGTTACATTTCTTGTTATTATTGGAAAATGGAAAAGTCATAAGTTTATTTTATGGCATTTTTAGCTTAAACTTTATTTGACATATACAAATTTAAGCTTTTTATTATTAAGTGAAAAAAAATAGTCCAATAAATACAAAGGTTAATAAGCACTATAATTATAGGAAAGCCATTATGCCGTAATGTATAAAATGTGCCTGCGATATTTTGTATTGTAGTCAACAAACAAATTTATTACATTTAAAATATATTTTAAGCTACTTTAAGTTCAATATTTAAGACTGTTAAGATTAGAGATGGGCACGTGAGAGATTTTTGACTCACGCTCACGCACGATCACAAACCAAAAATTACAATTATACACGTTACTTTAATTTCTTTTATTAAATAATATATTTTCTTGAAAATAAGGAAAATTAATTGGTTTAATTTTAATTGATTGTTTTTTGGAATTGAATATTAAAAATAATTTAAACGTTTTCCAACAAAAAAAAATCCTATACCAAATTTTATTATTTTTTAAAAATTAGAAAACTTTTACTTGAAAAAAAGAATATTTAATTAAAATTTGTAAAATTTATCTGAACTAAGTTGCATGAAAATTTTCCATAGAAATAGTTCATCAGTTTCGAAAATCAAGTAAATCTTTATTATTACATAGGAAAAAATGTATTACTTTTTGTTTTTAATTGTCTGAACTAATTTTTAGAAAACAATTCTTCAAAATTAGAAAGTGGTATACTTAAAAACTGATTTTAAGAAAGGCTTTCTAAAACTTAGAACAAAAATGAACACCTATTAAATTCAAGTTTTTTCTTGATTTAAGTTAGACACATTTTTTTAACTAAATGGGAGTAAATTATGTCCTTAATTTTTTTTTAACTAAACTTAATTTTATTACATTTGAGTATGCAATTTTCTTAAAACTAAGATGTTTTTAATCTTTTTAAGAAAATTTTTATTAGTTTTAATAAAATTTTACTTAAATTGAGGACATTTTATAAACTATTTTGAAGGAAATTTTTGATTACATTTTAGTTCATGTCTATTTTTTTTTTTTTTTTTTGAGTGTACAAAAGTAAGATAAAAGTAAAACAATTGTAGTTTAAAGAGGCATAATTTATGAATTCAGGGTGCAATGTAAATCTGATCCAAAAAATTAATTAATAAAAAATTTGTAATATCCTATTCACAGTTTCCATTATTTTGCAAGTAAGTAAAAATAATTTTTCTAAATCAAGGAGATTTTAAGGTAATTTATTTCTAAATTATGGGCTTCAACACAGTTAACACGTAAACATTAAACATCTGAGCATCCATGAGTTGAGTGTAGGTTCAACTAATATTTAGGATGATGATAAGATGATGATGGTTATGATGATGTTTGTGGTAGTGTCCATATTATATATAGAACACTTAAAACAACTGTGGTGATAATCGTACACTCTTGAACACAAAGTAAACGAAATATAGTACAGAGAAATTGTTGGTATTCAAATTGCAACAACAGTTGACGTTATTTATTAGTCGTGTGTCAAAGCTTAGACTAATTACAACGATTTTTATTATTTGTTTGTTTGTTTCTATTTTTATTTATTTTAATATTAATGGGGATAGTTCTCAAGCTAGTGCAAATAAATTTAATTAAAATACAATTATAATTAATTTGGTAATATATAACAAAAAAAAAAAAGTTTAAAATAAATCTCTTTTTCAAAATTAACTTTTTTTCAATATCCCCCCCCCCCCCCCCTAAAAAACGAATATTTGAGAATTTTATAATTCATAAAAATAATATATATTAATTAAAATTAAAAAAAAAACAACAAGTGTTTAAAGTCTTTATCAAATCACACATAAAAAATCTTTAATAATTGTATTTTCAATGTCATTGTTAATAGAAAATACTTTGTAAATATTGTGTAAAAATAAAAAAAAAGTTTTTGTGATATTGTACATTTAATCTTTTCATTATGGTTTATGAATCTTCTTATGAAAGTGGCCGTCAGCCCTTTCTTCCCGATACAAAACGTGGCTATTGGTCAAGTCCCAATGATTTTATATATGCTGGTATTAGTTTGGCATTTCGTTTGGATGTCTTGACAATGTCATGGTTTCTTTCAATGGAATTTAGTGGTAAGTACTGAAACTCACATAAAAACTATTAAGGAAGGATAAATTTTGCAACAAAAGTACATATAAACGAAGAATTAACTACATATTTATGTGCATTTAAAACATGCATATTAATTGTTATGCACTAAAACTACTTGATTACAGTTTATCTACGTTTTAATCTTCATCTTTTTTTATATAAATTTATTGTTATTCAAAAAGATTGGCTTTTTAAGATTAAAACATCAATCCGGCACAATAAGGTCGACAAATAGGGAGTCTTACATAGGGCCCCTTGTTTACGTCGAAACCATTTTTTTACACTCACCCAGTTCTTATTCCATTTGTAAAGTGGAGTACTTACTTTCAATATGATTAATAATTTTTTTGATTGATAATTAAAAAAGTAATCTAATTGTTTGATTTTCTAAGGAATTATTTAATTCTGATTTTGCTCTTTTAAGGCAGTTCTTTTTCACAACTTCCAAAAATGTGATTTTTGAATTCTTTGCCCTGTTCGGTCGATTTTCAAAATATTTATCAATTATATTAAAGGTGTATATTCCATTTTTCTAGGTAGCGATAATAAAATGAAAAAAGTTGTCCCTTCTATTTAAAAATAAAGCAGCATTACATTTATTTTTCAAAGATATATCTATATTAATCTTTTTATACATTTAATAAAAATGATTTACTGTTGTTTACCGATTTTTACAGTTTCATTAATTTTTTTAATTTTTTTGAAATTTAATAAAAATTTATTTGTGTCCGTAACAGTTATTACAAATATAAATTTTGTTTTGTCTGTTTATAAAAAAATTTTTCAAAAAATTCAAATTTGTTTTTTATTTAAATTGTTTGTTTATATACAAAATTTTTTCAATTCAAATCACAAGAACTTCATAAACACACATAAACACACATACATACACAAACTCATTCACACAAAATGTGTCTAGGCATACATACATTTTGTTGATTAAAAAAACAAACAAAAAAATACAAAAACGTAAATAATTTCATATAAATTATTAAATCATTTATTTTTAAGAAACTGTTAGGTAAAATTTTAACATTTCTTTTTACTGATTAATCATTTGTTTCTTACGGATGTGTCAGTTGTTTAAACAAGATTTAAAAATAAATAACAAAAGCCAATTGACTTAAATGAAAAGTACGTACACCGGTTTTTAAATGAAATATCAATTCTTGTAAATGGCATTTTTTGTCCCCCTCACCATATATACTGGAGGGTATAAAAATAAGTTGTTAAACGAGTTGTATGTATTTATTTATTTATTTTATTTTATATCGATGATATTCTCCACTAGTACAAACAATTTAATTACTCATACGTCTAGAGAAATAATTTTTTAAGCGTTTGGATGTCACGAGAGAATTACACAACAATTTCTTTAAGTCCAACTAGATTTCTTGAGTTTCTAATTTTCTGTAATATTAAAGCTTTTTTAAATCACAAATTTTATAAACAAGTTTCTGAAGAACAATTTTCAAGGCTTAAACTATTTTGTTTTTTTGGACAAAAAATTCTGACTTTTAAAAATTAATCTAATCCTCCTACAACTACCCAGCAAAAATGATGCTGCCAAAGAAGCAATTAAAACATCACTACTGTGGCAAAGGCATTACTTCTTTTCTAATGGTTTCATCAATGAATTTAACATTAGCGTGTCATAGAATGGAAGTATTCAAATGTAGCTACTAACATTACTTAAACTTTACTCTAAGGAAGCAATGATAATACAATGATTAGGTATTCTGATGCATGAGTGGAAAATGTTCATATACTTTGTAGTATTTAAGCTTTGATGAAAATTTAATTCATAAGAATTCTCTTTATTAAAACAAATAAATAATTCTGCATTAGTGAAAAAGCATTTTTGAAACATTTTTAAAATATATTTATGAATTTTTCGACAAATTTTAAAATATTTTTGGATAATTTAAAAACTGGTTGTACAATTTGGAAACATTTTTAGACAATTTTAAAATATTTTTGAACAATTTTTAATAATTTTTGCACAATTTAAAAAACATTTTTGGGCAATTTGAAATAATTTTTACAAAATTTTAAAATTATTTTGATAAATTCTGAATTAAAACTGGAAATGGTGTAGTGTTAAATAATAATAATGCAAAAATGCACAGATTGCGCATCATAAATATTTAAGGCTGAAAAAATGCAAATGACAGGCCAGCTAGTTTCAATTAAAGGTCAAAAAAAATCTGTTTTTCTTGATTTTTCAAAATTGCAAAACTGCATAAATTCTAATCCTCATGAAATTTTAAACTAAAATATAAAAAATGATTTAATAAAAAAAATTCAAAAAGTTCATCAGAACTATTTTTTCAATTTGAATAAATGCTTTAGATTAAAAAAAAAATATACGATATACCATAACTTATGCTTTAGAAGTAATGAAGAGTATATCCAGATCACTGCATTTGAAATATGAACACATGAATTATTTTGGAAGTGCCTTAGAATAACACCAAAAAATCATAAAAGAATGTCACTGAAGTTTAGGAAGCAATGAAAGAAGTTATAGACACAGAATGACTACCACTTTTTTGCTGGGTAACTATTCTATAGTAAACACAGCGACAATTTTATTGAATAGAAAATAATGAAATATTTCAAACAAAAAAGGCAATAAAAATTTTCTTCGCCAAGTAAAAATTTATTAAAATTAATAAGCAATTTCATATTTTTTATGGAACTAAGTAGTTTTTAAATAAATCTTATTCATTGTGTGTAAACATCAAACTTTTTATACCCTCCACCATATATGGTTAGGGTATATATCAGTTTGTCATTCCGTTTGTAACATGTCGAAATATAGGTCTAAGACCCCATAAAGTATATATATTCGTGATCCTTATGCAATTTTAAGTCGATTTAGCTATGTCCGTCTGTCTCTCCATCTGTCTGTTGAAATGACGATCACGACGCGAAGATGCTAGAGCGGGGGTGCCTATTTTTACCCAGATTATTGTACATCCTCCCGAGCAGTTTAGTATTGAAAATGAGCAAAATCGGTCCAGCGGTTAAAAAGTTATGGGTGAAAATGTGAAGATAACTCTAAATTTTCCATACAAATTGGTGTATTTTAGTACAATTTCATAGAAGCGACTGGTATATAATATATTTTCTCATATTTTTTCCCCAATCGCTTAGAAATTAATAATATTTTGTACACCTCAAATATTTTTCACCTCAAAAAATTTTTTTCACCTAAAAAAATTTTTTCACCTCGAAATTTTTTGCACGTAAAAAAATTCGTTTCCGCATCCAAAAAAGTTTTTCACCTCAAAAAAATTGTTTCACCTCCATAATTTGACTTCAAAAGTTTTTTACATTGTTTGTATCAAAAACAATAGAGAACATTGTTGAAGGGTAGTCAAAGATTCGGCACAGCCGAATTAAAGCTTTTTTTATTTGTTTTTATTAATATTATTTATTGAGTCTTTATATTCTCTTTAATACAGTATTAGCATACTATAAATTATTTGAAAAACTTAAAACTATATTGTGTTATTTTAATTACATGAGAGTTAATTCAATGCTAAAAGAAAAACTGAAATTATTTCCATATTAAATTTGTTGAAGAAAAGTGAAAACATTGTTTACTCCCTTTACACTAACATTATCCTGTAGAGTTATATCTACTTTTAATGAACTTAAAACCAAACAAAAATTTAAAATTAAACCTTATTAGAACTATGTTGATAATAATATATAAAAATAATAATTGAAAAAAAAAATAATAAAAAATATAAAAATTCATCCTCTGTGTATGCCGGTAGTAGATCTTGAGTAGAAGTTTTGACCAGGAATATTACCATCTTCTTCCTGTAAAATATCTATTGCTGAGAGGTAGTTTGTAATCGACCAACTAAACTTTAATTCACTAGACAAAATATCTTGAATTATGTCTGTTTCTATGTACAACGATCTATTAACGAATCGTCTAAAAAGACTTAGAGCATAATCCGAAAGTTGCGACAATAAAAAAAAAATTCTCCCTCCTGGCCACCTCTCAAAACCCCTTTAACTAGAAACTTTGTATATGAAGTATGTGTTTCCTAGAGAATGGGTTACCTTATTGGTAGGATACATTTTAGAATTTTCGCCAGGGACGTAGAAGAAGGCGAATAAGGCGAAAAGAGTTCCCCTTAACGGCCTGCCCTAACCGCTGGAACTCGGTGTAGACATTAGCTAATACGCAATTTTTGAAAAATCCTACGGGGAGGGGGCAAAAAATGGTAAAATATTCCCTCTTGGCGGAAGCTAAAATTTTGCATGTAAGTTCCTCTTCCTGCGTAGGCATTTGCTCAGAAGGGATTTCTGAAAATTCCTAGGTTAAAGGGCAAAAAGAGGAAGTCTTCCTCTTAACGACCTTCCCCAACCTCTTTGGCTAGAAAAAAATGCTCAGTAAGGTTTGTCATTTTACAATGAATAGACTAACAAACGCTTGCAAGTCATTGAATTTTATTATCAAAATTCGTGCTATGTGAGAAATGTGTTTCGTAAACTAAGTCCATTTTGTGCTCGTTATAATCGACCCACCGCACAGGCTGTTCAAGCTGTTGTGACCAAATTTCGAAACAGTTTTACATTATTGGAAGATAATCCACCAACACATATATGAAGAGTGCGTACCGAGGAGAATATTGCTGCTGTGTCGGCCAGTTACAATGAAGATCACGATATTTCCAAATACAGCCATAAAAAATACAGCTGCTGCAAGAACTGGAGCCGGGTAACGTACCACAACGTCATTGTTTGGTGAATGTGATTTAGGAAAGTTGGAAGAAGATCCATTTTTCTATCAAAAAATTGTCTTCAGCAACGAAGCTTATTTTTCGTTGAATGGGTAAGTCAAAAAACACAATTGCCGAATTTAGTGTGAAGAGCAGCCAGAAGCAGTCACGTGAAATCTCTCGTGAACAGGGACAAGTTAGCCACAATTTCAGACTTGTAAGACATTATTACAGCTGTCATTGGTGAATTACCGGCCGAAATGCTGGGAAAAGTATGCTAAAATTAGAGCTCACGGATGGACCACCTACGGCGTAGCCGCGGGCAACATTTACATGAAAAAATCTTTAAAAAGTACATTTGAGACATTCATTTGTCGCCCCAAATAAATACACTCACAATATTATCTCGTTAAAAACAACTTAAAATACATATTAAATTAATCGAAAATGCAATCAAAAAGAGGACTACTGATTTTCCATTATATTAAACCCATTTTGTTGTTTATTTTTAATCATTGTTTGATAATCGGCAAAAGTAAAAACAATAGAAGATTCTTTTAATACAACCATCAAATTTTTACTGACAAAAAGTTAGAAAAAACTACTTTTGTGTTTTGTTTTTCAAATTGAAAGTTTTTTTATTTGTATGTATTTACAAAACAGAGCACAACACATGCAGATGTATATATATTTATTGGCTTTGTGTGTATATATACTTGAATAATTTCTTGTAATTTTTATTGAAATAATTTTGTATATATACAAACTATTTTGGTAAAAAAACAAAAAGGAATTATATGAATTTATATTTTTTGAAGCAGAAAACATAAAATTTTTCATTTAACTGAAAATATCAACTCCTACTGAATGTCTGTAAATTTTTATAGTTTGTTTTTTGAATGACTGATTCAAATAGTTAAAAAATATATTTCTATGAATTTCAATTGATTCTTCATTTAAGAACAAACTTTACGTATTACTTTTTAAATAAACTACAGTCGGTTACGGAAAATATTTTGTGAGTGTATTTCCTTCACTTTCTTTGGTATGGATTAACGAGGATGAGAAAATTTTCCCCTTTGGCTGTTTGCCCTTGCCTAGATACCTGAAATTTCATTTATATGCACTCTGAAGTATAAAATATGTGTCGCCTTGCGTATGTGCTAATTTTCTAATAAGGTACTTTTTGAACCATTTTCATCTGGAGTGCATAAGTCGACAGTCAGCAAACACCAGAGGGCATGAGATTGATCAAAAAGCAAGGAAACTGGGAACCTTGCCGTTTTTCTCTTTTGATCCATTACAACAACCCCAAGCGCAAAAATTATGGGTTTTGCCTGGACAGCTCTGCATTTGGTGGAAACAGCGCGGTGGAATCTACTACGAGCTGCTCAAACCGTACGAAATGATCGCTAAAGGAACGCTATCGGACTTAATTTAAGCGTTTGAGCTGCGAACTGAAGTAAAACCAGCCGGAATACGAAGAAAGGGACGACAAAAAGATTTTGCAGCATGCCAACACTCGGCAACATATTCCAAGATCGGTCAAGACCTACTTGGAAAGGCTGAAATGAGAAGTCCTACCCCACCCGCCGTATTCTCCAGATATCCCTCCTTCCTACCACTATTTGTTTCGACCGATGACACATGACCTGTCAACGCAGATTGGATTATCTCAAAGGACGAGTCGTTATTCCGAGCTGGTATCCGAAAATTGCCATAAAGATGGGAAAAATTTGTGGCCAGCGATGGATAATACTTTAAATAATATATTTGTAATTATTTTTGCACAATAAACCCTTTTATTTTAAGAAACAACGATAATTTTTAATTCTAGGTCCATTTGGCATAGAGTGAATCGATTTTAACGACCTATTGAAGCTCAAGGCTATTGAAATGTGTTTTAATAATTATAATAATATTTTTATCACAATTTTCACAAAAACACCTCTATTTATACGCTACACCACGTGGAAATGGTTTAATGGGGTTGTGCTAATATCTGTAACTTAAATAAATAACAGACCTAGGAACTTAAAGTATACCAATCGACATAAAAAAAACTTTTTTAGTATATTTAGCAACATTCGTCCATCGATCTGTTTATATATACTTGCGATAAAACTACAAGTCACTGTTCTAAGGATAATTGCAGAAGTTCATGTTTTACCCTAGTCGGTATAGAATGGCCGTCTTAATCACGCTTAAATTGACATTTTCTTATTTGAATGCAATATACAACCAATAAATTATTCTTTTAAATTTAAAGAAAATCGGAACACATTTAAACCTAGTCCCCACACGCATAAGCCACCCAATCGATATATGTTTAAATATTATTTTTTGACAATTTGATTCATATTTTTTCTATATTTTCTGCCTTGTTAATTATTTAATCCGCTTTCCGAAATTGACCCTAACTGTGGCGTAGGGTATGTCATGGACGGGCTTGACCGACTATACCTTTTTATTTGCTTTTGTTTATGTAAAATTCTGTTTATTATTTATCTAAACAAATATTCTATGTATAATTACAGATGTATCTTTAATACCAGCATATTTATTAAGTCTTGCAATATTTACTGTACCCTTTATGGTCATACAATCGTTTATGGGACAATTTTCAAGTAGTGGATTTATATCAGCATTTCGTTTATCACCATTATTTAAGGGTAAGTAAAAATTATAATTGAATCCTGCCTTATCACATTAAATATAATTTATATTTATCTAGGCATTGGTTATGTTACATTAGCTTTAAATATCTGTGTACTGACCTATTACAGTATCTTTGCAATGGTCCCACTTTTATACATGTTTGTCTCAATGCAACCTACTTTGCCCTGGAGTTGTGAAGGTTTTAAGAAATGGGCACATAATTTAACCGAAGAAGAAGAGATTAATGTGAGTATAATTTTCTTTATTATGATTAGGGATAGAGAGTATTACTGGACTTTAAATATTTTTCCCAAAACACAGGACAGTTATATAATCTTTGGAATAATCACGCAGAGAAAAAACAAAGTTGTAATATAATCACTGCTACTATATTGTGCTTGCTGCAATCGGGCATGGTTGTCACAACCAAGTTATTGGTTTTCTAACCATCAACATGGTTGCTACCATCATTATTTAGTAAATATTTTACTATTTTATGATTGGCACCTTCTATTTATTTTATATCGATTGGCTGTAACCATACTGTGGTAACAAAAATTCTGACAATGAAAAAAATATGATAATTATGCAACGATAAAATGTTGGCAACAATCAATAAATAATTATACAATCAAAGAAAGAAAAGTCCTTAAAGTCTGTGATTTTGTCCCTAACAATTTTTCTTCAAAAAGTCCTTAATATTAATTTTTTTTTGTAGAAAAAACATTTCTAAAGGAAATATTCTTAAATTTAAAAAGCTTTTTTATAGCTTCTAAGAACTTTTTCTTTAAGATTATCCAGGAATCATAATATAGTTATGACGGGCCATAAAATTATAACATTTTGAGCATACTATGATTACGTGCGATCATATTATGATAAATTCAATATAACATGTTTATTTAGGACAATAATATAGTAATTTTTGAATCATAATATAACTGTAGGGACCATATTATGGTAAAAATATGGTTATTTTTTTATCATAATATGACAACAAAAATATAGTACGATTATGGTTGGTACAACCATAAACCCAAAAATATATGATGCTCTTCGAATATGATTGACCCAACCATGTTTTTTCTTTGCGTGATTTTAGAATAATCATTATTTGTATGCAATTCCTGAGCAATTTTACTACAAACTTCAATATGCCAAAATTGCCAAAATTTGTCAAGACTTTTAGCCTCATTTTCACAATATCCTGTTAACTACTAACTGGGACTTTATCTGACACATTTTTTGTTGTTTTTCATGTAAAATTTTAACTAAATATTCAATAATTGTATGAAAATTCACATAAATAATTTTATATTTTGAATTAAGTTCTCAGAATATTATGGAATAATTTTCCCTAAAAATTCTCACATATTTGTTAAAGAGAGACGAATAAAAAGATATTTATGTTATCAGATTCAAAAAAAATCAAATCTCGATATTAATGTTCAGATTCAAAAAATCAAATCTCTGAAAATGTTGAAATAATAGAAACGAAGCGGCGTATTTGAAAAATTAAATAAATTTTTCATTCTAAAAAAAATTATATAGAAACTCAAAAGAGGGATTTCAAGTTTTATAATGTAACAATGAGTTCTTCTTCGTTAGTTGGGGTAAGCTCGCAGAGGAAGGGATCGCCACAAAAATTTGTTTAATACAGTGGCAGACAGTAAATGGCAGTTTTACCAAAACGTTATAAACTTTAATATCCTATGACTAAACACAAAATAACACCTAAACTACACAGACAAAACAGATTCATTGTGACAACCGAATTCTTTGCCAACTGAATAATTTGGTTGCAGCAACTGAATTTTTTGTTTGTGGTAATCAAATACATATATCCTGACACATTTAAAATATTTTTCTTTAACCGAAATTCTGTTGTATTAACTGAATTCCTGTAGTATTAAACAAATTTTTGTTGCCACAAACAATTATATAGGTGTCCCCAACCGAACCATTCGGTTGGAAAAAAATTTAGTTGCCATAATGAATCTGTTTTCTCTGTGTATAATAATTGTAAGATAGAAAAAAGGGTGTCCTTCGAAAGGAAAGATCCAGCTGAGTCTATGAAGAGCGAACACAAGGGGTGCTTTCAAGTCGTATGATGCTTACATGTTGTCCGCAGGGATGCTCGTTGGATCTTCGTGGGAGGTGAAGAATTCATGGCACACACTCGAAGGATATTTGCTGGAAGTGACCCACACTACGCAGACACTCATCTTCCTAGCTTGTGTGCAACACACCGCACACACTGTGTTAACATCTTACAGATTCCCAGAGTCTCGAGGTATATCCTCGAGACTCTGGTATATCCTCGAGACTCAAACTATCCTCATAATAGGTGAATCCGCACATGGCACACACTCTAAGGGCACACTGAAAGGATGTTTGTGAGAGGTGACCAACGCTTGACACGTACTCAAAAGATCTTTGTGGGAGGTGACCAACGCTTGGCACACACTTAAAGGATCTTCGTGGTTCAGCACACACTTGAAGGCTGTTTATAGGAGGTGATCTGCGCACGGCAAACACTCAAAGGATGTTCGATAAGGTATAAGGATGCCCACGCTCATGCCGATAGTCACAAATATTTAGAGGACCTTAAGGGATACCCGCAGAACTTCAAAGAATATTCACAGGATCCCAAAGGATATTTGCAGAACATCGAAAGATATTAAGATACGTATAAGGACCTGCACAGGATACACGGAGGATATTTCCGAAATCCGCACTCACTTTTTAGGTGAATGCCACTCATTGAAAGACCTTTGCCGGGTAGGGCAGGATTATTCAAAGGGCGATCATACGAACACTTCCTCTTAAAACAAAATTAATATGGAGACGGAGCTGACAGACACCTAACTCGTTAAAAAATATCGAAGGATATTCACAGGATCTCAAAGGATGTTCGCAAGACGTCGAAGGATATTCAAAGGACCTCGAATGATATTCCCGGCACCTCGAAGGATATTTGCAGGATCTCGAAGAATATTTACTGGACTTCAAATGATATTCGCAGGATTTCAAAGAATATTCGCAGGAGCTCAAAGGATGTTTGAAGGATTTAAAAGGATATTCGCATGACCTTGAGGGATATTCACAAGACCACGCAAGATATTCACAAGACCACGAAGGATATTCACGAGACCTCAAAGAATATTTACAGGTCCTCAAAGGATATTTACAGAACTTTCAAATGATACTCAAAGAATACTTGTAGTCGTGGCTCCTGGCACTTAATCCAGATTTTTCCAGTGTTGCTCCTTATATATCCCCAATAAAAGCTGATTGTGTTGGTAGTAGTGGATGTAGCTGACCTGCGAGAAAAGAGCTTATCCCAGGACACGTCACGTGGCCGGTTCATTGTTATAGAGACGCGTCACTTTAGCATAGGCTTATCCTAAGAAAGGATCAATTGTCCTCTGTGACATGTCACATTACTGGTCTAAAAGAACATGTCATGACTTTTAAACCGGTCACGTGGTAGATACTTTAGGAACCGTTCCTCTTTTCACCTATCTCGTGATATGTATTTTCAGAACTAGTCCAGTTTTCACCTATTACGGGAGAGATCCCAATTCTCAACTCACCCCTTTTTTCCCGCAGGGTGGTGTAAACCACAACGTGCGTAGACAATAATTAAAACTATTGATAGTCGAATTAATTATGCTAAATTTTTGGAAAAATTATTATCCGTAAATTTAGAGGTTTTGCATAATTTTCGAGCGGCGCAGCATACAAAAAATTCTTTTTCTAGTTTACATTGTCCAAAACGTCCTTAAAAACGTTTGATGTCGCCATAAAATTAGAAATTATAAATATACCCAGCAAAATAAGAGCTGAGGAATAAGCAGTTTAACACTACATCTACTGAACACGAAGTTGTGAAAATTTTGGTGAATCATTAATGATTTTAACATTGGCGTGTCATTGGGAGGAAGTAGTTTGTTTCGGTGCTATGAAAAATCGATGAGAACACGCAAAGAAAAAACATGGTTGGGTCAATCATATTCGAAGAGCATCATATATTTTTGGGTTTATGGTTGTGCCAACCATTGTTATACTATATTATGGTTATCATATTATGATAATAAAATAACCATATTTTTACCATAATATGGTCCCTAGAGTTATATTATGATTCAAAAATTACCATATTATTGTCCTAAATAAACATGCTATAATGAATTTGTCATAATATGATCGCACGTAATCATAGTATGCTCAAAATGTTATCATATTATGGTCACTCATAACTATATTATGATTCCTGGATTATCATTATATGATCCATAATCTAAGAAAATTTCTTCAAGGAAACGTACCTAGACTATAAAAAAGTTTTTTAAATTTAAGAATATTTCCTTTAGAAATGTTTTTTCTAAAAAAAATAATATTAACGACTTTTTGAAGAAAAATTGTTAAGGAAAAAATCATAGACTTTAAGAACTTTTCTTTCAGTTATTTTTTGTATTTAAAAAATACAAAAATATTTATATTTGGACTTTCTATATCTGCATATATTTAGTTAGAATATTGTTCTACCTTGAGTCCAAAAATCTAATATGATATTGTCATATTAGATTTTATTTATTTATTGCCTTTCAAAAAGGTTGATCATTTTCATGATAGACAATACAATTGTTTCGTAGGCATCGCCCTACTCATCAGTTGTCTGCATAAAGAAAATGATGGTTGGTTAATTTTAACTAAGACATTATATTCAAATAATAATATTAACAATATGAGAATTGTTTAAAATAAAAAAAAAAATGTCTAAAAAAGAGTTGACAAGATGATTGGTTAAGGAATACAGACATTTTTTTTTTTTACTTTAAACAATTCTCATATTGTTAATATTATTTTTTGAATATAATGTCTTAGTTAAAATTAACCAACCATCATTTTCTTTATGCAGACAACTGATGAGTAGGGCGATGCCTACGAAACAATTGTATTGTCTATCATGAAAATGATCAACCTTTTTGAAAGGCAATAAATAAATAAAATCTAGTATGACAATATCATATTAGATTTTTGGACTTAAGGTAGAACAATATTCTAACTAAATATATACAGAACATTTCTTTCTTTGATTGTATAATTATAATTGTTTATTGATTGTTGCCAGCATTTTATCGTTGCATAATTATCATATTTTTTTCATAGTCACAATTTTTGTTACCACAGTATGGTTATAGCCAATCATAATATAAAATAGACGGTGACAATCATAAAATAGTATAATATTTACTAAATAATGATGGTAGCGACCATGTTGAAGGTTAAAAAACCAATAACTTGGTTGTGACAACCATACCTGATTGCAGCAAGCACAATATAATAGCAGTGATCATATTGCAACCATGTTTTTTCTCTGCGTGAAGATAGACTCTTTTCATTAGTTTACGGAAGCTGTTAAATATAGGGACTACAAAATAAATATAGGGAGTGGCTTTGTTTTAAAGTTGAAAATGTGATTTTCAACACGCCAAAAATTATTATTACGACCAGGATAAAGTGGATAACACTGGTATGCAAAATAGGTTTTCAATAAGGCATTTAATGACTGTAGGAATTAACCAAAGGTAAGGGTTAATATCAACATTTTGGAAGTTGTTTAAAATGACTTCTTACATATCGAAAAATTTGCACTATTAACTTCATTGGATGTTCTGAAAAAGAGATTCGTAAAGAATAACATCCATTTTATTTTGCTAGGTATAAAAATGTATAAAATTCTTCTTTGTTTTAGCTTTGTAATATTAAACTTGATAATGATACCGAGGACTTGGTTTCAAATGATACACATTTTTATTATCTTAATCATCATGTGCCATCAGTTTTGTATTTTAAGTGAGTGAAAATTAATTATTTTAATTTGTGTTATTTCTCATTTAAGCAATTTCTTATTTTTATAGGTCCATCTTTAATGATCTCAATTTGTTTACTTATGAAGATGTTGAATATTCTATGTCCTGGCAATTGATTTTGTGCGCCATAATAGTTTGGGCCATAATAGCTGTGATAATTTATAAATTTTTCAATACAGAAAAGGTAAGTCGACTGATATCGAGTCGATTCAAAGTTGATTAATGAAATCGTCCGAAATGCAGCAGATTTAATGTTGTGGCAGATCAGGCATCCGTAATAAGATGGGCTGAAAAACTATTTAAACTTTTTTACATTGAACCTATTCATTGTTTTTTCTTCCAGTTTGGTGAATTGATTCGTTATTCGGTATGGACTTTAAGCGGTTTATTGCTATTATTTTTAGTACGTTTTAGTTTCTTACCCGGGGCCGGTACCGTTTATAGACATGTATTTACACCTAATTGGAAACAAATTCTTGTTGGTTTTACTATGATACCATTTTATGGTTTATCAGCTTTTGGTCCTGGTTGGGGTATTTTTATTACTCTCTCCAGTTTTAATAAATTTAAAACAAATATTATGCGTTCTAGTTGGATTATTGGTGTTGGACAATTTTTTATAATACTTGCCTTAAATTTGTTAGTCCATTTTACGGAGAGATTTTTTAATGGTAAACTATTTATTATTCCTACCTAAAATTAATTAATCTCAAATGCTTACTTATCATCTTTATATGCAGAAGCGACTGATGGAAATTATTATTCACAAGTGGAACATGTTTGGACATTATATTTATCCAGTGGCAGTGTTATGGCCCATATGGGATGGGCTAACCTATGGACAATATTGTTTTATTTTATGTTGTTTTTGGCAGCATTAACTTTAATTGTAAGTTAATTGATTTTAAGTAATTATATTTTGGAACACAGAGAGAAATAATGAAATTCTTTTTCAGTAAGCTAATGAAACATTTCTTAACAAAATAAATGAAAACATTGTTAAATTTAATCATAAGTTTCATAGATTTTATGAAACTAGTTTTTGAATAAAACTTTTTTACAGAGTGTTTTTAATAAATACATTGAAATTTTCATAAAATTATATGAAAACCTACATAAACATAATGCAAAGTTTCAATGGATGAGTTCCAGTGATAATTCCAAAATAATTCTCTCAGTGTATACTGAATTTAAAAACTATATTTATAAAGTTTTGGTGTTACATTTTTACTATATATGATATTGGACAAAATCTGTTGTTTCGGTTCAAAACACATTAAGAGGAAAATTTTTGTTAAATATTGCTGTTGTTTTTTTTTTGCAGATCATTCAACTATATTCCGTTTTGACTACAATTTTTGATGAGTTTGTTAATTTGAGAGAACGTAAATTAGAAATCTGTATGGGCCTTATAGGTGTTATGGCTGCATGTTCTTTATATTTTACCTCAAATGTAAGTTTAATTTAATTATACAGAAATTTTACACTATAAAGGGTTAATTACATAGGCCGATAAAATTTGAAAAAAGTCAACACCCTGAGACTGAAATCAAAATCTCCCACATACTAGATCCGGTATTTGAAGTTTTTAAAATATAATATTAGATTTTTAATAAGCGCTACCTAAAGTTCCAGATAAATAGCTTAAATAAAATCTTGTTTATTGAAATCATTCGCCATATTGGATCCGCCATTTTGAATTTTAGAAATCTGATGTCAATTTCATATCTAGAACGCCAAACTTGTTGAGTATCATCTACAATTATCCGCCATATTAGTTGTGCCATTTCTAGTTTTAAAAACCTACCCTGAGGGAAAATTGGGTTTGTTGGGAATTAAGTGCTGTCCCGTGATAGGTGAAAACTGGACCGGTTCCGAAAATACAAAGAAGGGTGAAAAGAAAACAGGTTCCTAAAGTACCTACCATGTGACCAGTTTAAAAGTCATGACATAGTCTTTTGCGTTTTTTCTGTGATATGTTCTTTGGGGTTAGTTGTGCGACATGTTCTTTTAAACCAGTCCTGTGGTATGTCACATAGGGCAATTGATCCTGTCCTAGGACAAGCCCATGTTAAAGTGACCGGTCCTTTTCATATAAAAAAACCGGTTCCCTTGAATAGGTCCTTTTCCCGCTGGGTAATGTCAGCTTCGTATATAGAGACTCCGAAAATCCCCCTTAATAATAAATTCTTAGCGAATCCGTAAACAAAACTTGAAAGAGTAAATTAGTTTTGAAATGCATTTCTTAAAAAGTTGAATTCATAGACTGAAGTCAATAAGAAAAAAACTGTGAATGAATTCACAGAATGAAAACTTAGCGAAAGAATTCCCTGAAAAAACTTTAACCAATCACATAAATAAAGTCTAACTCCTACATCTCATCCGATGGTACCTAAGACCACGGTGTCCAGTAGAGTAGCTCATTAAGGTCCTCAAATCCCCCCTGTTAAGGGACGAGAGTCACCTCGATCCTCTATTGAAATGAAAAATTTATCTCTTAGCTTGGCGTTGAGTAATGAAAGTTTCCCAGTACCTAGACAAATCAGACTTGAATCACTCCCTAACTTGCCACAATTGGTCAAACAGTCAGCCCTTTTTTTAACCGCATGACTTGGTTATAAAAGTCATGCAGAGCGTGACAGACAAGCAACTTTACTTTCGGAAAGGATGTTATTTGCCCACGGCCAGAGCTTGCTGAAACCCAGGTCATATACAACCGCCCTCGTGCTCTTATTCGGTTGCCTCGAGCCATCGGCGAATCAGACGTGAGCTCGCTGTTCAGGGTCCCGGGATCGATTGATCCATGTGCTGATGTCTTTGTACTTGACGAAATTCTGTTCCGGTACCATCGACTCTGTGATCTTTCTGATTCCTTAGTTCGGCACTCTTTATACAGGGTCCGCCATCTAACGTTTTTTTTTCAACTAGTGCTTATTTCGTGAATGGTAACATTTAGCTCATGTCTGATTTGACAGATAATTAGTTTTATCCTTCCGATGAACGAATATGGTTGTGTATACGCTTGAACAACGCTGGGAAATATTGCGACATTACTTTGAAAATCATGGTAATGTTGCAGAATGTCATCTTTTCAATGTCATCTTTTCAAAAGAAGCTCATTTTGATCTTGGCAGGTATGTAAACAAGCAAAATTGTCGCATTTGGGGCACGAAAAACCCGCACGCATACATTGAAAAGCCGATGAACCCAAAACGAGTCACTGTTTGAACGAATTTTTGAATGATGTTGAGCGAATTTTTGTTCCCAAAAATTAAAGAGGAGGATATTGGCAACATTAGGTTTCAACAGAACGGCGCTACGTGCCACACATCCGAAGCTACACTCGATGTTTTGCGCCCTGTTTTTGAAGATCGCATTATCAGCCGCAGAGCTGATGTCGTTTGGCCACCTCGGAGCTGCGATTTGACACCGTTGGACTATTATTTGTGAGGTGCCGTCAAAGATAAGTGTTACGCCGACAAGGCAATGACAATTGACGCTTTAAAGGACAATATTCGTGAAGCCATTGGTGAAATACAGCTGCACACAATCGATAATGTGCTTAAAAATTGGACCGATCGTGTAGGCTACTGCATGGCCAGCCGAGGCAGCCATTTGAATGAAATTATTTTCCATTATTAACCGGAAGGATTGTACTTTCAAATAAAAAAAGGAATTTGAAAAATATTCAGTAGATTTTTTTATAGCATTTTCAAAAAAAAAAGTTATTTGGCGGACCCTATAGTACTAAATTCCTTTAGTCTAAGAGAGCCCATAATGTCAGCCTCCATTACAGAAATATGCAATGGTGCAAAGCACAGCATGGTTCAAATTGCGTCCGTCGGACACGTTTTGCCGGCCCCAGTAATCTTAATTCAAGCAAAACGATAAATGTTCTACACCATGCAGGAGCAGCATAGGTGGTAAGACGTTTAATAGTATTGAACGACAAGTAGCCTATATGTGACATCAGACCCTATATCCTTCCAAAAGGACTCTGACAGGCATAATATGTCCTGGTAGCGTTTTTGGACGCGTAGTCAAGGTGTTTATTCCAGGTAAGGGATTTGTTAAGTGTTATCCTCAGTTAATTCACACTGTCCGAAAAGCCTATTGTAGTATGTCTAACAACAGCCTTCTTCTCGTGAATGGTATCCGTTTTAGAAGAGTTTATAGACAACCCCTTTTTTCAACACCAAGCGTAAGTAAAGTTTAGAGTTGCATACGCTCAGAAGTAGTCCTGTCATCACAGCCGACAACTGACATGACAAGATTATCGGCGTAGACTTATATCCTAAAGCCCAAGTCGTTCAGCCCCTCAAGCAGTTCATCAATGACCAGTGTACATAATAACGGCGAATAAATCGCCCTAGGAACAATACCTGGTTGCATTTACAAGTAGCCCTTATGCTACACGGAGAAAACAGATTCATTGTGAAAACCGAATTTCTTGCCAACCAAATGGTTTGGTTGGAATCACTAAAATATTCGTTTGTCGCTAACGAAATTCGGGTAATGCAACATAATGAGATTACTGCAACCTAAATATTCAGTTGACAAGACACTCGATTGACACGATGAATTTGTTTTCTCTATGCTAGATGTGATTTTGGAGCGTTGGCAAAGCATTGGTAGCAACAGTAAAATAAATGTTCTAACAACATAGAATTTTTATTTTTTTTTATAAAATTTGATTATTATTATTATAAAATTTGATTATTCTTAAATTCAATAGGATTGTATGGGTTAAATTAATAATATATAATTTCTAATTTCAGCATGGTGTAACATATTTTACCGCTTTATCAATCGATACAAATATAACACATAACGCCATTAATTTACTATTAATATTGGTTGTTTTATGGATATATGGACGCATGCGTTTCCAACGAGATGTTGAATTTATGATAAATGAACGATTTTCAACGTGGAAAATTAATATATTAAGATTTGTGGTGCCTTTTGGCATGTTATTGGCCCTGGTAAGTAAAAATAATTATGTGTAGCATAAATATGTTTTACCAACTCAATTCTTAATATCCTTGGTGCTTCTTCCAATCCTACACGACTTATCTGCTTAAGCTCCTTCAAGTTATATTCCTCTGCTAAAATTCTTTTTTTCCTTCCCAGTTGTTTTTTAAATATCAATAAATTCATTGTATCGTCTATTTTCTTTCTCTATATTTATTTTATTGATAGATCTTTGCTATTGTAATATCTGGATATGAGCATAGAGTTACTTCTTTACTTATCGATTTATATGCCATACTTACGATATTAATACCATGGCTATGTATACCCGGTTATGCTATATATTGTATGGTAAAAACTTTGGGTCCTTTAAAAAGTCGATTTTCAAGATGTTGTCGTCCCACCGATTGGTATCCGATAGAAGCTGAAGAAAGGCAAAAATACGAAGAAGCTATGGGAAATGTAGATATAACCCATACCCTAAGTGAAGTTAAAGAAGATCAAGTTTTATGATTTTAATCGAATTTCTAATTATGTTAATAATTGTACCCCAACCCTCTCCCTATCCTTATATTCTTACTATTTTCTATTTATGTAAATTTATAATTTAATAAAAATTATACTTAAATCATAAGAACACATAGAAAAAATATTTCAAAATCAAGCAAAAATATTATTAAATTAAATAGAAACAGTGTTAAAATCATATTAAGTTTGTTTTCTTTTTAATTTATATATGTTTCTACTTATTTTATAATATGGGAAAATAACATCTAAAATGTAAATATTTTAATTTAAATTCAATAAAGTTTGAACCAATTAAAAGCATATTTACTTTAATAAGTTTCATACTTAATTTAAAAATGTTCATAGAAATTAAGATGTTTATTCAAATATGATAATTGATTTAAATGTGATTTTTTTTCTCTGTATAGAAATTAAATTTTAGAATTAATAGCTATTTCAACAAGATTTCCTAATGCTGTTTGAACTTTGGTACGAATTCTGGTTTTCAAATTTTACTGAAACGTCACAATTTAAAAATATCGCGGTATCAGGGTATCAAACCCTTGCCAAATAAATTTATTCAATTTGTTTATTTTCTTTCCTTAAAGGAAGATACTTAGATTTAACCTCTCCAAATTTAGAAACATTAATTTTTACATTTCTTTTTTTTTAGTTTGGAATCACATATATTGCACTTTATAAGCACTCGATGTTCGGCGGTATGATAGCAATATATGCCTGCATTTTTATTTTGTTACCTTGGCTATTCATACCGGGTTATGCAGTACGTTCAATGCTTCAAGGTATAGGTTCAATTAAAATGCGTTTTCGAAGTTGTTGTCGACCCACTGACTGGTATCCCGTTGAAACTGAAGACCGGCAACGATATGAAGAGGCAATGGGCACTATGGATATAACACATCAACTTTATGAGATAACAGAAGAAGTTTTATAAGAATAACAGATAATATTTATATTTTTTAATAAAATTTATAGAATAATTATGTGTGCTAAGTGTTGTATTATTCAATTAAAAACAGAGTTGTTAAAATTTAACTTTTAAACAATCCAACAATAGATAATAGGACGATACAGTATTTGTAGCCATGTTTAAGTGTTAAATTTTTAATAAATCTGTTTTAAAAGGGCGATACAACATTCAACACACCTTGTGAACTCCTTTAATGATTTAAGTGTTTTCTAGTATAATTTAAAATTTTGTCAAATTTATTTTTTTAAAACAGTTTTAAATCATTGTCTCCCCAGGAAAAACAGGGTTGTCCCAAAAGTAATGATTTGTCATTATGAAATAGTGGTCAAATAGACCGTAAGTAGTTGATACCATGTTTTTTCTGGGTCGATCTCTTGTGAAAAGCCGAAAATTTCTATATTTTGTGCATAATTTTTAAAGCTTATACATACTAATTATGTTCATTATCTTAATTATGTTATTAAAATCGTTAACTGTTTATATAATCTAAAAGATTAAAAATAAAGGAAATTAAAAAAATCCCTAATTTTATTGAAATAAAATTAAAGTATTCTATTCTAAATTTAAAATTAGGGCTCAAAAAAAATCCAAAATCATTTTTTTTATTAATTTATAACGGTCTTTCAAGCTTCGTGTATTTACAAGAGAAGCAAATTATTCATTTTATAGCTAGGCTGATACATGTATTCTGTAAGTCGATCGCAGGCCCACTTAGCGAAGCAAAAACGCATTGGATGGTCACTTGGCTTCAACTCCTGAACCAATTGGACTTTGTATGGCGTCATACCAAGGTCTTTATGCAAAATTCGTCTCAATGATGTCTCCGAAATGTTCAATTGTTGAGAACGACGGTGAATTGATGTTGATGGCGCTTCACGCACACTTTCTGCCACAGCAGCAATATTCTCGGGTGTACGCACTGTTTTTGGCTTTTCACGCTTTGGTTTATCGATGAGAATGCCAGTTTCTTTCACTTTTTTCACAAGATAACGAACATACGGAGCTGACGGTGCTTCTCTTCTTCCAAAACCCGTACGCAATTTTCGCACACATTCTGCAACATTACCATGATTTTCAAAGTAATGTCGCAATATTTCCCAGCGTTGTTCAAGCGTATACACAACCATATTCGTTCAGCGGAAGAATAAAACTAAGTGTTACCATTCACGAAATAAGTACTAGTTGAAAAAAAAACGTTAGATGGCGGACCCTATATATGGAGTCTTGATGGGCGTTTAGAGAGCTGTTAAAATTAACTTTATAATTTTGGCTCCAAGTTGATTGCAATTTCTAAACAATGTATCTAGTGTCCTGGTAATGGATATTTGTGTGTCGCTTCAGTTCTAAAAACAGAACCTAGACTCCAGTATAATGGGCAGATCTGAGGCGGTTTGGTGGAATACCGGAACGTGCAGGGTGTCGAGGATTATGTGGAAGTATTACGATCTTAAATCGACAGGTTTTGTGTTATCATTAACCAGAAGAGATTGTGGAGGTACTAACGAATCACTGCCGTACTCCGGTTCTTGCCAAGAGAGCGTAGAAGCTGGCGCGTGATAATTGTGGGGTTTTTAAGGTATCGGGGGATAAAAAGACGGTGGAGAATATTATTTGGGACTGTCGGGCTCTTTCGCGCTCCAGGCCAAGTTGCTTGGGAGATTATCTATTCCACAATCTCGTGTAAATCAAGAATCGGAGTTCTGAGACTCCTAACATTTGCTAAGAGAATGTAGGGCACCCTGGCTGCTATCACATCTGACTAATCTTTTATGCCGGTTATCGTTTCTATCTGGTAACGAGGACGGGTCAATAAGTCATAGCCTAATTTATGAATTTTCGCCATTGAAAAGAAGTTGTCACACGATTGCGTTTGCGTTCGATTGTGAGCAAAAGTGCCACCCATCTTGCTTTCTCATACCCAAGTAATCATTCAAAAATTAAATCACTGAGCCATGTGAGATGCCTATGACTTCCACAATCTTTTGCACTTTCAATCTCCGATAGGCCAACACCATATCGTGATTTTTTTTTAATTTTTTCGGCTGTAGAGACCTCTACTGGGCGTCCACATTGAAATTCAGTAAACTACTTTTTATCATTGAATTGGTTTGAGTAGTGTGTGAAAATTCACGGGTTTAATTTTCTCCTCAAATGACGCGGTGCTCTGCTATAAATGACGCAGCTTAATCAAATTTTGACAGGAGCAGTGTTGACATTTTAGTTAAGCGGCGGTAAATTTAAAAAGTCGCGGACTTATTGGCCCGCCCTCGTAACCTAACCTATACAATGTCAGGGGGGCTTATATCTGAGTACAATGTGTAGTACCGTAAAAATTGGTTAAGAAAATATGCAGAGTGGGCCAAAAACACTCACCAAATGTTGTTTTGTTATGTCTTTAAAATAAATTGACATAATTTATTTTTTTAATGTTTATTTGGACCTTTAAGTTTATTTCCATAAATTTTTAAAAATTATATCCGTGAAGTGGGTGCCGCCATTTTTGATGGGGAGAATTTCGGGCAATAAGTTCTTGAACTCTTGTTAAATTTTCTCTTTGTGAGATTCCACAATCTGTGAATTGTCCACATAGACCGGTGACTTCAAAAAAACCCCAAAGATAAAAGTATGAAGCGGATAAATCGGGTGATCTTGCTGGCCAAATCGTCAAAATGAATCCTTAGGTCATCCGCAAATGCATCCTGCAAAATGCAAAATGTCTATTGTGTCGCGAACTGTGTGTGTCATTGTGCTGTCCTATTGGAACCACATGTCCTCTAGTACCAAATCATCAATTAGTTAATCATTGTTCTGTGTCGCTCACCAGTTACAGTAAAGGTGTTAGCATCGTCATCCTCGAAAAAATAAGGCTCGATGTTACCTCCGGCGTAAATGACTCCCCATGCATTGACTTTGAGTGGATATAATGGTTCTTTGTGAATGATTTGTTGATTATCAGTGCCTCAGAAGCGCACATTTTATAAGGTTAGGTATCCGTTCAGAAAAAAATTACCCTTTCGCTCATGATAATTGTGTACAGAAAATCGTTCATTGTAAAATAGTCACGAGTATTTCGCATTTTGTAGGCGTATAGCGTAATGACGTTGCCAGCATTTGCAAAAGTGATAGAATCTTCCGTTAGGGTAATAAATTTTGGGCCACCTTCTACATATTTAATCCATATCTTATTATGAAATCTTATAAAAAAAATCAATATATTGATAAAATTTTATAAATATGGTGAAATTCTCCTAAGAATCTATGAAAAAAAATTTATGTATTTGTTTCACCAATACTATAAAGGAAAATTCTTTCAGCAGAAAAGTGTAAATTCAGTCCTGACGAAATTTGTTCCTGAATTTCTGTTTAATATTTTTTAAAATGTTTAATTAAATTTAATTTGAAAGCAGTTCATAAAAATTAAAAACCCAACTGTCATACTGCGGCGCTCCAAAAAAAAACAATAATTGCCTTCAAACAAATTCAACAAAAAAAATCTTAAAAATATTAAATAGTTTTCTTAAAATTTAAGAACAAACTTCTTTCTCGGTCAATTTGACTCAACTTCTTTTCAAATCTAATTTTTTTATTTCATTTTTTTTTTGTTCTCTAATCTACAAATAGACGCACAACGATGGAGTACCCAACGATGCAGAGTGGAGTGCACTTAAACAGAGATGGCATGATACAAGAAGTTTCTAAGTGCAAAAAAGACGGAAACAAAATCCGCTCTGCAGAGTAGAATACTCCACAGTTGTGAATGAGACATAAAGCTTAAACTTTTCAAATTTATTTTTTAATTTTCTTTAACAATTCTAATGTTTCAAATTTTTTCATATTTAACTCTTTCATAATTTTTTGAGAATTTTTAAATTCATTATAAGCCAAACGATAATCATCCTGTGCTGGTAACCAAAATTTAGGTTTTAACGAATTAATAAAATTATCTTTCATTGGATTACTCGATAAAAATATTTTCTTTAACATGTACAAAGGAATGCAAATAATGGAAATGGCACAACTGCACCAACCCATGATTATAGCCCACTCAGGATAATTACGATCATTATAACGTACGGGTCTATTGAATACTATTGTCGTTAGGAAAATGAACTAAAAAGATAAAAAATAAATATAATTAAATAAACTCATAATTACGTGAGGTTTCTTTGAAAACTTACGATCAATATAAATGGTGTTATAAATTTCCAACAGTATCGCCATATCTTTTCTGGTCTTTTACCTATCATGAAATAGATGTCATCAATGAAATTATCAACACCATAAATCCATGAGACCATCACAACTTCAAATATACATATTAAAATTACCGATACCGAAGCAGAATACCAATCAAGTAATTGTAAAATGTACATGCCGCCCTAGAAAATTATTGAAATTTTATTTAAATACAGTTGATATAAAGATTTGAAATACTTACATTAGTTGTAAAGATTATTGACATTAGAAACATTAGAAGACATGACACCAAAGTTACTGCAAATTTATATGGACGTACTTTAGGAATTTCATCCAGTACTGACGATATTATAGCTTCAATTTGTACAAACTGTAATGTATAGAAAAACGAAAATAATTCTAAATTAAACTGTTAATTTTTTATCCAGAACCTATTCGGGGTCGAAATATGGTAGAAATCCTTTGGAGAACAGAAAAATATGAAATGCGTTTTATATTAAACAGTTTTAAGCGGCATTGTGGACTCAATTCTCCCACAGCTTTAACCGTACTGCCAGTTAAACTTAACTTACCACACTATCCAAACCAAGTAAAAATAACATACTAAAAAATAAGCCTGCCCATAGCTGAGAGAATGGCAGCATTGCAATAGCTTGTGGATATGTAATGAAAGCTAATCCAGGTCCTGATGTCGCTACTGTAGCCACTGGAATTCCCGTTTGATCTGAAAATATATAAATAAAAAATGCGCATTGGATTATGTGCAGGAGTTGTGGTTTTAAATTTAACATGAAAATTTTAGAAAAATAATGAACTTGGTTGCTCCTTTGGAAGGTTTGTCCTCTTAGGTCCTCTCTACATCTAGTCATCGAAGGCTTAAGTCATTCTAAGGGTATGATGTTAAATATTAGATGTCTCATCTAAACAGAACGGACAACAATTCCGTTAAACCTAAACTTTTCTTATTTTCAAAGTAAATACTTTTGTTTAGCAAATCTTCAATTCATTTCCCTTTCTAGGAAAAGAATACCGAGGAAGGTTGACAAAGTCTATACAAGAAGGTTAATTAGACCGGTTCTTACTTTTGGATGATGGACGAAGAACGTAAAGTTATTTCTTTTTAATTTTGTAAATGCTAAGGTTTTTCCCATATAAATATGTGGATAATGGCATCGTGAGACGTTCTGAAGTTAGAGAAGAAGTTACTGTACAAAATATCAAATTCTTTTGACCGCGGTGTATAGGGCCTTTCTAATTTAGGAAAGAAGTTGGTGGTAACCTAAACTCGATAGTATTATATATAGACTACATTCCAGCGATCATAAAATTGAGGTTTCAGTGTCGACTAGAGAGAACTAAGTAGGAGACTCCGTTATTCAGGGGCTTGCAAAGCAATGTATCATTTTCTAGGCAGAGAGATAAGCAATAAGCCAAGTCGTAGATATCTACTAATGGAATATCTAATAATGGAATTTAACAAGGATCCATTAAGTTCCGATCCAATTGTAAGTGCATTAGAGATCGTGTCAAGTATTCTTATTACTGTAACGAAAATCTAATGTTGGGGGGACGTGAAACGCTCTACAGTTAGGAAATCTCTGACCTAAACTCAATAGTATTATATATAGACTTCATTCCACGGATCACGCTTTGAGATTTGAGTGCCGACTAGAGAGTTCTGAGTAGCAAACTCCATTATTCAGATGCTTCCGAACGAATGTAGGGGTTTTTTTAGGCAAAAGATAAGCAATAAAAGAAGTAGTAGAGATAATAATGGAAAGTCTGTCAGAGATCGTGTCAACTGTGGTCAGACTGGATGATAGAAAATGTAATTTTGTTTGGAATATAACTTTTAATTTATTCGAACTATTGGCCATCTTCAGCTGTGACCTTTGTACATCATCCTGGCAACACATGGATTCCGTGCCAAAAGAACCTGACATTTTTTGAAGCCAAGAACGAATCAAGCCAATTTCGAATGACCTTTTCTGAAGTGAAGCTTATTCCAGTGAGAGCATTCTACATCGATCGAATCAAATGAAAGTCGGACGGACAAGGCATGGACTATAAGGTGGGTAAAACAAAACTTCCCAATCACTATTTTCTAAATAGTTTTTGACCGGTTTTGAAACATGTGGCGGAGCATTGTCAAGATGGAATATTACGTCTTCACCTCTGGTCTTATGTTCCTATATTCGCTACAAGTCCCCTGTGATCATAAGACCCGATTCCAGCACCTCATAATAAATGTGACTCTTCTGGTCCCACCAAATGCAGAGCATTACATTGGCGCCATGGATATTCGGCTTTAGCGTTGGCTTCACATGCATTTTCTTGCACTTCGGAATGCAAAAATTATTTCTTTTTATGGCGTTCAAGCAACGTTTTGAACATACAAAATCGTCTTTCAACATCTCTTGCCCTCAACTCATGTGGTACCCAATTTCCTTGTTTTTGGATGAATCCTCCTGCTTGCAAACGTTTTAAAATTGCTGCTTGAGTTACTCTCAATGATTTTGAAAGTTCTTCTTGAATTTGACAACAATCTTCATCAAGTAATGCCACCAATTCATTATTCTCGAACTTTTTTGGCTGAGCTGGACGGTCTTTGTCTTTCGTGTGAAAATAACCAGTTCTGAACCGCACGAACCATCTCTCGCAAGTTGAAATCGATGGGACATATTCAGGATAAGCTTCGGTAAGCAATTAATGTGCTTCAGCTGCACTTTTTCTTAAATTGATGAAGTAAAGCAAAACATCCTGCAACAACGATTTGCTGGCACAAAATTCATAGACAAAATATTGTTTACACAATTTTATTCCAAGACTAAGTAAGAATAAATGTAAGATGTTTACCCTGCATAATGTCATAAGTTAAGTTATTAAAGTCATAAACCATGGATAAAATTTAAGACATCTGTTGTGAATCCCGCATTTTTTATATTGCCTAACTTACTTCTTAATTATCGACAGTATGGCTTTCGAAGACGTTGTTCTATCAAGAAGTTTTCGCACCGAGAAGTTTTCGCATCGAGAAATTAATAGTCACCCTACTTTATACAGGGCGACTTAAAAGATGAATAAGTTGATTTCATTTTTACTGAAAATTTATTAATTTACTAACATTTTTGTATTAGTGTAATTTCAAAAAACTGGTATATAAAATTAATAATTATATATTTTGTTTAATTTTATTTTTATTTTTTTTGTGGGTTTCTGCACTAGAGGGAGTGCACACTTTCGACCCGAGCGACCAGGTCATTTTCAGCCTTCTTATGAACCACCCAACCCACAAACAACTCATGGTTTTGTACAGGCTTTTATATCACACACTCTAAGGAAAATGACTATGTCAAATTCCTTTTTTTCACAGTTCCATCTATTTATAGAATTACCCTTGGCAACCATCCTCGATTCTCGCAACGCAAATTGACTGGGTTGCCATTCCAACTGTTAATGTTTTCATTTCTGGGAACGAATTGGGAATGTGGCATACTAATATTTTTCTTACATCGAAAGAGATCGAATAATACATAAAAAATTTACATTAAATTTTTTATTTTAATCCGATTAGCTTTGTTTTGTAAAATTTATTGTCAGAATTTTAAAAATTTTTTTAAACCAAATATTGAATTTGTGAAAAATGGTTGAAAACTTAAATCGACATTTCTGTGTGATTTACAAAGGTACTGATATCGTTTCTTTTAGAGCATTTGATTCGCACATTCACAGATTTGGTGAAAACAAAATGCATTCTTTAGATGTTTCCAAGGCATTTAATCGTGTGTGACACAAATCTCTTATGTCAAGGCTTATTGCTTTTGATGAGGGTAATGACTTCTTTTGATCCATAGCGAGTTATCGAATGAGTTTCAGTTAAATACTAGAGTACCGCAAGGTTTTCTTCTTTCCTCTTCTCTTTTTATAATCTTTCTAAGCGACCTTTTTGATCAAACTTAGACAGCAACATTTGTCAATTATAATCTTTTAAGCCTTGAGAAAGTTGGGGACTAAATGGAGACTATAAATGACACAGTCAATCATGAAATGCTCAGAGTAAGATCGTGTAAAAAGGATAATCGTTTGAATGGAAATTTTAATGAACACAAGACCCAATGTTGCGTGTTGACACATGGGGCTGTGGAGTTTTTAATGTTATCTATTTTCATAGATATTAAGGAATCTGAAGTTCTGGTGTTCTGGGCATTAGAATCCAACGTGATAACTACTTGAGCTTCTGGAACATGTACAAAGGAGGGTGTCGGCGCTCATCAATAACAGCTGGGTATCCTGATCTATTGACTCGATATTACCATAGAATTCGTTTTGAAGTAAGTGAGATAATCCCAAAAGCTCGTGTTTTTTGCTCGGCACACATGCGAAACGGCGAATTTCCTAGACTAAATGCAATATCCGAGCCCTTCTAGTATTTTCTTAGGGTCTGAACTCAAACTCTTTATTTTTTGGTTTTTTCTTAAACCAAAGCAAAAAATGTGTATACTTATAGAAATCCTCTTTAAGCACCACGCAATAGACCGTGTGGCTGGACGCTAGGGTTACTCGAATCAAATTAATATAAAAGCTATGAATGTGAGGAGGAGACTATGTTGTATCTCCCCTGTAAATGTTCAATGCCATAGGAGCAGCGGATCATTAATTTAGCTTCTGAAATAAATGCGCCCAATATCTTAATTTTTATTACCCATGAAAAATCGAAATATATATGAACATACATGATCATACATGGGCTTGTATATGATCATACATGGGCATACATGGTCATATACCCATATATGACCATATATCTTCGGATCCGAAATTTGAGGGTATATGGTAATATATGTGCATATATTATCATACATGATCATATACGTCCATATACCCTCAAATTTCAGATCCGAAGATATATGATCATATATGAGATCATGTATGGTCATATATTGAACAATGTATGGACGTACAGGGTGGCGCAAAAATAACCTTCCGATGTTTTTTGGCTAGAATTTAAAAAAAAATGAAAAACTTTGATTCTTCTTGTGGATTATTTTTATTTGGTCTTTTAATTTTTTTTACATCAAGTCGAGAATATGATGTCATGTAAATGGCCGCCGCCACAGTTGATTGTCCTTTGAGCCCTTTTTATGGCATTTTCCATCACTTTGGCCAAAACTTCCGGCGATAGGTCCTCACATTCTTGACGGATATTGTCTTTAAGAGCTGCAAGAGTCTGAGGCTTGTTGACATAAACCCTCGACTTCAAAAAGCCCCACAAACAGAAGTCTGGAGCGGTCAAATCAGGCGATCTTGCTGGCCAGTGCAAATGGCCAAAACGGAAGACTAGGCGCCCGCGAAATGCATCCTTCAGCATATCGGTTGTGGCACGTGCAGTGTGTGGCGTTGCAACGTCCTGTTGAAACCACATGTTTTCCAATCCCAATTCGTCAAGTTGCGGCAAAAAGAACTCGTTGATCATTGCTCTGTAGCGCTCACCATTCAAAGTAACCGTTTGGCCCGCGACGTCTTCGAAGAAAAAAGGTCCGATGACTCCTCCAGCGAAAACAGCACACCATACAGTGACTTTGAGCGGGTGTAATCGCTCTTCGTGGGTTACACGCGGATTTCCAGTGCCCCAGAAGCGTAAATTTTGCTTATTTACGTACCCGCTAAGATGGAAATGGGCCTCATCACGAAATTCACGTTGTACCAAAGTCACCGACCGATTATTGCTCAAATAAATAGTCACCAATATTCCGCGTTCTGGAGCAGTGTAGCGTAACATTGTTTATTAACGTGTATTTTGCATGTGTTTACTACACAAATGTCAAAACAGAACTGACATTAGGGGCCAATCCGAAAATTTATAGCATTTTCTGATAGGAGGATTACTTTTGCGCCACCTTGTATATGACCATGTATGCCCATGTATGATCATGTATGCTCATATATATTTCGATTTTTACATGGGTAATCAAGTAAAGATGGAAATATGAAATGATTTCTACTTTTATTAACTTTTCTTATATGATTTTATAGATTAACATAAACACGTCAATCGACTTCTTTATTTAACGGAATTTATTTAGTACCCTTATCCTTAATTTAAAAAAAAAACTTATATGAGGTGACTATTTAATGTCTAACAGTTAGTAATATTTCCCATACTTACGTGACAAAAATCCCAATACCGAAAATACAACAAATCCGGCAAAAATACTAGTCGAACAATTTATGATTGGTATGCAAATGGCATCACCTTTGGCACTATTACGAAAATGATTAAAACTGGCCATATTAACAATACCACCCCAACCAGGACCCAATGAAAAGAATATCTGTATGGCAGCATCCGCCCAAACTTTGAGATCCATTAAACGAGACCACTCAGGATTGATATAGAATAAAATGCCCTTAATAGCTCCAGGTAAAGTAACACCACGGATAAATAAAATAAATAGAATAACAAATGGAAATGTGGCAGTAAAATAAACCACTTTACCGACCTTAAATGAGAAAATGTAAATCATATAAATAGTTACATAGTAAATTGTATAACTTTAATAGAAAATGCTTACAGTTTCAATGCCTTTAATAATACATACATACACCATTAACCAGGCTACTACCAAACTCCAAAATAGAGGCCATTGTATGGAACCAATTTCATCTATACCTTTAGATATTTTTAGAACTTCTAAGCTAAAAAAATAGAAATTGTGCTTAAATTAAAGAGAGAAGATTTTCTATAAATTAATTAACCTCTCAACTGCGTAAGAAGTAAGCACCCCACAGCACAAGAAATTGTGCTTAAATTAAAGAGAGAAGATTTTCTATAAATTAATTAACCTCTCAACTGCGTAAGAAGTAAGCACCCCACAGCACAAGTAAACCGTCCCCACAACATTTCTATGAAGACATTGTTTCTTTGGGTACTATATATACAGCCAAAAAAGTTCCTATAATATGCGCTGTATACAGTAAAATGTCTTCAGTGTATACAGTAGATGAATGAAAAGTTTAGGGATAGTCCTCAAAGAAACAAAATGTCTTCATAGTAACTTGTGGAACGAAAAACCGTCCCCTCAACACGCGCTGTACGTAAAGGGTGTCCCAAGAAGAACGCAATTTTTAAATCTGGCAACATTCGAAGTGTCATTGTTTGACATTTGAACAATTGTTATTGTTTGCTAGTAGAAGGTACGAGGTTAGTAAAAATGGAGCGCTACACGAATGAACAACGCATTCTCATTGTAAAATTGTTTTACCAAAATGGTGAAAGTTTTGCGGCTACAGTTCGCAAATTGCGATCAATTTGGGGTCACAATAATGCTCCAAAAGAGTCAACTGTAAAGAGATCAATGGATAAATTTGCCGAAACTGGGTCTGTTAGTGATGTAAAGACAACAGCGCGCCATCGACCAGGTCGATCGACCGAAAATGTCGCAGCTGTTCGTGATGATGTCGCTCAAACTCCATCCACCTCAATTCGACACCGAGCTCAGCAAATTGGTGTCTCCAAATCCACTTTGCAGCGAATTTTGACGAAAGATTTGCATCTTCATGCATACAAAGTTCAATTGACTCAGGAACTGAAGCCAGCTGACCATGGACAGCGAAGGGAGTTCGTTAATTGGGTATTGGAGAGACAACATGAAAATGCTGATTTTGCTGATAAAATCATCTTCAGTGACGAGGCCCATTTTCATCTTGATGGCTTCGTCAATAGGCAGAATTGTCGCATTTGGGGTGAGGAAAATCCTCGAGTGATTCACGAGAAGCAAATGCATCCTCAACGTGTCACTGTGTGGTGTGGTTTTTGGGCTGGAGGAATCATTGGACCTTTTTTTATGAAAATGAGGCAGGTCAAGCGCAAACAGTCAATGGTGTTCGGTATCGTGAAATGATAACCAGTTTTTTCTTGCCTAGAATTGAAGAAATGAATGTGGAGGGCATGTGGTTTCAACAAGACGGCGCCAGAGAAACAATTCAATTGCTGCATCAGTCATTTCCCGGTCGTGTTATTTCGCGTTTTGGAGATCAGAATTGGCCGCCTAGATCGTGCGATTTAACACCATTAGATTTTTTTCTTTGGGGTTTTTTGAAGTCGATGGTTTACGCGAATAAGCCGACGACGACTCAAGCCTTAAAAGAGGAAATTGGATGCTGCATTAATGAAATACCGCAGCATTCATGCAAAACGGTCATTGAAAATTTCATTAAACGATCGAGTGCATGCCAGCAAAGCCGAGGCGGTAGTAATAGCAATTTATATACCCTATACATATGATTCTTGATTTCGACGCCACGAGGAAAGAGTTTGTTAACTCGACTACACAGTTAAGTGCTTAAAAAATTAAATTGACTAAAAATTCATTATCGGAATCTAAACGAAACTTCAGCGATTCAATTCATTTATACAGGGTGCACCATCTTTTATTTTGGTATGTGAATATTGAAAAACTTAAAAAATAACAACCGATTTTCATATGTGTGATAGTTTTATTTAATTTGGTCCTTTTCAAATCTTTTGGATAACTTTTTGAATACATCATCAATCAAATGGCCGCCTCTTTTGGCCACGACAAAATGTGCCCCTTTTGCTGCATTTTCCATAACACTCTATAACTGATTTTGTCACAAATATTTGCCTTAAGCTCGTCAATGGTATAAGGCTTATTGTCGTTCATTTTTATTTGCAAATAATTTCGCAAAAATAAGTCCAGAAGGGTCAGATCTGGGTAACCAGTTAATGTCGCCTTTTTTGACATCACACGTCCGTGAAATTTTTGTTGCAGAAACTGCATTGTTTGACTTGCAGTCTGGCATGGTGCACCATCTTGTTAAGTCCAGACCTTTTCCACGTATTTTCGGCCAGACATAGGGCAACATCCACAGAGATAGTATTAACCCAAACTCCAGCCCACACAGTCACTTTTTGGTCATACAATGGTATTTCCGGTTCCCCAAATGCGGCAATTTTGCTTGTTAACGCCTTCGTGTGTTAAATGGATGTGCACGTTGAGTTTTTACAAGTTAAGGACTATTTTCAATATACAGCGTCATTACTTTGGCGCGTTGTTTTGGTGTGAAGCGATACATGGTTAAAATTGTACTGAATGACGTTTTAATAACATGTGTTCTACCATACCGTCATACAAGATGACACAACTTGAATTTAAAGTTAAATACCTACTGGAAAAATTCATCTGCAGGAGTTTTGAAATCTCCACGATTTGAAAAATTTCGATTAGCCATCTAATAAATAAGATTAAATTTTAAAAGTATTAATCAAATTCAGGAATTCCAATACTTACCTCTGTAACTTCAATACAGTGATTTGTATTCCACGGATTACCACATGATTCCCATGGTAATTTGGCAGTGAATATATGTTTTAGAAACATTAATGGATACGCAATAATTACCGAATAATATACGGTACATATTATATTAACTACAACTACAGCATAACCAGCTCCTAAATAAAAGAAATCAAAATTATTTTATTAATTTAATACACAAAGAAAACGTATACGTTGAGACAATGGAATTTTTTAAATCAGAATAATTTTTTGCAGCAACGTTATTATTTAGTTGTTGTTATAATTTTTTGTTTACACAATGGAAGCCAATAAGGTTTGAGCATTAAAAGACTAAAAGTAACTTAAGTTTAATTTTGGTATGAAACTGAATTTTTAGAAAATACAAAATTCAGTTTACGCTTTATACCAATATCTAGCTTAAGTCACTTAAGCTAAATCTGTTCTGCCTAAATTAACTTCAATTCGAACTTTGGATCTCGCGGTAGTTTATTCGACTGATATCGAACTTTTCTTTAATACTCTGTTTGGCTTTTGGTGTTAGGTTAGGCTAGATTGGGTTCTAGCGTTACCAGACAAGGAACGATAGCCCTCACGTTAGTTCAGATAGTTGTGATGATATCCAGGGTGTCCCAAACTCTGTTAGCAAAAGCCAGCAGTCTTAAAATGCTAGAGATTTCCTTCAGATCTCTGAATAATTACTCTCTCATTAAACTTGCCCTGGATAGTGACACATAACATGATCCACCGTCTCTCTATCTCCCGTTAACCCACAAAACCTACACTTATCACTCGCCAAATCTCTCGCTCTTTTGGCAGGAACCCAAGTCCAGCAGTCTGTACCCCCACTTGAATTCTACAATCGCAGATGTTGGTACAAAGTCGACCAAGTCATGGAAAATTCATACGAATCCTCGATAACCGGCTCTCGGCAGAAAACCAATTTTAGCATCACTTGTGAATAAAGCAAATGTTCTGTAGTTGGAGGAAAGACCTGACAACCATCCATACTCCTCCATAGTTACTACTAGTCCCTCTGTGAAGCCCAACCCAGTGATAATATAGTCACTGCTACAATGATCCTTTCATGATCGTATACATAAACTGCCCAGTAGTTCCAAAGGAAATAGCAGACTTCAACGCAGCTCTATCTGCCGCCAGATTAATCGGTTGTAGATTAAAGATTCCATCCAGTGCCGCAGTTGACATACCACGTAGTGCGCTTATGATAGTTCAGCTAGTCTCTGCACGCTCTTTAGGCGCCTGCAGCTGATCTCCTCCCCAATCCTTTCCTCTAAGCAATAGTAAATTAAAATTTGTCCTAGCAACTGCCGTATAATCAAAGGCATCAGAATAGGTAACAGACTCAAAGTTTTGCCTAGCATTTTCCTGCATGCATAAAGTACATTTGTAGTCTTTTTGACCCTGTCCTCAACATTGAGCTTTCATGACAACTTACTGTACAGTATTACTCCCGCTTACATTGCATGGTGTTTCAGAGCAAGGTATAACACAAAACCTAGGCGTGCTCCAAGGATCTGTGTTGGTCCTGTTAGTAAACAATATCACCTCCGTCTTATCAGGATTAACTCCTACTTCCACTCTAGCGGCAGTATTATTACCCATCGTGTTATTATTCCAGCTGGAGCGGAGTACCCTTAAGTCCTTTGAGAAGTTCATTCACAATAAGTTCCACAGTAGTGGATAGAACTCCTCCCTGGGGAGGTCTGCTGTGGGCCAATATTCTCTCTTATAGTTTCATGAGGAAGGTGTGGGACACAAACGGTTACTTTTACTCGAGCTTAGTAAAAATGCAACCTTTGCAGTTCTCCAAGTTGTCAGCGCATATTTCAGCCTGAGACAATTCTAAAAGATCTCAACCAACCATAGTACCAGACGATGTCTGCCATACTGAAGGTGGTGTTAGATTATTAAGAATTGCTATTAATACTTTGAAGAATTCAAGCGTGATCGATCTTCCTTTCGCGATGAGATTAGTCTTAGGTCTTTCGTAAGCAGCTGATATTCCAGAAAACATCGATGCTGTGCGATGACTGCATTGCAAAAAATCTTACATTAACATTTAGTGGATTCCACATAAATAAAAAGATTTTCCAACTATATTAATCATCATAAGGCTGTTCTACCAATTGATTTTATAGGCCAAGAAAGTACTGAAGTAATGAACATTCAGTCCCCAGACCTGGCAATCAATCAGATCAAAATATACGTTCCTGAGATACGAAGTTCAGAGTGGAAAAATGCTTCAGAATGCAAAAGTGTACAGATCATAAAGGCATATAAATATTTTAAACAAATATAAGCCAAAAATATTTTAAAAGTTTGTTTTATTTTAATGGTGTTGTGCATAACCGTTCTGACATTGACACTTAATTGTTTCAAGATACAAATTCGAATGTTGATATTTATGCTTAACAGTGATAGACTATTTCTTACCTTTAAATAACGGAGCCAAACGAAATATGCCAATACAACCTAAACTGGAAAATTGTCCCATTATAATTTCCATAAAAAATAATGGAATGCCACAGAAGAATAACATCAAAAGATATGGGACTAAAAATGCACCTGAAAATAATAGAAAATATATTGGAATTTATTAAATATCAACTTATGTAAAACTTATGTTTGGGAAAAAATAAAATACCAACATCTTATCAAAAAGCCTTAAAATTAGAAAATAAAAGACTAAGTGCCAATTTACAGGAAAATTTTTTTGTATGAAATTATTGCTGGCATGTTTTGCTTGGTGGCGAACGGGGTAAACAAACAAACGGGGTAACAAAAAAGCACGTTTTTCATGCATGTTTTTGATATTTATCATTGCACACATTTGTATTCTTTTTTTGTTGTCGCTTCATTCACATTCGGTTTCAAAAAGAAACTAGTAAAAAAAGGCTTAAATTCGGTTGTGCCGAATCGTTGAATACCCTCCACCAATATCCTAAAAAAAATATTTTCTACTGTTTTTGATACAAATAATGTAGAAAACTTTAGAAGTAAAATTATGGAGGTGGAAAAAATTGTTTGTGGTGAAAAACTTTTTTGGATGGAAAACAAATTTTGTGGTGGAAAAAAAATTAAGTTGAAAAAATTTTTTGTGTTGAAAAAAAATTTTACTGGTGAAAAACACTTTGAAATGAAAAATATTTGAGGTGAATATAAAATATAATGTAATTCTAAGCCACTGGTGAAAAAGTGAAAATATTTTACTTACCAGTCGCTACTATGAAATTTTACTAAAATATACAAATTTATATGGAAATTTTTGAGGTACCATTTCAACAGACAGACGGTCATCGCCAAATCGACTTAAAATCGCATAAGGATCACGAATATATATACTTTATTTCTAAATGTTATAAAGGGAATGACAAACTGATATATACCCTATGATGGAGGGTATAAAAAACTGCTATTTTGGAAATGATGATCGTCCGAACGATACGATTGATCGAAATCGTTTTTTGTTTGCTTTCTGTATGCTAATCACTATTGTATCGTTTCGAACATTCCTTTCGAAAAAAAAATAGTGTTAATTACTAGTTATTTATACTAGTTCTATACCATAGTATTCTAGTACTGGTAAACCCTTATAACACTAGATTTATTTTGTATTGAATTGATATTATAAAATGAAATAGGAGACATCCATCAATATCTTGATTTATTCTCTATAGTTGAACTCTTCACATTCATTATTTTGTCATAAGAAAATTCATTAAATTCATTTCCTATTGATTTTGTATTGAGGAAAAATTAATGAATTTTTTTTATGGGAAACTAATGAATGCGAGGCGTTAAACTATAGAGAATAAATGAGTATCATTCAAATTAAAGTCGGTAACGCAGCTCTTCTTTTTGATTTACATTGCTGTCAATATCAATCCAATACATAACAAATGTAGTATCATACGGACTTGACTAATTTTTACAAGTTTTTTTTCTGTGTGTATTCTTTTATTTTCAGCTGAAATTAATTTATCTAGTAAAACCGCCATCACCAATATTATTCCAAAAAGTGAAAAACATTTATTTCTTTTTTTCTCAAATTTTTCTTACAAAACTCCTCAAAAAAATTCAAAAATTATTAAAACAGTCGAAATATATACACATTTTTTAAGTAGACAAGAAAATATTTTTCAATATATTGTCAAAACTATACCTATTTTGCTATCGTGTAATTTCAATCGTTTTGACGATAGAAAGCAAATGAGCTGCCAAAAAAACAACGATTTCGAAATAACGATAACAAAAATTTCAGTTACATGAAGCAACACAATCGTCAAAACGATATCGTCAGACGATTATAGTCCTATAGAATTCGGGCCCTGGATACTCCCGCAGCAACATAGTAACAGCATACATGGTGTTGTTATGTTATAAATGTGTATTGTTGAATGTGTATTGTGTGTTAAAAAAAAGCAGTGATGTGTTTAAAGCATACATGGAACTAATTAATTGATTGGACTTATTAATTGATGATTTTTAACATTTCATTAATATCAATTTTTATGAAATTATTTTTATTACTATTTTTTAAAGAATGATAATGATTATAATTATTTGATTTCATTGATTAGTGGTGATGTTTTTAAATTCCATTTGAATTAATTATTACTAAATTTAAAAAAAAAAATAACTCCAATTGACAGCTTTCTAAAAATCGTTGAAATAAAGACAAATTTCTCAAATCTGGAAAATGCTCGCTCGGGCTAGTGATCATTTTTAAAAATGAGGAACTAAATGGAATGAAATGGGGAACGAGTAAAATTGGAACAATAAGCACTGTGAACGAAATGGAATGAAACGGATAACGTTTTTTTTTTATTGGAGCGTGTTAAATTTTAATATTATATATATTGATAAAAAAAAAATGGTCACCCTGTGCCTGTTTAATACGAATTTCACGGGACCTCTATTGGAACTAATATCTGTAATATTGGAGGGGGTGGTCTTTGTCGAGTTTGGTAAAAATTTTGTACATTTTTCCCTATCTCGCTTACACTTTGACAATACAGATCCCGTGGAATTTGTAAAAAACAGACACAGGGTGATTATTTTTATCAATATATGTATATGAAGTGGCTGATCCAGCCTAGCATTTGGGGGGGGGGGGGGGGGGGGGGGGTGGATAAACATTACTTTTTACAATAACATTATTTTAAGTTTTTTTTTGTTAAACTTACTTAAAACCTCTATTTATATTTATTTATTTATTTCAACTTTAGGTTTAGAAATCAATAAAAAAAAATACCAATCAGCTGATTTTTAAATCATTTTCACTAAAAGAAGTCGAGAAAGTCTAACTATAGAGTAAGAATACTATAGAGATTTTATAAAAAGCAACGGCAAAATAAAATTTTGTAGAGATTACAAAGGTTCGGTAACTGAGAGAATACAAGAGGAAATTTAGCAAATCTCCCTGATTTTAAAGAATTTTTTTCCCTTTTCTGCGTAAATTTAAACAAATTTTTCCTGATTTTTAAAACCTTTTTATACCCTCCGCCATATATGGTGAGGGTACATATCAATTTGTGATACCGTGTGTAAGATGCCGAAATATGGGTCTAAGACCCCATAAAGTGTATATATTCTTGATCTTTTTACGATTTCAAGTTGATTTAACGATGTCCAGTCTGTCTGTTGAAATGGCGATCACGGAGCAAAAACGCATTCTCCCGTGCAGTTGGGTATTGAAAATTATCAAAATCGGTCCAGCGGTTAAGAAGATGGGACTAAAAATGCGAAGGTAGCTCTAAATTTTCCATACAAATTGTTGTATTTTAGAACAATTTCAAGTAGCGACTGGCAAGTAAAATATTTTATCATATTTATTTCAACAGTCGCTTAGAAATGAATATAATTCTGAAGTTTTTTCACTACTAATTTTTTTTTTTTTTTCACTACAACAAATTTTTTTCATTCAAAATTTTTTTTTACACCACAAAAATTGTTTTCACATCCCAAAAAGTTCCTCAGCTCAATCAAATTGTTTTAACTTTCATAAATTAGTTTCTAAATTTGTTTACATTATTGGTATCAAAACACTGAAGAGGACAGAGATGACAAAGTTTGTACGTAGGTACTTTTTGTGGTACTATTAAAGCCTAAAAAGTAGTATGGTACTTCTTTGACTCATTTGGTTGACTTCGTTTGGGTCCCCTAATTCCGATCGTAAAGATATGTTTACGTTTGCTTTTTAAAAAGCTTTTTAATTTTAATATGTAAGGTAAATATGCGTGGAGTCTAACACCTTTTGTTTTAAAACATTGTGTCTGAAAGTGCTCCCAAGTTTAAATAACTAAGGACTAAAACAAATATGTTATTGTACAAAATCAAATTAGCAAAAATATCGATTATATTTTAAAATATCTTATTGAAATGTGTAATGCATCATCTGTGCTATGGTAAATCATTTTTTTCTTAGCACATGTGTGGAGGGTATTCAAAGATTCGGCACAGCCGAATTTAGCACTTTTTCACTTGTTTTAAAAACAATTGGAATTGCAAAAAAAAAAATTTGATAGAAATGCTGAACCTTTGTAATCTGCACATATAGTATAAGACCCAAGGAGACGACTTTTGCATCGTGATCGACGTCGTCATGGTGTGGCCTAACAATACAAAAATAATTTTGAAATTAAAATCCCATGTGTATTTATTTATAATAATATAAAATGTAACATACTCCGATAATAAAAATTTCGTTATTCATTAGAGATCCCTAGCGATCCATTTTATAAAACAGAACAATTTAAACATCCTCTTTTTGTAATTAGTTTTTGAGGCATTAGTACGATTTCATTAGCATTAGTAGGATAAATACTTATGCCAAAAAAAAATGTATTACCATTAATTATGAATGAATTTTTTTGGTATTAGCATTACTCAACCAATGCTAATAAAATTTTATTGCCAATTAAAAACCCCAAGTATAGTTTAAAGTTTTTCCTATTTTTGTTTTGTTCTCATTTGTTTATTGAAATTAATTGTTGTTTGTTTTTATATAAGTGTATCAAAATTGCGACACTTTAGATATTTCTTTATTTCATTTTCTAATATACGAATTTTACGGTTCCTTTTACAAAAACAAAAAATTAATTTTATAAAGACAAATAATTAAAAAAAAAATAAAATAATAAATCTACGCTATCTGACTATAAATCTTCTTTAACAAATCGCCTTAATTTTTTTATGAAGGGGGACATCAATGCCAAGGTTTCTATGTATATACGGTCTGTATTGGTTCATGTGTTATAGGCATTTTAGTAAACATACCAGGGGCTGAATTCTATCGCCAATTATTGGCCGACGACATAATTTTGACGATTGTGTTGCTTCACGTAAATGAAATTTTGGTCATTGTTTTTTCGAAATAGTTTTTTGGAAGCTAAGTTTTTTTTAATAAGCATATAATCATCATTATAATGATTGAAATTGCTCGATAGCAATTTAGGTATTTTGTTATATATTTAAAAATATGTATTTGGGCGTATATGGTGTATATGGGAAAATAATTGCAAGGTTAAGTTCAAAATTGAAAGGGAAAAGAAATGGAATGGAAAAGGAACGAGTGGATTTGGAACTAAACAAGGGAAACGAAATAGAATGAAACGGGGAGCGAGTTGACAAAGGGAACGAAATGAAAGGAAAACTGGTAACGAGTGAAATCGATACACTAGACAGGGTAAAGAAGTATAATGGAATGGTAAAACAAAGGAATTGAAACACTTGACAAGAGGAAAGAAATGGAATGGAATAGGGAAGAAGTAGAATTGAAACATTAGACAAGCAGAACGAACTGGAATGAAAAGGAAAAATAGTTAACACTCGAATGACTTATAAATAAGAAATTCTAAACTTTGCAATTTCTGACTGGATAGTACTGAAAAAAAAACACTTTTGTAAACGCTGGCTGGTAGCCAGATCAAATTAAATCCAGCAACATATTTGGGGACTTAGAAGGATCTGAATTTATCCGAAAAATGGCAGATCAAATCAGACCCAATAATATATTTAGGGATAAAGTAATATCGAAATTTCTCCGAAAAATATCAGATTAGATCCAACAATATAATAAAAAAAATATTAATCCTGGCCTTTGCCAGGATTTGATTTCGGTCTGCCGAAGTCGTCGCGATGTAAGCAATCAGTTACACACTGCTACACTCACAATATATTTTCCATTACCGACTGAAATACATTTTTTAACTATTTCAATCAGTCATTTAAGAAACAAACTATGCAAATATACAGACATTTAGTAAAATTTTATGTTTTCTGTTTCTAAAAATAAAAAAATTAATATAATTCCTTTGTGTTTTTTTTTTTACCAAAATAGTTTGTTTATGTACAAAATTATTTCAATAAAAATTACAGGAAATTTTTCAAACATAAATACACACATAGAAAATAAAAATATATACATCTGTGTGCGTTGTGTTTTGTAAAATTACATACAAATAAAAAAAATTCAATTTGAAAAACAAATCACAAAAATTGTTATTTTTTCTACGTTTTGTCAGTTAAAAACTTATGCAAATTTTTAACGGCTTTCGATTGCTTTAACTACTTTTGTCGATCATTAAACAATGATTGAAAATAAACAACAAAATAGGCTGAATATAATGAAAAATCAGTTCATTATATATTTGATTAGTTTAATACGTATTTTTGATTATTTTTAACGAAATAATAATAATAATTGCTGATTTTACTAGACTTTGTTTTTCGTATAATTGTGTTATATATATCTAATTGTATATTCGGACTTATATATATAACATAATTATATTTGGAAATTTAAGAAAAAATATCATTTATTTGCCAAGATGTTTATCACAGAAGTAAGGCTAGTCCTAGCTTCAGTTTTAACAACTCGTGAACAATCGATTGATATTTATTTGCCAAGATGTTTGTGATGAATTAATGGTACTAAATTGGTCCTGATTAAAAATACAACAATTAAATAACTATATATAATATTATATATAATTATATGTAATCATATCTTATGGACTAAGAAAAAATGTGGAGAAAAAATTATACTAAAGCGAAAAAAAATATATGTATAATATATATAAATTTGTCCCAAAATTGTTTAAAATTTGAATGTTTTGTAAAAATATTAACAAGGAAATAAAAGTAATTAAAAGCACAAAAAAAATATCTACCTGGCTGGGATTCGAAACCATAGACATATAATTACATCAAATTATACCCGTTATCATATTAAAACTACTTTAGATATGGAACTTTTTATTAAAATATCTCAAATTTGTTTGCACATATTGTATCATATATAATTATGTCTTATATAGTATATCAAAAAAAATGTATATTGAAATATATATCAAACCATATACAATTATATATGGTTCTGTATAAGTAATATATAAATATATACAATATATATATAATTACATATGATGTTATATACAAATTTATATGATGTAAAATATACCAAATCTTATCATATATATATTACATAAGTTTATAAAGTTTAATATATAACCAAATACAATTATATATGACAAAATATAACGTCATTTAAAAAAAATAATGTTATATATAATTAATTATGCTAATGCATATTGACATATGTATTTATGTATGCTAATATATTATTAGATAAGGCCACATATGATTATATCCAAACTTTTTTATTTGGGTAAATAAAAAAATTAAATTAAAAATATTACACATATTTAACCAAATTTGCATTGTGACTTTTTATAAAAAAAAACAGTTATTATAATCGATATTTCTTGAAAATCAATAAAATGAAATCACTGTAAGGATACTTGAAATTTTTATTTTTTTTATTCTTTAAGGTGTTTTCAAAAAACTTAAGTAGAGAGACTACAAATTTTGTATGTTTTGTTTAACAAAATTTTTAAAAATTTGAAACTTAAGTTTTAAGGATTGTGCTAAAATCACGTTTTGTTTGACTTGGGTTAACGTTATCCCAGAAAGTTAATATCATTTTATTTGGGTAGTTATGAATGAAATATTACCAGTATTAAATTTCATAAGAATTATTTTTTTGTAACATTTTTTCGCTAGTTCGAAACTTAAAGACGAAAATTGTAACTGAAAAAAAAAATATATCTGTACTGTCTATTGTTTGCAGTCAATCTCGCTCCCATTTCCATTCTCCTTCGCACTCATAAATTTTTTGCATCATTTAATTATTTTTCCCATCATTGTAAATGATCCTAAAAAAAAATTATTCACTTCCTTCGAACTGGATTTGAACCAGCGACCTATGGATATCAATTGATATTTATTTGGCAAGATGTTTATTACAGAAGTAAGGCTAATCCTAGCTTCAGTTTTAACAACTCGTGAACACTATAGTCCACCGCTCTACCAACTGAGCTATCGAAGGCAATGAGGATCGCTTGTCAAATTGCAGACATAATTGCAAGCTATAACTGTGTATTATCAAAAGCAGTGTTGCCAATTTAGCCATTTTATGGCTAGATTTAGACATTTTTGAACACCAGAAAACAGACTATATGGATTTAGCCATTTTTTTTATCAAATTTAAGAATATGTTTGGCCATTTTAAAGCCATTTAAAATTTTTCTATCATATATATTTTTTGAGCAAGATTATTGTCAATCTGTTACACAAAATTGAAGGTATAATAAGTGTTGATACAAAATTTTTATATGATGATAATGTCAAAATTAATTTCTATAACTTTTAGAGATTGCTTAAATCAGTTTTTGTTTTCTAATTCCGAGAAAAATATTCATGAGTCGACTTAAGTGTTTTTTTTTAAGTATACATAAATCATTTTTAAATTTGATCAATTTGTGAGAGAAATTTTTAAATTGATTGCAATATTGCTCAATTGACTCTGAAATTGATATAAAAATTTTAATAATGGAATAAAATACAATTTTTTATTCCCGTAACACTTATTCAATGTTGTCTAAAAAGTTAGGTTTTCGTATCAAACATTTACTGCACTGCTAATAATTTTCCCTCCCATGCCCATTATTTGAAGGTTTGACTGTAATTGTATTTTAGTATATTTTACAATTAAATCCTGATATTTTTATTGCAAATAAATAAAATTTGTAGATTTTGTCTGAATGTAAAAAATAAAATCTGTTTTCAGCAACCTTTAAAAATTATAGAAATTTATTTTAACATCATCATCTTATAAAACGAGGCAAACTTTTGTATCAACACTTCAATTTTGGGTAACAGATTGACCAAAATGTTGCTCAAAAAATATATTTGGTAGAAAAATTTTAAATGGCTTCAAAATGGCCAAACATATTCTTAAATTTGATCAAAAAAATGGCTAAATCCATATTGTCTGTTTACTGGTGTTCAAAAATGTCTTAATCTAGCCATAAAATTACTCAATTAGCAACACTGCTTTTAATAATACACAGTTATAGCTTTCAATTATGTCTGCAATTTGACAAGTGATCCTCATTGCCTTCGATAGCTCAGTTGGTAGAGCGGTGGACTATAGTGTTCACGAGTTGTTAAAACTGAAGCTAGGACTAGTCTTACTTCTGTGATAAACATCTTGGCAAATAAATATCAATCGATATCCATAGGTCGCTGGTTCAAATCCAGTTCGAAGGAAGTGCATAATTTTTTTTTTTTTTAGGATCATTTACAATGATGGGAAAAATAATTAAATGATGCAAAAAATTTATGAGTGCGAAGGAGAATGGAAATCGGATCGAGATTGACTGTAAACAATAGACAGTATAGATACAATTTCTTTTTAATAACAATTTTTTCCTATAAGTTTCGGACTAGCGAAAAAAAAATACAAAATAAAATCAAATAATGCTTGTGAAATTTGATACTGGTAAAATTTTCTTTCTATATAGTTTATTTATAACTACCCAAATAAAAAAATATTAGCTTTTTGAGATAACGTTAACCCAAGTTAAACAATTCTATTCCAAATTTTTAAAAATTTTATTAAACAAATTTTATTAAACAAAAATTTTGTAATATATCTACTTAAGTTTTTTGAATGCACCTTTAAGAAGGAGAAAAATAATTCAAGTATCCCTACGACAGGTTTAAAGTCTACAGTGCTTTAATTTTTATGATTTTTAAAAATATCGATTATAATATTTGTTCCTTTTTTTATAAAAAGTCACAACACAAATTTATAAATTTACGGTAACATTTAATTTTTTTTATTTTTAAAACTCTTTAAATTTCTACGATATTTATGTTTATTTAAAAACTATTTTATAAAAGTTGCTTACTGATCAAGTTTTAATTCTTATTTATTTGTAAAATCAAAATCAAAAATTGACCTCTATTGTATACTGAAAGTAGGTGTAATAGTCAGGACTTACTTTAAATCATTTTTCATTATTTTAACAGTACCATGTTGGCAACATCAGGATAACATAATCGCTGAATTTATCAGTTTCATGGCTTTAAATTTATATTTTAAAATTGTAATTTCTGATAAAAAAAAATATTACAAAATAACTTTTATTATTATCAAAAAAAAATTAAAGTTGTTTTTCCAAATGTTTTTGTTTGAATTTAGAATCTAAATTAGTCAAATAAGAAATTTTCGACAAAGAAACATTTTTTATAAAATAATACTACGTTAATTGCCAATAAAATCCAAATTTTCGCATTTTGATAAAAGCACATATTTGAAAAACATCATTTTTTCAATTAATTCTCTCTTTTTAAAACTTACGTTTTGCATGTAAAAAACCTCTGAAGTAAAGCACCTAATTTTGCAAAAGAAATAAATTCTTTTGTCAAACAGAAATTAATAAACTTCTGAAATATTCTGATTTCTTTTAATGTATAAATTATATAAATATTGAAAAGTTTTATTGACTAGAAAAATCTTGGAAAATATTTATGAGTCGATTTAAGTTGTTTCCTTTAAAGTATACATACATAATTTTTAAATTTAATCAATTTGTAAGTGAAATTTTTAAATTGATTGCAGTATTGGTCAATTGACTCTGAAATTAATAAAATATAATTTTTTATTCCTGTAACATTTATTCAATGTAGTGTATTACTTTTGTGTTTTCATATCAAACATTAACTGCAGTGCTAATAATTTTCCCTCCGATGTCCATTATTTGAAGGTTTGACTGTAATTATATTTTAGAATATTTTACAATTAAATCCTAATATTTTTATCTTAATTAAATAAAATTTGTTAATTTGTAAATTTCTGAAAAAAAAAATTGTTTTAAGCAACTTTTAAAAGTTATCGAAATTTATTTAGACATCATCATCTTGTAAAACGAGGCAAACTTTTGTATCAACACTTAATATGCCTTCAATTTTATGTAACAGATTGACAAAAATCTTGCTCAAGAAATATATTTGGTATAAAAATTTTAAATGGCTTTAAAATGGCCAAATATTCTAAAATTTTATTAAAAACAAGTAAAAAAGGCTTAAATTCGGCTGTGCCGAATCTTTGAATACCCTCCACCAATGTTCTCTATTGTTTTTAATGCAAACAACGTAAAAAACTTTTGAAGTAAAAGTATGGATGTGAAAAAAATTTTTTGAGGTGAAAAACTTTTTTGGATGCGGAAACGAATTTTTTTACGTGAAAGAAATTTTGAGGTGAAAAAATTTTTGTATGTGAAAAAAATTTTTTGTGGTGAAAAAAAATTTTAGTGATGAAAAAAATTTTTGAGGTGAAAAATATTTGAGATTGTTGAAAAAATATGAGAAAACATATTATATATCTGTCGCTACTATGAAATTGTACTAAAATACACCAATTTGTCTGGAAAATTTAGAGGTATCCTCACATTTTCACCCATAACTTTTTAACCGCTGGACCGATTTTGCTTATTTTCAATACCAAACTGCTGGGGAGGATGTACAATAATCTGGTTAAAAATAGGCACCCCCGCTAGCGTCTTCGCGTCGTGATCGCCATTTCAACAGACAGACGGACATCGCTAAATCGACTTAAAATTGAATAAGGATCACGAATATATATACTTTATGGGGTCTTAGACCTATATTTCGACATGTTACAAACGGAATGACAAACTGATATATACCTTCACCATATATGGTGGAGGGTATAAAATGGCTAAATCCATATTGTCTGTTTACTGGTGTTCAAAAATGTCATAATCTAGCCATAAAATGACCAAATTAGCAACACTGCTGTTGAAAATACACAGTTATAGCTTGCAATTAAGTCTGCAATTTGACAAGTGATCCTCATTGCCTTCGATAGCTCAGTTGGTAGAGCGGTGGACTATAGTGTTCACGAGTTGTTAAAACTGAAGCTAGGACTAGAGTCTTACTTCTGTGATAAACATCTTGGCAAATAAATATCAATCGATATCCATAGGTCGCTGGTTCAAATCCAGTTCGAAGGAATTGCATATTTTTTTTAGGATCATTTACAATGATGGGAAAAATAATAAAATGAGGCAAAAAATTTATGAGTGCGAAGGAGAATGGAAATCGGAGCGAGATTAACAGCAAACAATAGACAGTACAGATATAATTTTTTTTTATTACAATTTTTGCGAAAAACTAGCGAAAAAATGTTACAAAATAATAATGTTTATGAAATTTAATGCTGGTTAAAATTACTTTATATAGAGTTCATTTATAAATACCCAAATAAAAAAAAATATTTGCAGTGTGGGGGTCGTGGTTTCATAAATTTTTTTCATCATTTAATTATTTTCCCATCATTGTAAATGATCCTAAAAAAAAAAAAAATTATGCACTTCCTTCGAACTGGATTTGAACCAGCGACCTATGGATATCGATTGATATTTAGCCAAGATGTTTATCACAGAAGTAAGGCTATTCCCATCTTCAGTTTTAACAGCTCTTGAAATTGTACACTACAGTCCACCGCTCTACCAACTGAGCTATCGAAGGCGATGAGGATCACTTGTCAATTTGCAGACATAATTGCAAGCTATAACGGTGTATAAATAATATCAGTGTTGCCAATTTAGCCATTTTATGGCTAGATTTCAACATTTTTGAACACAATTAGCCAGACAATATGGATTTAGCCATTATAAAGCCATATAAAATTTTTTACCCAAATATATTTTTTGAGCAGGACTTTGTCAATCTGTTAAACAAAATTGAAGGCATATTAGGTATTGATACAAAAGTTTGCCTCATGTTATAAGATGATGATGTCAAAATAAATTTCTATAAGTTTTAAAGGTTGCTGAAAACAATTTTTGTTTTAGATGATTTAATTGTAAAATATACTAAAATATAATTACAGTCAAACCTTCAAATAATGGACATCGGAGGGAAAACTATACAAAAGTTATACACTGCATTGAATAAATGTTACAGGAATAAAAAAATTATATTTTATTTATTTCAGAGTGAATTTACCAACACTGCAATCAATTAAAAAATTTCACTCACAAATTGATAAATTTTAAAAATGATTTATGTATACTATACTATAAAAACTACTTAAGTCGATTCATGAATAATTTCCAAGATTTTTTTAGTCAATAAAACTTTTCAATATTTATATAATTTATACATTTAAAGAAATCATAATATTTCATAACTTTATTAATTTCTGTTTGACAGAATTAGGTGCTTTTACTTCAGAGGTTTTTTACATTTAAAAAAAAAAAGAATTAATTGAAAAAATAGTGTTTTTCAAATATGTGCTTTTATCAAAAGTCGTAAATTTGGCTTTTATTGGCAATTAAATATAGTATTATTTTATAAAAAAAATGTTTCTTTGTCGACAATTTCTTATTTGACTAATTTAGATTCCAAATTCAAACAAAAACATTTGGAAAAACAACTTTAATTTTTCTAATAATAATAAAAGTTATTTTGTAATTTTTTTCTTTATCAGAAATTACAAATTTAAAATATAAATTAAAAGCAATGAAACTGATAATTTTAGCGATTATGTTATCCTGATGTTGCCAACATGGTACTGTTAAAAGAATGAACAATGATTTAAAGTAAGTTAACCTGACTATTACACCTACTTTCAGCATACAAAAGAGGTCAATTTTTGATTTTACAAATAAATAAAAAAAAAGTTAAAATTTGATCAGTAAGCAACTTTTATAAAAAAAGTTTTTAAATAAATATATATATCGTAGAAATTTAAAGAGTTTTAAAAATAAAAAAAAAATTAAATGTTACCGTTAATTTGCAAATTTGTGTTGTGACTTTTTATAAAAAAAAAAAACAATTATTATAATCGGTATTTCTTAAAAATCATTAAAATTAAATCACAGAACTGAGCCTCTGGTGGGAATCGAACCCACGACCCCCGCACTGAGAATATTTTTTTTATTTGGGTATTTATAAATGAACTCTATAGAAAGTAATTTTAACCAGCATTTAATTGCATAAATATTTTTATTTTGTAACATTTTTTTGCTAATTTCGCGCAAAAATTGTAATTGAAAAAAAAATTATATCTGTGCTGTCTATTGTTTGCAGTTAATCTCGCCCCGATTTCCATTCTCCTTCGCACTCATAAATTTTTTACATCATTTAAATATGTTTCTAAAAAAAATTATGCACTTCCTTCGAACTGGATTTGAACCAGCGACATATGGATATCGATTGATATTTATTTGCCAAGATGTTTATCACAGAAGTAAGACTAGTCCTAGCTTTAGTTTGAACAACTCGTGAACACTATAGTCCACCGCTCTACCAACTGAGCTATCGAAGGCATTGAGGATCACTTGCCAAATTGCAAACATAATTGAAGCTATAACTGTGTATTATCAACATCAGTGTTGCCAATTCAGCCATTTTATGGCTAGATTTAGACATTTTTGAACACAAGTAAACAGATAATATGGATTTAGCCATTTTTTTATATTTTTTGAGCATGATTTTTGTCAATCTGTTAAACAAAATTGAAGGTAAATTAAGTGTGATGATGTCAAAATAAATTTCTATAACTTTTAAAGGTTGCTTAAAACAATTTTTGTTTCAGAAATCTACAAATTTACAAATTTTATTTATTTGCGATAAAAATATTAGAATTTACTTGTAAAATATACTAAAATATGATTACAGTCAAACCATCAAATTATGGACATCGGAGGGAAAATTATACAAAAGTTATACACTACATTGAATAAATGTTACAGGAATAAAAAATTATATTTTCAGTCAATTGACCAATACTGCAATCAATTTAAAAATTTCACTTACAAATTGATTAAATTTAATAAAAATTATTTATGTATACTTAAAAGGAAACTACTTAAGTCGACTCATGAATATTTTTCAAGATTTTCCTAGTCAATATAATTTTTCAATATTTATATAATTTATACCAGGGACTGAAACCCTGAAAAAATGGGTTCAGGTTCGAGTTCGCGTTAAACTAAATAAAAATTTCAGGTTCGGTTCAGTTCAGGGTTCAGTTCAGGTTCAACATTTAAAAAAGTATAAATGTTTTATTAATAGGAAGTTTATTTATTTTTCAAAAAAAATTTCATTTAATTTTATAATTAATATATTTTTTTAGTTTTCTTCTTTTAAATTTATTCTTCACAGAATAAAATTACAAAATTCTGTTTGTAATATTGAACATCGTCCATAGAACATTTTTGTAAATACAAAAAAAATATTTTTTAAAAAGGCACCAACAATGGAATTTGTAAATACAAAAAACTTTTTGTTATTTTTTTGTTACTTAAATATTTATTTTCATAGAATTTTTATATGAAATGTGACAATTTACAAATATTTCAAACAAAAAATTGTTAGAAATCGTGTTTAAATTTTAACAAATATTTTAAATTACTTTAAATTTTGTGATACTTTTTTCTGTGTTTGATTTAGAAAATTGTTCCTTCTTCTGAAGAACAATATTTTGATTTTCTCATAAATTCCACTTCTTTTTCCGTTTGCAAATTTTTTAAAATTTCAATTGCTTGTAAAATATGTTTTTTAGCATTTTTTATATCTTCGGGACTTAAAATCTGCTACCCAGATATAATGCTGCAATCAAAAGTGGATTATTAATAAAGTGGGTTTCTCTTTTTATAATATTTAAATATAATACTGATGAAAATGTTTTTGTGTTGTCATCTTTTGTTTGCTCTAATTTGAAACTAAGCCAGACTCTATAAAAATCACCTAAAGCCATCTGTTCTTTTTGTAGTTTCAGCGTTAATTTTTTAACAGGTGCAAAAACTTCTACCTATTCTTTACAAATATTTCAAATATTATCATTTATATTTAATGCATCATACAGTAACTCCGAACAAAAACTTCTGTATTTCAATAATGCTTAAAAAAATGTCATAACTGGAATTCCATCTACTTTGGCCAGCTTTTTTCAAGTTTAACTTTTTAGCTAAAGAAGAAATTTTTGGTGTTCGTAATTTTTTGCAAATAGCTCTGCATTGATCAAGTATTTGCTTAAAAAAGGACTATTTATAGTGTCAAGTACTGTAAACTGGAATGCAAGAAATGTAATGTTTTTTTTTTTTTGATTTTTCTATCAAACATTTCTCACGTCATGAACAGCAAGAATATTTTTTTATATTTTTGAACCCGAACCTGATTAAATGTTTGGGTCCAGCGGGTTCGGGTTCAAAGTTTTTATAAACAGCGAACCTGAACCCGTTTGGGTTCGGGTTCGGTTTCAGTCCCTGATTTATACATTAAAAATAATCAGATTATTTCAAAACTTTATTAATTTCTGTTTGACAAAAAAATTTATTTCTTTTGCAAAATTAGGTGCTTTTACTTCAGAGGTTTTTTACATGCAAAACGTAAATTTTAAAAAGAAAGCATTAATTGAAAAAATTGTGTTTTTCAAATATGTGCTTTTATCATTATCGAAAATTTGGTTTTTATTGCCAATTAAACATAGTATTATTTTATTAAAAAATATGTTTCTTTGTCGACAATTTCTTATTTGTCTAATTTAGATCCTAAATTCAAAAAAAAAAAAAACAATTGGAAACACAACTTTAATTTTTCTAATCATAATAAAAGTTATTTTGTGATTTATTTTTTTTTTTTCTTTATCAGAAATTACAAATTTTAAAATACAAATTAAAAGCCATGAAACTGATAATTTTAGCGATTATGTTATCCTGATGTTGCCAACATGGTACTGTTAAAAGAATGAACAATGATTTAAAGTAAGTTAACCTGACTATTACACCTACTTTCAGCATACAAAAGAGGTCAATTTTTGATTTTGATTTTACAAATAAATAAAAAAGTTAAAACTTGATCAGTAAGCAACTTTTATAAAAAAAAGTTTTTAAATAAAAATCAAAAAAAAGAATCTAAATAAAAAATTTAAATGTTACCGAAACTGTGTAATTTTTGTATGACCTTATATGTATATTTTATATATTTTAAATATTAAATATATTTGATCAAATTTGTGTTGTGACTTTTTTGTAAAAAAATCAGTTATTCTAATCGGGATTTCTTGAAAGCCACTAAAATGAAATCACTGCCGTGGGGATACTTGAAATTTTTATTAATTTTTTTTTTTATTCTTTAAGGTGTATTCAAAAAACTTAAGTAAAGATATTACCAATTACCAATTTTTCATGTTTTGTTTGGTAAAATTTTCAAAAATTTGAAATTGAAGTTTTAAGAATTGTGCCAAAACAACGTTTTGTTTGACTTGGGTTAACGTTATCTCAGAAAGTTAATATTTTTTATTTGGGTAGTTATAAATAAACTTTACAGAAATAAATGTTTATCCGTATTAAATTTCATAAGCATTTTTATTTTGTAACATTTTTTCGCTAGTCCTAAACTTAAAAGTAAAAATTGTAATTGAAAGAAAAGTATTTATCTGTCCCTATCTATTGTTTGCTGTTAATCTCGCTCCGATTTCCGTTCTTCTTCGTACTCATAAATTTTTTGCATCATTTCATTATTATTTTCATAATTGTGAATAACCCTAAAAAAAATTATGCACTGATTTCAAGCCGGATTTGAACCAGCGACCTATGGATATCGACTAATATTTATTTGCCAAGTTGTTTGTCACAGAAGTGAGGTCAGCCAAGGATCAACATTTTTGAGTTTACTGCGCATTACAGAAACAAAACCAAAATTGCCTCTCCCCAACCGCCGCTTCAGTTTTAACAACTCATGAACACTACTGTCCATCGCTCTACCAATTGAGCTATCAAAGGCAAAGAGAATTGCTTTACAAATTGCAGCCATACGACTGTGTATATACAATTGCAGTGTTGCCAATTAAGCCATTTTATGGCTAGATTTAGCCATTTTTAAACACAACCCAGCAAAAAATATGGTAGTCATTCTATGGCTATAACTTTTTTCATAACTTTAGTTAACATTATTTTATGTTTTTTTTTTTTGGGTGTTGTTCTAAGGAACTTCCAAATTAACTAACATGTTCATATTTCAAATGTAGTGATTTGAATATAAGCCCAATACATATCTTAAAAAATCACTCTTTTTATTGCTATATTTTCTAATCTTAAGCATTTATTCAAAATATTGTTTTCTGATCATTCAAAATTTAAAAATTTTAATGGTTCTGAGGAATTTTTATATATTTATTTTTCTTTATTCGATCTTCAATATTACATTATATTTTTCTTTTCAATCGATTTTAAGATCTTTTTACAAAAAATAATGATTATTTTATATTTTCTTCCAATATTTCGTCTCTACATTGAGTAAATATGGTTACGTGTAAGCCATATGAATATGATATTTTTTATAGTGTTATACATTTTTTATATGATCAATTTTATAAAGATCAATATATAACTAGATGTGGTTATATACGGCGCAATATAAGGTAATATTAATCAAATTAATGTAATATATATTTATATATGGTAATGCATAATGGCATATCGATGGCTTAATATAAAAAGGCCCTAACTCGATTTTTTGTTACTTGGCAGGAGAAAAAAAAACTTAATAAAATCTGTAAAATTTTAGATACAAAAAAAGTTTTAATGTAATTTGCAAAAATGTGTTACTTCTTTTTATTAAAAATTTGTATTAAAACTTTTTTTGTATCTAAAATTTTACAGCTTTTATTAAGTTTTTTCCTTATCCTGTCAAGTAACAAAAAATCGAGTTAGGGCCTTTTTATATTAAGCCATCGATATGTAAATATATATGATTATATTTAAACATTTTAACTCGTGTTTTCTTTATTAATTCAGTACACAAAAAACTATCACCCACCCGCACTTAAAATTTTCAATGCAATATTGCCCCGTTATTTAGAATTTTTTTCTAACACAGCAAAGAAGAGAATTTAAAAATAGTTAACGAAAACTTTTGATACTGTCAATTTTGTCCTAAATAAAGTGTTGTAGCCGACAAATTAAAGACACGACAAAATATACGATCTTGTTGCTAAACTTCTCAACAATAATTTATAGACGACTTATTCTAAAATATCTTAAAGACAAGTTCATGTTAGTCTATCTGACCAACTGAGTAAGTTAACCTAAGTATTACACTAAATATCTGCATACAATAGAGCTCAATTATTGATTGTAATTTTACAAATAAATAAAAAAATTAAAACTTGATTTTTTTAACAAAAAAAATTAGTAAGCAACTTTTATAAAAAAGTTTTTAAATAAATATCAAAAAAAAACAATAATTTAAAGAGTTAAATATAAATATTGAAAAAACTTAAATGTGGATTTTTGGTAATTTTTAAAAGTTTTCTACCAAATATATTTTTGACCAAGATACAGGTTGGTTGAAAAGTTTCTGCACTCACCAAGAGAAGGCACTGGTAGCTCCAAACTTTTTATACCCTTACCCACAGGTGGAAGGGTATATGTAAGTTTGTCATACCGTTTGTAATTTCTACAATATTGATCTTAGACCCTATAAAGTGTATATATTCTGGGTCCTTATGAAGAGCGAAGTTGATTTAACGATGTCCATCTGTCCGTCTGTCCGTCTGTGTGTTGAAATGGGTTTTTCGAAGAACCCAGACATGATTAGGACTTGATTGTTTTTTATTTCTGTTACATGTGATCCATTTCTCTTTGCTATTAAAAATCAGACAGATCGGTTAATAAATGGCTGAGATATTAGCAAAAAACCAGGACTACCTCTAATTTTTCCAGTAAAATCCCTTTGTTTAATATGTATGTAGAATTTTACGCATAACAAACACATCTATGTGTTAAAATTCTTTTCTGTCATCTCCACCTTTTATACACAAACAACACACATACAAAGATTTGTCACTTAAATAAAAACTAAACAAATCTCTAATGAACGAAGACTTTTATATTGACGATGGTTTTGTGTGAGCTTCAATAGCTCAGTTGTATAGACGCTATGTCACAAATACTTTTTTTCTTTAAGACCGCGGGTTCGAATCCCGGTCAATTCACTTTTTTTTTGTACTTGTACATTTTGTTTTATTATTTTCTTAAGACTTTTTTTTTGTTTATTTTTGGGTTTTTTTAATATTTAATAATTAATTTATATAAAATTTTATACTAATAATTAAATAATCCATAAATAGGCTAAAAACATCAAAATTTTTATAAAAACCCTCTGATACAAACAAAATACAAACATTTTTGTACCCTTCACCACAGGTGGAAGGGTCGCGGGTTCGAATCCCGGTCAATTCACTTTTTTTTATTTTCTTTAGGTTTTTTTTTGTTTATTTTTTGTTTTTTTTTTTTAACATTTAATATTTAATTTAAATACAATTTTATATTAATAATTAAATAATCCATAAGTAGGCTAAAAACATCAAAATTTTTATGAAAACCCTCTGATACAAACAAAATACAAACGGTTTTATTTCTATTTTTTGCTCCTATTTAAAAGAATTTATAAAAAGATTTTTAAACCATTTTATTTCTCATATATTAAGAAAATTTTATACATAATTTCCCTTTGAGTGCAACTATTTTAGGTCATAACTTATAATAATTTATATAAAAAAAAAATTATAAACTATTTTCCTTCAAATTTTTAAAATTAAGCTAAAGAAATTAAAAATATTTTTAATAAAAAGCGAAATAAAATCCCAAATGCAAATTTGCCAGCTAAATCAAACGTTTTTGTAGAAATAAAACACATGCAGTTCTAGTGATTTCTTTTAACGATTTGTTGAAATTCTTTTCTTTCACCTCTTCACCTTTTATACACAAACAACAAACACTATTCTAGAGCTGTAATGTGACCTATGGATACGTCTTATATAGCAAAAGATCGAATATCTTTAGTATAACATATTTGCTGAAAAACTCGGAAATATCGGTTCAGATACAAAAAAGTTATGCCCAAAACATAAATTTTTTTTAATTACCTATTTTCTGGAACCATAAAACTTCCCGAGTCCAAGTTTTATCACTAAACTAAATGGTTAATTTCCTCTTAAAGGCGTCCGTATATAAATCTGTTCATTCCATATATGTCCATATATAAACTTCAGCTTTTTCCCAACCATGGTGAAGGGTATATGAGATTCGGCATAGCCGAACTTAGCCAATCTTACTTGTTTTTTTCTCAAGTTGGTATAACTGTCCTGAAAACACATGCAAAGTTGCAAGTCATTCTGTCAATTCTTTCTTTGTTTACAAGCCATTTGAAGTTGACGTGTCATTGATTTTTTTTTAATATGGAAAAAATTTAATATCGTGCAGTCATTAGATTCTTTGTTTTGAAGGGTTTAAAAGCAAAGGAAATTTATGAACAACTATTAGAAGTGTATAAGGAGTCCTCACCTTCTAAACGCACCGTTAAATTTTGGGCTGGTGAATTTAAACGTGGTCGTACCAGCCTTAAAGACTATCCACGCGAGGGACGACCAAAAACTGCAACCACAGCAGAAATCATTGAGCAGGTACATAATATGGTTAGTGAAGATCCAAGTTTGACTAAGCGTGAAATTGCTAATGCCATAGGCATCTCAGACGAACGAGTACTCCATATTTTACATGAAGAATTACGTATGAAAAAACTGTTTGGGAAGTTAGTGCCGCACACATTAACAATTCAACAAAAACTGGATCGAAAACAAATTTCTCAGCGTAATTTGGAGCGTTTTAAGCCGAATAAAAACGACTCCTTGCGTCGTTTTATAACTATGGATGAGACTTGGATCTACCACCATGATCCTAAATTGAAACAAGAACGTTTACAGTGGACTGAAGCTGGTTGTTCAGCTCCAAAGCAGGTGAAGTCACAACGATTAGCAAATAAGGTTATGGCATCAGTTTTTTGGGATGCAAAAGGAATTTTGTTGATTAATTATCTTCAGAAAGGTAAAACAATCAACTCTGAATATTATTGCAGCCTTTTGGATCAGCTGGATGAAAAAATTCGTAAGAAAAGACCTGGTTTAAAGAAGAAAAAAATCATTTTTCATCAAGACAATGCTTACAAAAGTTTTTTGACGATGGCTAAATTCGAAGAATTAAAGTACGAATTGCTTGAACATCCACCGTATTCACCAGATTTGGCTCCCAGTGACTACTATCTCTTCAGAAATCTCAAACAATTCCTTCGTGGAAAGCATTTTTCTTCGAATGAAGAGGCCATAGCAGCCGTAGACGGTTATTTTGCAGAGCTTCCGGAAAACCATTATAAGGATGGGATAAAATTATTGGAAGATCATTGGAACGAGTGTATTGAGCTTCTAGGAGATTATATTGAATAAAAAAATATATTTCGTAACAAAAACAATATTCTCTCATATCGAGCGCAGGAACTTTTCAACTAACCTGTATATGGATAGAAAACAAAATTGAAGATACGAGGGCGGATCAATAATTCCGTGAATTTTTGAATGAAACACAGTTTTTTTTGCAAATAAAATTTATTTTTCAACATAATCTCCTTTTAGCTTTTTTGTATCCCTTCCAAAAAGTTGGATTTTTTCGAGGTCCATAAAATAGGCATTTGTTTGATCAATAATTTCATTGGTGGAGCTAAATCTCTTTGTACGGAGTCCTTTTTTTAGGTTTGGAAGTAGTAAATAGTCGCTGGGAGCTAAATCTGGAGAATATGGCGGATGAGGTACTAATTCGTAGCCCAATTCATGGAATTTTGCCATTGAATCGGTCCAATAAGTTGGCATAATACAAAATCAATCCAATAAGCTGGCATAATATTCGCCGTTGGTTGTTTTTCCCTTTTGCAGGTAATCGATGTGGATTATCCCGTGTGCATCCTAAACACTGTTGCCATCACAGTATTGGCCGACAAACTTACCTTGGCCCTCTTCGGAGCCGGTTCACCCGGAAAATCCCATTGTTTAGACTGCTGCTTGCTCTCCGGAGTGTTGTAATGGATCGATGTTTCATCCACAGTTTCAAAACCTCATTCGAATTGCGGTTAAACAACTCCAAACAATCCGTTCAAGTTGTCACACGATCCAACTGATAATCCAACTGATAATTTCAAATTGAAACCTCATTGCCATATGAAATGCTTATGGCATCAATAATCTCACGCACTTTTACTCTTCGATCGACCAACACCATATCGTGGAATTTTTCGACATTTTCGGGTGTATTGACCTCAATTGGCGTCCAGAACGTTCAGCGTCATTTGTACTTGTGCGACCACAACGAAAGTCAGTAAACCACTTTTTTACCATTGAAATCGATGGTGCAGAGTCCCCATAGTATTTATTAAGCTTTTCCTTGGTTTGATTGAAAAAATAATGTTTAATGAAAAAATAATGTTTAATGAGCACTCGAAATTCACTTTTTTCAATTTTTAAAAAATCCACGAGGTTGTATGTTTTTAACAGCTGTTAAACGCAAAGTAAATTTCGGAACTTGCTCAAAATTTGACAGTAGTCTATTAACAGGTGGTACTTGAGGGGAGCAGTGTTGCATTTCATATAACTAACGAAGGAATTTCAGAAAGTCAAGGACTTATTGATCCACCCTCGTTTAATAAGTGTTGATACAAAAGTTTGCCTCGTTTATTAAGATGATGTGAAAATAAATGTCTATAGCTTTTAAAGTTTGCTTAAAGCAGTTTATATTAGTGCATTTTTGAAATAATATATTTTATTAAATTTGTGTTGTGACTCTATATAATTGATTTTTCTTGAAAATCACTAAAATCAAATACCTGCAGACTTAAACCTGCCGTAGGGATACTTGAAATTAAGTACAGATATTACCAATTTTGCATGTTTAGTTTAATAAAATTTTTAAAATTGAAGTTTTAAGAATTGTGCCAAAATCACGTTTTGTTTGACTTGGGTTAACGTTATCTCAAAAATATATATTTTTTTTGGATAGTTGTGAATGAATTCTACAAAAAGAAATTTTTACCAGTATTCAATTTCATAAGCATTATTATTTTGTAACATTTTTTCGCTAGTCCGCAACTTGAAGGCAATAATTTTAATAGAAAACTTAAAAAAAAATATATATATATATCTGTTGTGGAGGTCTAACAACTTTTGTTGTTCTTACTTGCAAAATTTTTTATATCATTAAATTATATTTACTTCATTGCGAAAAATAAAAGTATATACTTCCTTCGAGCCGGATTTGAACCAGCGACCTATGGATATCAACAGATATTTTTAAGTGTTTATTACAGAAGTTGGCGGGGCCAGAGAACAATTTTACGATTTTGCTATCTGGCACGAACAAATAAATTAACGTGTATCAAATCAACTCTATTGCCACACCGCCGCCTTCAGTTTAGCAACTCAAGAAAAATCCTACGCTACAGTCCACCGCTCTACCAACTGAGCTATCGAAGGCAATGAGAAAAGCATGCCGAATTGCAGACATAATTGCAAGTTATAACGGTGTATGTTATAAGTGTTGCCAACTTATCCATATTATGGCTATATTTAGCCGTTTTTGTACACAATTAGCCATTTTTAGAATATTATTGCACATTTTTTAGCCATTTTTAAAAGTTTTCTGCCAAATATATTTTCTGACCAAGATTTATGAATAGATTTTGTCAAAAAATAAAAAGTATAATAAGTGTTGATACAAAAGTTTGTTTATAAAATGGTGATGACAAAATAAATTTATAAAGCTTTTAAAGATTGCATAGAACAGTTTTTTTTTTTTTTAATTCAGGCAAAATCTACAAATTTTATTTATTTGCGATCAAAAATATCAGGATTTAATTGTAAAATAAAGGGTGTCCCAAGAAGAACGCAATTTTTAAATTTTAAATAAAACACAGATATTTAAAAAAAAAATCGTGAAACTTTATTATATCGTAAAGTAGACAGAATGAGGTTATATTTGGAACAATATATCGTGCAGATGGCCGCCGCGGCTTTGCTGGCATGTACGCGATCTTTTAATGAAATTTTCAATGACCGTTTTGCATGAATGCTGCGGTATTTCATTAATGCAGCGTCCAATTTCCTCTTTCAAGGCTTGAGTCGTCGTCGGCTTATTCGCGTAAACCATCGACTTCAAAAAACCCCAAAGAAAAAAATCTAATGGTGTTAAATCGCACGATCTAGGCGGCCAATTCTGATCTCCAAAACGCGAAATAACACGACCGGGAAATGACTGATGCAGCAATTGAATTGTTTCTCTGGCTGTATGACATGTGGCGCCGTCTTGTTGGAACCACATGCCCTCCACATTAATTTCTTCAATTCTAGGCAAGAAAAAACTGGTTATCATTTCACGATACCGAACACCATTGACTGTTTGCGCTTGACCTGCCTCATTTTCATAAAAAAAAGGTCCAATGATTCCTCCAGCCCAAAAACCACACCACACAGTGACACGTTGAGGATGCATTTGCTTCTCGTGAATCACTCGAGGATTTTCCTCACCCCAAATGCGGCAATTCTGCCTATTGACGAAGCCATCAAGATGAAAATGGGCCTCGTCACTGAAGATGGTTTTATCGGCAAAATCAGCATTTTCATGTTGTCTCTCCAATACCCAATTAACGAACTCCCTTCGCTGTCCATGGTCAGCTGGCTTCAGTTCCTGAGTCAATTGAATTTTGTATGCATTAAGATGCAAATCTTTTGTCAAAATTCGCTGCAAAGTGGATTTGGAGACACCAATTTGCTGAGCTCGGTGTCGAATTGAGGTGGATGGAGTTTGAGCGACATCATCACGTACAGCTGCGACATTTTCGGTCGATCGACCTGGTCAATGGCGCGTTGTTGTCTTTACATCACTAACAGACCCAGTTTCGGCAAATTTATTAATTAATATTAATTAATCTCTTTACAGTTGACCCCATTATTGTGACCCCAAATTGATCGCAATTTGCGAACTGTAGCCGCAAAACTTTCACCATTTTGGTAAAACAATTGCACAATGAGAATGCGTTGTTCATTCGTGTAGCGCTCCATTTTTACTAACCTCGTACCTTCTACTAGCAAACAATAACAATTGTTCAAATGTCAAACAATGACACTTCGAATGTTGCCATATTTAAAAATTGCGTTCTTCTTGGGACACCCTTTATAATAAAATATAATTACAGTTAAATCTTCAAATATTAAGCATCAACAAATATTAGCACTGCAGTTAATGTTTGTTAGAAAAATGTAAAAGTTTTATACTATATTGAATAAATGTTACAGGAATAAAAAATTATATTTTTTATTCAAATAGTAAAATGTTTATATCAATTTCGAGTCAACGTACCAATAAGTTGGAAATCAATTTAAACATTTTACTCACAATATCAACAAACTTCACAAAAATATCTCTTCACTTTCTGAAAATTTTCCATATTGTTCTGCTGAATAAAACTTTTCAATATTTCTGTCTAATCCCCTATAATAAATCAGAATATTTTAAAATTTTATTAGTTTCTTTTTGACAAAATAATTTATTTCATTTATATTTTTACTTTATAGGTTTTTTTACATGCAAAAATTTTAATTTAAAGAATAAATTGTCCCGTTTTTTACAAATAGTTCTACACGTAAATGTACTTTTAGATTTCTGCCTCTATCAAAAGTCCAAACTTTGGTTTTTATTGACAATTAAATATAGTGTTGGCTTGACGAATAAGAAAATATGATATTTTTTAACAAATATTGATAAAAAAAAAAAGAACGTTATTTTTTGTCGCTATTGTGAGGCCAAAAATCCTATAAAAGGGCAAAAAAATGGATATTTAAATATCAGCGTCTTATTATATTGGAAGTAAATTTTACTCTATAATTTGATTTAGATTCACTTCTCAAAAAATTGTCTGTTAAAGTTAGGAGTCCGCTAATGGTAGTCTTAATTATTGCAAGGTTATACTGTATTAAGTAATTTTTTTGAACAAAATCGCGAATTTTTTTTCAGCCCTTTTTTAGCTTTATTTTAGCAATTTTTTAAAACCATTTTCCCCACAAATTCAAGTTTTGGCAACATTAATCTGTCGATTAGTATGGTAGTGTCAAAGTTCGAATTCTATAAATAGATTAAACTCAAGCATGCGTACTAAACAGATAACAAATAAAAGTTTATATGGAAAAGTTCTATGCATGGTTGGCATTCAATACTCTTTCATAATAACGGTAGTTGGCTACCACAGCTACTTTAAGACCGATATGAAAATTTTAAAATGGCCATTTCATTAAAGGTAAGTGTCTTTTTGTATAACCGGGTTTATTGCGCTATTTTCCGGTTGAAATATCTTAAGCTACCGTCATAATAACGCTAAACTACCGAAACACCGATTTATAACGGTATTTTGCAAATATAACTAAATTTAACAGGTAATTTTATGAAATAAACCTCGTGATATTTGAAGGCACATGTCACTATTGCAACGGCAGTTTTACAATTTTCGTATCGGTATTGATCAGAGCGTGACAGACAACTACCGTTATAATGAAAAGGTATTGCTTACCAACCATGGTTCTGTGTCATACATTACATTTTAGAAACAATAAAAGCTTATGTATAAATCTTAATTCTTTCTTGGTAATTTTTCAAAGTTTAAACATATTTAATACTCAAAGAAACCCGTTATGTTTAAATATAACAAGTAAATATATAAATACTTATCTTTGAATACCCACCACCCATGTCTTAAGAAAACAATCGTTTACCAATCCTACGGGAAATGGACCAGTCACAGAGTTAGTCACGTGACCGGAACTTTGTGACAGGAACCGGTCTTCGAGTTGGTTCTCTTATATGAAAGTAACCGGTAACTTTAACATGGGCGGTGGCAATTTGCAACATATCGCTGACCTTGTACCATATTACTGCATTGGTGTAAGTGAATGAGCAACAGAACAGGTTAGAATTTTCTTACACATAACTAGTCTCATATTAGATACTAGGTGTTGTGTTTAAGAACTAGTGCAAAAGAAAACGTTACGTGACTGGCTCAAGTGTACATACCACAGGACTGAGGACAAGTAATTACACTAAAAAAAAAAAGACATGAACTAAAATGTAATCAAAAATTTCCTTCAAGATAGCTTAAAAATTATACTACATTTAAGTGAAATTTTATTAAAACTTAGAAAAATTTTCTTAGAAAGAATAAAAAGTCCTAAGTTTGAGGAAAAACGAAATAGTTTATATACTCAGAAATAGTTCATATATTTCCTAAGTAATATTTCTTGATTTTAGGGGAAAAAAAAAACAAGTCAATTAAATAAAAAATTATTAATTTTAAGAAAAAATTTCTTAGTTTTAAGAAAATTGCATACTCAAATGTAATAAAATTAAGTTTAGTTCAAAAAAAAATTAAGGACATAGTTCAAAAAATGTGTCTAACTTAAAATGAGAAAGTGCTTGAACTTAATGTTTGTTCAAAATATTAGAAAGCCATTTCTAAATTCAGTTTTTAAGTCTACCACTTTCTAATTTTGAAGAATTGTTTTCTAAAAATTAGTTTAGACAATTAAAAACAAAAAGTAATAAATATTTTCCTATGTAATAATAAAAATTTACTTGATTTTAGAAACTGATGAACTATTTCTAAGGAAAATTGTCATGCAACTTAGTTCAGATAAATTTTTAAAATTTTAATAAAATATTCTTTTTTTGAAGTAAAAGTTTTCTAATTTTTAAAAAATAATAAAATTTGATATAGGATTTTTTTGTTGGAAAACGTTTAATTTATTTTAATATTCTATTCCAAAAAACAATCAATTAAAAACAAACCACTTAGTTTTCCTTATTTCCAAGAAAAAATATTATTTAATAAAATAAATGAAAGTAACCATTTAAAAAAATTGTAATTGTAATTTATGGTTCGTGATCGTGCGTGAGCGTGAGTCAAAAATTCCTAATCTTAACAGTCTTAAATATTGAACTTAAAGTAGCTTAAAATATATTTTAAAAATTTATTAGCAAAGGGTAAAAAATTTTGAATTTGCGCTTTTCTGTAATAAATTTGTTTGTTGACTAGAATACAAAATATCGCAGGCACATTTTATATAGTACGGCATAATGGCTTTCCTATAAGTGACAGCGCTTATTTAACTTTATATTTATTGAACTATTTTTTTCACTTAATAAAAAAGTTTAAATTTGTATATGTCAAATAAAATTTAAGCTAAAAATCTCATAAAATAAACTTATGACTTTTCCATTTTTCAATAATAACAAGAAATGTAACTGTGATATTATGTATTTTTGCAACAATTTCCTTAAATCAGTTAATTTAAGAAGACAAAGGACCCCCAGTGTGTCACGTAAGGCGTCCCTTTTTGTAGATCTCTCAAGCAGAACCATTAATTAACTACGAAAAGGATCTGACTTTTTCACAATTTATTACGTTTCAGGATATCCTGCAGTACATTTTTTTAATTTGTTTACCTTTTTGCTAATTAAATTTAGTTTATATTTTGAATACATGAATTTAGTATAATTCAATTTAATTTAGGAACAAAAATGTATAGTAAAAAGCTTGTTAAGAGCAGTGTCCTCACAAAGCGTAAGTCCTCCGAAAGTGGGAAAATACCTACTCAATGAGTCTAAAGTACTTTAAAATATGTATATGGTAAAAACATTTACCGTAGAGGCAGCATAAGGATGATTTTCACTTATATATATACAACCAATTTAAATAAAAAAACAAATTGAAATTTTTTGAATATTTTTTTTTTTTTGAAACAGATAGCAAACAAAATTTAAATTTGTAATAACTGTTACGGACACAAATAAAGCACAAGTTTCCGTTTTGTGGGTAAATTTTTATTAAATTTCAAACAAATGAAAAAAATAAATGAAACTGAAAAAAAAATGGTAAATTATTTCGAATAAATGTATAAAAAAGTTAATATAGATATTTCTTTGAAAAAAAATCTATGTTCCTTTATTTTAAAATGGAACGGAAAACTTTTTCATTAAACTACAAAAAAAAAAGGGATCGGAAGTGAATATACCAACTCATGTCTAAAAATATTACATCCACTTAAAATAGCACTAAAAAGTTTTTTTAGTACTAAATATCAGCCCTAAAAACAATTAAAATTTGACCTTAAAAGTAAAAAAAAACTTTACTAAAATATTTTTCAAAACAGAAATCACCAAATTAGAACAAAATGATAAATTCATTAATGTTTTTAAAATTTTTAAGATTTTTAAGCCTTTAATTTTTTTTTAATTCACCATGTTTTTGCAGGGTATGTGTTCGTGGGAGAGTAAGTGAAAGAAAGGTCCACTAAAAACCGAAACCATAAAAAATAAAAATATGTACATGTCGAAGCAAGTGCAAGTTGTGATAAAGAAAAAATTAATAAAAGAGGGATTATTTGCCAATAGTACCAAATAAGTCAAAGTAGTACCATAACACTTTTAAAGTTCTAATAGTACCACAAAAACTACTTAAAAACAAACTTTATTATCACTGTCCTCAAGAGTGTTTTATTTTAAAATAATGTAAAAATATTTAGTATTGAAATTATGGAGATGAAAAAATTTTTTTTTCTATAAAACTTTTTTGAATGTGAAAACAAATTTTGTGGTGGAAAAAAAATTTAAGGTAAGAAAAATGTTTTGGCTTGAAAGAAACTTTAAGTGAAGAAAAACATTTTTTAAAGTAAAAAATATAAAATATTATTCACTTCAAAGCAATTGGTGAAAATATATGAGAACATGTTTTATTTTTAAGTCGCTACTATAAAATTGTACTAAGATACACCAATTTGTATGGAAAATTTAGAGGCATGTACCATTTCACTTATAAAAACTTTAGAAGTGAAATTATGGGGGTAAAAAAATTTTCTTGTGAAAAACTTTTTTGAATGTCAAAGAAGATTTGTATCTTGTGATGGAAAAAAATTTAAAGTAGAAAAAAAAAATTTAAATGGTAAAAAAAATTTAACTGAAAAATATTTTAGATGATTATAAAATATTATTCACTTCTAAGACACTGGTGGAAATATTTTATTTTTTAATCGCTACTATAAAATTGTATTAAAATACTCCAATTTGTATGGAAAATTTAGAGATACCTTCACTTATTTTGAATACCAAACCGCTCGGGAGGATGTCCATTAATCTATTTAAAAATGAGAACCCCCACTTGCATCTTCGCGCTGTGAACGTCATTTCAAAAGGCAGAAGGACAAGAACTGGGACAAAAGGACATCACTAAATCGACTTAAAATCGCATAAACATCAAAAATATGGGGTCTTAGAACCAGGGTAAGTTTTGGCACACACATGTGGCCACATCCTTTTGTGAAAAAAGTTATATGTTTCGATGTGCCCGTTAGGCACATGGGCCATGTGCCAATATTCGGGCATATGACATGTGAAAATACAATATAATCGGCACATCACATGTGCCAAGTTAAAAATGTAATGCGCCGGGGACATTTCACATATGACGAATGTGGCCACATGTGAGGCACATGTAATTATTTTAATGTTTTAATAGAGTTATAATTTTTTTTATGTTTTATTTTTTAAAAAAAAGTAGAATATTAAAAAACATAAAACATTTTTGAAGAAAAAAAAAAACATTTTTCAAATGAAATATTATTTTTCTTATCAATTTCCAAAAAGTAAAGTTTTTTCAAAAAATAGGCCGTTTTCCCAAAAAACATCATTTTACAAATAAGTACAATTTTTCGATAAAAAAAATAATGTACATTTTTTGTAAAAAAAGTACTTTTTGTTAAAAAGTACCTTTTTCAAAAAAAGTACCATTTTTCAAAAAGTACAATTTTATTTAAAAAGTACGATTTTTCGCAGAAGTAGAATTTTCAAAAGCAAACACAATTTTTGTAAAAAAGTACATTTTTCAAAAAAAGGACCAATTTTTAAAGAGGAACTATTTTTCAAAAACACCATTTATATTATCCTACCATATAATAAAAAATTTACAAAGGTAAGAAAAAAAAATTACATTTCCTTCGAGCCGGATTTGAACCAGCGACCTATGGATATCAACAGATTTTTTTAAGATGTTTATTACAGAAAGTGGAGGGGGCCAAGTAACAATTGCGTCGTGGAGGGGGGGTGCGCAACAACAACTGTTCCGGAAACCAACACGTTTCAGTTTTAGCAACTCAAGGAAATTTTATACTACAGTCCACCGCTCTACCAACTGAGCTATCGAAGGCAATACAAATTCGTTGTCAAATTGCAGACATAAATAAGATATTAAAACTGTGTTCGTACATTGTACAACTGAGCACTAATATGAGTGTCGAAATCTAAAAATAGGTTAAACTCAAGCATGCTTACTACACAAATAACAAATAAAGCTTTATATGGAAGTTTAAAATAAATACACCGAATTGAGTAGAAATAATAAAAGCTTTTGACGACAGCTTAATTGTTTATGTAAACCAGATACCAGTAATTTTTCGAAGCTTAAACATATGCTGTGTTAAGACAGACATATGTATTATAAAGGACAAGAAGTTGTTCTACAAGTCTTTCTTTTGAACAGAAAATTAAGCTGTTACATATTATTCCAGGTTCTGAATAATTATTATTCACTTTACAAAATTATCAGACTCTAAAGATACGATATTTCAACCTTAGAATATGAGAATTTATTGTATATATGTACATTAGGGTTATAACTTTTTTTTTACAAAATTTCTTCATCGCATTACGCTATTGGCAGTGTTGTACTGATAATAAAAATCATTTTTTGAGGTCATTTTGGTAAATAAAAGTTCATGCGCCAAATGCAATTTCTAAAATTTCCCTAAATTTTTTCTTCTCCGGACTTAGCTCCCAGTGACTATTTCCTATTTCCAAACCTAAAGAAATGGCTCGTTGAAAAGAGATTTAGCTACAACGATGAAATTGTTGATCAAACAAATGCCTATTTTATAGACCTCAAAAAATCCTATTTTTTGGAAGAGATACAAAAATTGGAGAAACGTTGGACGAAGTGTATTGACCTAAAAGGAGATTATGTTAAAAAATAATTTTTTATTTTTGCAAAAAAAAACTGTGTTTCATTCAAAAAGTCACGGACTTATTGATCCGCCCTCGTATTATTAGTAAAAAAACAAAATCAGTTAGAAAAATCCAAACGAATTAAAATGGAACTTGCATTTAGCGGGAGAAGTATATAATTTCTTAATATATTTCATTTTTTTTTTGTTTAAATTTATTTATTTGCATAATTAAAATTTAAAGCGGTTTAAAAAATAATTAAATGGACATTATGCCAAAAGAAAATAATATTTTTGTACCGTAAAACAATGTTTTTCGCCAAATCAGGATAATTAATAAATTAGTTTTTAAAATATAAACAAAGTTAAATAATTTAATATTATCACTCTTTGGCATTTTCAAAAAAAAAGGAAAATGATTTTAAAATCACTGTTGTTCAAAATTTATATATTTGCTCAAAATTACATAAGATATAGAAAATGTTTAATCGGTTAACAAAAAAAGATAAATGAACATTTAAAAAAGAAATCATATTTTTACCCTAAAAACAATAAAAAAAAAATAATCCATAGATTAAAAAAATCCAGGATTTGAACCCGCAACTCTGTTTGTACTGTATTCAATGTATGTATTTTGCACACGATGCAAAAAAGCTCAGTTTGCTTTTTTCTTTAGTGAAACAACATAACAACTCAGCTTAGGCGATTTATCCCCAAATTGGGGATTTTATTTCTTGCATGGTAATAAAAATTTCCATTGGGGATTTGTTGGGGATGACAACAAAATTTAAGGGGATTTTTGGGAAATAAATATAAACAAATTTTTTAGTCTCTTTTAATTTTAATTATTTCTTCAACCCTGTAAATATTTTACAATTGGTCGTAACAGTGTAGAGTTGTAAAATTTGCATACTTTTTGTATATATTTTTTAAAAATATTTTTTTTTTAAATTTAAAATTCATTACTTTTTAAATTAAAAAAAAAATATTAAAAAGTCTCAAGATTTTTATAAAACTTTTTTTTGTCTCTCATGAAAAGTAGATGTTTTTGGGAAACTAGTTTGCGTTACTAAACCCTCAATATTAACCCATTCCCAGCCAGTGATCACGCGAATTCTGTGAAATTTTTAGTTCGACCACGAGTTAACATATACACGCAAAAATGTTCCGATTTGATTGTAGGTCGATATTGTGGAGGGCTTAACAATGCTGGCCACAAAAAAAAGTTTTTTGGGTTTGGAACTTGCCATCAACCTTCTCCATCAAAATATTATTTGATTGAAAAAAATTCGTTCCCTTTATCTTAAATTTGTCATAAGTACAAATAAAATTACAAAAATATGTATATTTTAAATCAATTTAAAAACATGAATTTGTTAAAAAAAAAACATTTTGGGGATTTTTAGGGACCAGAACACAACAATTTGGGGATGACAAAATAATATTTGGGGATAAGGCCTTTAAAAAAACTGACAACACTGATACAATATTTAGTACACCTTGTAAAATACCTTATTGTTTAAAAGAAAAAAAAAACAAAAAAGAAACTCTTGACATGTAGAGAAATATAATTTGAATTAAAAGGTTGGCAACGATGGTGAATGTATGAGAAACAAAAAATTAGAGAATAAGAAACATCGCAATTTTTTAATTAAATATATTCTATCTCACGACGGCATCACTGGTCGTTTCTCATTAAAATAATAAAAAAAAGAAATACTTGACGCAAATGTAACTTTCCAAACACTCAAAAAATAAGTTAGAAGAAAAATTACAAAAACGTGTTGTATATCAAGTGTAGAAGTAGTATTCAGCATTGTTTTTTTTTTTTTTTGTTAAAATCGTGTTTTCAGCAAAATGTTATTTATTTTTGCTTTATTTTACTACCAAAGTTGTGCTGATGAACAAATTTATAGTAAGGACAGACATGAGGTAGATGTCGCAGATTTAGTACAAAGAAAATTACACTAATAATACAACTCTTCCAAGTCATAAAAACTTCAAGCGTGGATGCTTTTTCTATCTATCTTTCATGCATACATAAACAAAAAGTGTTTAATCTATAATTTCCTTCACTTTTTCACTCTTTTTTTAGTACACTAGCGCATTAGAGCTGTGTTTATGCGGTAAGCTATCAAAGTTGGCTTATGTGCCAACGTTTAGTGTTAACGCTTACCGTTATTTACATATGTCAAATTAGTGTGCGTATGACACAAGCAAACGTTGATAGATTTCCGCATAAACACAGATATAGGTGAGTTTTGGCTGGCAGCTTTAAGTAATGCCTAGCAGTGCTGCCATATAGCCAGTTTTTTCTAACTATAGGATCCGCCAAATAACTTTTTTTTTCAAAATGCTATAAAAAAAAAAACTACTGAATAAATTTCTTTTTTTATTTGAAAGTACAATCCTTCCGGTTAATAATGGAAAATAATTTCATTCAAATGGCTGGCCGTTACAGTCAATGGCGATCGTTATTGGGCCATGTTGAACGAATTTCTGTTCACAAAAATTGAAGAGGAGGATATTGGCAACAATTTGGTTTCAACAGGACGGCGCTACGTGCCACACAGCCGAAGCTACAGTCGATGTTTTGCACCCTGTTTTTGAAGATCGCATTATCAGCCGCAGAGCTGATGTCGTAAGTCCACCTCGGAGCTGCGATTTCACACCGTTGGACTATTATTTGTGGGGTCCCGTCAAAGATAAATGTTACGCCGACAAACCAGAGATAATTGACGCTTTAAAGAACAATATTCGTGAAGCCATTGGTGAAATACAGCTGCACACAATCGATAATGTGCTTAAAAATTGGACCGATCGTGTAGGCTACTGCATGGCCAACCGATGCAGCCATTTGAATTAAATTTTTCCATTATTAACCGGAAGGATTGTACTTTTAAATAAAAAAAGAAATTTGAGAAAATATTCAGTAGTTTTTTTTTCATAGCATTTTCAAAAAAAAAAAGTTATTTGGCGGACCCTATATTTGCAATGCTTAAAATATTTCAGGTTTTTTTGATGAAAAAACTGTTCTTTTTTAATTAATGCATTTTTCAGATTTTCATATTTAAACAGGATATTTTTTCAATATAAAGGATGATTTTTTAACCTTTTAGAAAATTGAAAAAAAACGAAAAAGTTGCAAAAGTGTATGAAATATTTATTTGGGGCGATAAATGAATGCCTGCCATTTATTTTATATAAGAGTTGCCCGCGGCTGCACCGTAGGTGGTCCATCCGTGAGCTCCAATTTTGACATACTTTTTCCAGCATTCCATGATGTCTTCCATAGCTAGAATGGTAGCTAGCTTGTCCCTGTACACGACTTCACGTATCCCCACAAAACGATGCGATTTTCATCATTCTACGATCCAATGATGCCGCCCGCCCACAAACCGCACCTTACTTTGCATCTTTCAGGATGCACTGGCAGCTCTTGAACTGCCTCTGGCTGCTTTTCACACTAAATTTGGCAATTCTGTTTGTTGATGTACTCATAGAGCCAAAAATGAGCATCGCCGCTGAAGACAATTTTTTGATAGAAAAATGGATCTTCACCCAACTTTTCTTGGGCCCTTTTACCAAGCAAACGACATTGTGGGTGACGTACCAATACCAGGCTTCAGTTCTTGCAGCTGTTCTTACGTAAAATCTTCCAGGTAGTCAAATAACACAAGCCCAATTGTTGACAACGTCAACACTGACCGATACTTGACAACTAAATTTATCTGAATTATTTTAGGCCTACACTTAATATGATAAAAAATGTGATAATTTTGTAAAATTATTATCTTGTTTTATGAAACGTTACATTAGATGAAAATCTATGAAACATTTTATACATATGATGAAGTTTTTTCTTTGAGTGTATATAAAGGAACAGTCATGTGTCAGTTTGCACAATTTCCTCACAAAGTACATTTAGAACATTTTGTAAAATCTTACCTCCACCACTACGATAACACAAATATGGAAAACGCCAAACGTTGCCCAAGCCTACAGCATAGCCGAGACATGATAAAATAAATTCTGTTTTTGAAGCCCAACGACCACGATTTTCATCAGGTGTATATTTGTTTATTGCCGGTGATGAATGTTGATCGTTACCATAGACAATCACATCATCATTATGATGCATTTTAACACTAATAGACATATTTAACTGAATTAAGAGAAATCAAATTACGATGTTGCTTTTAAATATTTTCGTTTTAAAAATAAACGTTAAATTTCTATTTAAATAAATTTAAGTGCACTTGAACTTTAAATTATGTATGCAACTAAAATACATCGTCACCGTTCTGATAAAATGTTTTTATTATGTGAAGTAAAAAAATTAGGAGACTTGCAATCACTTTGTATTCTCGCACTCATTGTTTTGCTAATACAATAATTTGACCGAAATCTCGGCTATTTCCCGGCTTAGAATAAAATTTATTAGAACTAACATTAGTAAGTCTACAATTTTTTTTTGTTAAAATTGCCATTTAAAAAAATCAGTAAATCTACTACAAAAAATGTTGTTAATCTCAACAAATCTTATTCTAAGCCAAGAATATTTCTATAGAACTAAAGAATTATTATTCTGAGAGCGAGATAAATATATTTTAATATAATTTTTTTTTTTCAAAGAAGGTGCAAAATACAGTTATTTCGTCAGTTCAGCGCCGATATATATTTTATATGATTTTAATTGGCAACTGCTTAGATTTTATTAAAATTTAATATTTTCTTTTAAAATCCTATTTTTTTAATTTACATAATTTCTGTAACTTATTTCTTTCGTGCGAATTTCTATATTGTATTCGTTCAAACAACTCGCTATCAACTAAATACAATTTTGTTTGGATTAACTGAACTTTTCATTTAACATTTAAGATTTTCTTTTTTCAATTATCTCCCTCCCTTCTCCCCCCCCCCCCCCCCCCCCCCCACCATCCGCTTCCATTGCAACATTTTTGTTTTTTCTCATTCTTTGCTAAAATGTTGTTGAAATTTGTGTGATTTTTTTTTTAGTGAACATGTAGTTTTTATTGTCGTTCCTAATTTAAATCATTAAGCATCAATTTAAGTATCAGGAACAAAACTGAAAGTAGCTGACACAAAATATTAAGGTGCTATTATGCGCTTAGAACATTGTATGATCATTTTTTGTTTTATTCTTATAAATTATTAAAAACTCGCAACCATATCAGAGTTTTTTAATGTTAGATCTATTAACACCTACCTTGTTTGGTTGTGGTTCAGATGAGCCTGACGATGATCTGATCGCTCAGGTCGAGAGTGTGGCACTCGCTTTAGCGCTGATCCTCACAATTGTTTTTCCATCTTCTCTTACATTTATAAATTATTGAATCACTAGGAACGCGTTCAATTTTTATAAATCGTACGGAAAAAAATGCGTTCAATTTATCAACCGTTCAATGCAAACGGAAAATTTTAGTCAAAGATTTTTAACCGTTTAGTGATTGGAAATTAAATTTTTTCCCTTCGGTTAAAAAAAAAAATAAAAAGTCTGTTCAGCATTTTTCTAATATTTTGTTTAATTGTCATTGTTTGAATATTTATAGAAAATAAATAATTTAGACCTGCTAACTTATCTCAAAATAACTAATATGTATCAGTGATTAAGCATAACTTTCTTTGTGGTTAACTTTTAACTCTGGTTATTTTTTTATCGTAACTTTGACAAATTTGTATGTTTCAAACTCTAATAAACAGAATAGCAATAAAACTGTGAACTCCTTAATTGAACGATAAAAAAGTTTAATTTTCGACGATATAAAATCTATTTTAAATCAGTTAAAATTGATTTTAATGCACTGAATGGAAATATTTTTTTTGTTAATCACCGGACGGTTGAATGAAATTTACGGTTCGCATTGAACGGTTGATAAATTGCATGAATTCTTTTGTTTCCGCTCGATTTATTAAAAAAATAAACGACTTCATATAAAGATTTAATTTTTAAATCATTATTGGATATTGACGCGTTTAATTGAATGAATTCACTTGATTGTTTAAAGAAAAAAAAATAATTCACTTCATATAAAAATTGAATTCGATTTTTGGTGAATTCATTCAAAAAATAATTAATTTTTCAAAGCCTTGTTACTACTGAACGATGTTTATTTTTAAATTTTAAATAAAAAATGCGCTTTTGATTTTCTTTTAAATTATGTTTGTACATTTGGAAAAATATTTCATAAATTTTAAGGGCCGATGTTGAATGTGAAGCACACCTAAACGTCAAGTTTTTTTCTGCATTTCATTTCTCAATTTCAGACTAACTTAATTTGAACCATGTAAAGATACACAATCGAGCTTGTTATGAAAATGGGCGTTCAAATCAAAATGCATTTCGTGCAAATCGTATTTTTTTTTTGTCAGCATAATCGACCAAATGTGTCCACAATCGGCAAACCGGGTCCGTGAAATCACCTGTGCATGCTCGCCCAGTTCGTTCTGCGGAAAACATTGCTGTTGTTCGCGATAGTGTGTCATGAGATCGGCCACGCATTTACCTTGAATGGTGTTCGTTATCGCGAGATGATAACGAACTTATTGTGGCCAGGTATTGAGGATATGACCCTGGACGATATATGGTTTCAACAGGACTGTGCCACTTGCCACACAGCTAACGAAACAATTGCCGTGTTATCTCACTTGGTGGCGATGTCAATTGGCCGCCAATTGGACTTCTTTCTTTGGGGTTATTTGAAAGAAAAGGTGTACGTTGATAAGCCAGCAACAATTCAAGAGCTAAAGGATGAGATAATTCGGCACATTAACGGAATAGAACCTCAATTTTGCCTCAGCGTCGTTGGAAATTTGGACCATCGGATGGAGGTGTGCCGCCGAGGTCGCGGCGGCCATTTGGCCGATATTTTGTTCCATACATAATTGAACCATACCATATTATCATAATAAAAGGAAATGACATTAATTTCCTAAATAATTTGTGTTTTATTTTAAATCAACATCGGCCCTTAAAATTTAACCACCCTTTATTAAGTAATTTAACTAACTTTTTAGAAATTGCCAAAGAAATTTTAACTCAAATCTAGTGTAAACCTTTCTTAAAAACAAGTACAAATACTTAATTTAAATTAAGTAAAATTATCATTAAAGTAAGTAAATTTCGTTTTAATATTTTTTTCTGATATTAAAAAAATTTAGTAAAGGCGCCATAAGAAAAGCTGTTTATAAAATACTACATAAGTAAAGAATAGAAGGAGTCTAATCGGTGTTGCCATAAAGCCAGAGTAACCATTCTTTTCCATTTTTTTGGGATGCTAAACAGTTTTTTTTTTATAAAAACTGCATATTTGTTTCATTACTATTTATTAATTCTAAAATTTAAGACATTAAAAAATTATTGTTTCTAGTTTGCCATATATTAACCTATAATATATAATTTTTACATATTTTGAAAACACGTTTCGAAACTCTACACATTATTAGGTCTGTACGAGGTTATTTCGGGTAAAGTCTGGTAAAATGAGAGTAAGCAAAAAATTCTCTCACAAAATCATAAAAATGCCCAAAATACTGCGAACGCACAAAACCACATTTCATACCCAAAAATAAACGTCAAATTTATTCATATAAAAAACAGCTTAATTAATAAATATATTTGAAATGGCAAATATCTATTTACATTTTTAAATGTATTTTTCATTATTAAGAAGGAAAAGATGTTTATAGTAAACTTTTAGTTAACTTAAATTTTATTTCAAAAATGCAAAACCGTTAATTTTTTAACAGCAGCTGATGATTTGACAATTTTACCATTTTACCCAAACAAAAAGTACGGGTAAGTTCTGGTAAAAAGAGAAACACAATTACTCTCTCATGAACGCTCTCATTTACCCAATTTTTGTTACAAGAAATGCTTTCTGGTAAGATTGGGTTCCCGCGAGCACCCGCGGTAACGTACCTCGAACACACCTATTCTTTCATTTCAAAATTTAGTCTTCCCCGTGCTTTTTTTTGCTTTTTAATGCCTAGAAAGAAAAATGCCTCTTTATTTTTAAGTTATAGAAAATTTTTCGCTTATTAAAATAAAAAAAAAGTACATAAAGCATTTTTATTTATTTTAAGGGAATATAGATTTTATTTTGGTAAGGCGTAAACTAGGCTTAGCAATTTTAGTTCTTTCTATAGCAAATTCAATTAGTTAAATAAGAATAGAAAATGTTAGCTTTATATGTGCGATAATTATAGCTGATGCGTAAAATTATTGGCGTTATTCTCAATCTCTTTTTCATAATGCTATCAGTTTATAATGAATGTTCCACACATTGCCGCACAAGTGCAGCAGTTGCGTTGTATAATTTTGTTTCATTGAACATATACAATACGTAAACAAGCATATTGGTTTTAATCGAACGTTAACCGCACAAAACCCGTGGGATTGCGGTTAAATTATCACACATTTAAAACCAATTTTTTATATAAGTTTAATAACAAAACTTTTAAATGTTAAAAAAAATATATGTTTTTTAAATATACGTAATTTTTTCCTTATAATTCATTTCATAACAATGCAATTTTTATTTTTTATTAGGAATCGAAATAAGGAAGCTGCTTGAGACTTCGCTTACACATTTACTGTTTTTGTGCGGCAAAGTGTTAACAGAAACAGTTCCCATAAACTGAGACCACCCATGTAAAAGAGGTTGAGAATAAACGTCTATAATTCTACACGTTAAAGCCTTAACTACAATTGGCATAAGTGACTTAAGCTTTGTTTCAAATGTCAATAAAAGTTGACTTAAGTTTGCCCCAAATTACACGACACCCATATTTGACTTAACTAAATTAAATGAGATTCGTTCAATTGCATATTTTTTTTTTAATTTCTTGAATTTTAATTTGATTTATTTTTTAATTCTTTTTATTTTATTTCTATATAATTTTTTTGACATATTTTTAATTTTCTTAGGTTGGGTGCAAAGAGTTTTGATTATAAATGAATACTTCCATTGATTATACCGACAGGAGAGATATATGTAGATTCAGCCCAGTTGGTGATTTTCTTACTGTCGTATATTTGGCTGATAAGAATGTTGTCGTGTACCGCAGGTTTTTCAACAAATTTAGTTCGCAACAAGATGGCGTACCTACAGAAGGGTAGAACATCGGCATTTTGATACATGTACGTATTTGAAAATCGTATTATGAAATTTTTATAATTTTTCCCGATGCATATTCTCAGGATTTTTCGTTTAAATATCTCCAATTCTTTAGCTACTATAGGAGATATAGTCAGCCAGATTGTGAATCCATGAGACGGAACCGATCTGATGGCGACCTTGTACAGTAAAAGCTTGGTGTTCTTAGGTAAGTATGTGTTGTTCATTAATGTTGCAAACATTCCAGAAATATTTTTCCTTCTTTCCAAGAGACTTCTAGCGTGGGTGTTAAATTTCAATAATTAATAAAAATGTTTTGCGAGGCATATTATAAAGCTTTTAAATGTAATATTTATGCCGTCCAGTATAAATTGAAGGGATTTACTTTCCGGCACCACAAATCTTGGACATTTAGCCAAATGGTTTCTAATGCAGATAGCCTCAGATTTGACTGCATTGATTTTAATGCTCCATTTCTTGTAACAGGCGCTTATTTCTCCAAGATAAAATGCAGCAGTATTCAGAGCTAATATTGGTGATATATTGTGTGCATAAATTAGGCAATCATCAGCATATAAAATAGCCTTTGAATATCTAGATTGGTGAGGAAAATCATGCAGGAAAATGTTAAATAGGAAGGGAGCCAAGACACTTCCCTGAGGTACCCCACTTTTCACATGTCCTAGTTTTGGGTTATGTTGTTGATTTGTGCGCCAAAACGGGTAAACGCAAAGATTTATCAGTATGTAGAGGATTCCATTATGATAAACTGAATCAAGTTACATCATTGTGTTGAGTGAGATCATCTTAATCCAAATTGAAATTCCGATTTTGGATCCACAATGAACTTATTTTCTAGTTTTTCTTTAATTATGTGTTCAAATAATTTACCAATTTTGTATATACAGGGATATCGGATTTTTACGAATTAATGTCAAATTTATATGGGACTTTCGAATATAAATTAACGCAGCTATTGTTGAAAGCTGTTTTAATAATTATGACATACAGATGTCGCCATGTAAAACAACAACTTATTTTAAAATACAACCATGACGAACATTTCTCACTGAACATACGTATTATAAATGACAGCTGCTGACAGTTGTATTCTTAGGTAAAGTTTTTAAAAAGATCTTTTAATTGTCGCGCTTCGGAAACATTTCATAACAAAAGCATTTGATTATTTATAAAATTATAATTACTTGAAAAATAAAAATCAATGAAAATGGTATCGCGCAAAAATAACAAAGGGGTCAATAATGATGCAACAAATGCCATAAGTTATGTACGTGAATTTAGCTCTCAAGCCAGTCACTATCGTAATAATAAAACCGAGGAAGCCCTAGTCCTACTCAATCGTAGTGCTTCATTATTAAGTACCACCATACAACCACATTATTTTGCTCCCGGTAATTTGGAAATATCCAAATTTTTCATTGATTTGCATGCTGTAATGGGAACTTTATCAACTGATTGTGATGCTTTGTGGGCTTGTGTGGCTGTGCTGCAACATTGTTGCAAAAATTTGGAAGCACGCCAAGCTATAGTCACGGAGTATCGTTTTATACCATTACTAACGTTTATATTAAAAAAGACACAACCCGGTGATAAACAACAACGATTGCTGACCTTAATGCAAGAACTAACATTTGGTATTAAAATCAATTGGGAAGAACCATACATTGTGGCATTATTGGAACAACTAGTACAAATTGTCTATCAGGCCGCTGAGGAAGAAGATGAAATGCATGCCCAACTGTCTTTGTCAATATTAATAAATCTTTGTTATAAGAATTTCGTAGTCTTATTTCTATTTCTGCGTTCGGTTAATATTTCCAGTTTTAGTCGACGCATTCAGAATTACGGCATGTTGGCCAATAAAATGTTAATTATCATTTCGGAGGATATACATTCGCCGGATCAAAAAGAATTACATATATTTTTACGTTCCAGTTTTGCAGCTATCTATAATTGTATTAAAAATTGGAATGTCCCTCATTTACGGCATATTGTGGAATTTCTTAAGGATTCTCGAGCTTTTAGTGGTCTTCATCAGGCCATGCTAAATTATGAGTATTATTGTGAAGATATCGAAAAATTATTAGACGTGAGTATATAATTTTGTATTGTACTTAGGGTTTTTAGCCTGGGAATTAATGAGTATTTTACAGATTTTTGAATTATGAAACCATGGGATTTTATTCAGAATTCCCATGAATTATATATATGAAGAAAATATTGAAAGAAACATAATTTTGAATTTTGGCATTAGTCTAGTTTTTAAAGCTATAGCTAAATGCATCTTTTCAAAGTGAGTTTAGTAGATGGATGGATAGCGTGGACCGATTGGAATAGCGTAACATTTATTATTGAGAAACCTTAACGGTAACCGTAATAAAAAAACAAAATTATACCAGTACGAAACTGTAACCGATATTCAGTTACACAGACCGTAACCGCTATAACACATTAATTGTTAAAATACTGATTCAAAGTGAAAACAGTTTTTAAAATCTTTTAAAAACATATAAAAAAACTCGGTATGGGGCAAAATATAAATATTGCCCACATGGGAAAAACATTCCTTAAAACTATAAAATTCACTAATGTTTAAAGTTAGTTTTTATTTTCTTTATATCACACTGTCCAGAATAAAAAAAAAGAGAAAATAGACTAAATAAACAAGAACTGCCGCTGTTCCCTGACTCTTTCACTACATGGGTTAAGCTTTAAAGTGAAAGGGGTTATCTATTAGAAAATATATAAAAATCACGCATATTCCTCATCGATTTTTCTGAGTTCGTGCAATTAAGAATTCAAATAAGTGAATTCTTAAATATTTTTGAAGTTCCTACTTCATAAAAATTTGTTTATAAATCAAATAAGAAGCAAAATTAGTTTTATAAATTTTTTACATAGAACTCAAACTGAAACTATTTTTAGAGAATATAGTTTTCGAATTTAAAGCAATTATATATTATTATTTTATAACACAAGTAACGTCATAGTGCTTATTAAAAATATACCTAGTCACGTGTTTTGTTGCTAAAGAGAAAAATATATATATCAAAAGGTATTTTGTTAAAGCTCTGCCTCGAGGCTCTAGCATTTCTAAAACTTCGCGTTCTGAATCCTTTTGTCAGCTTGAAATATAATACATGTATACGGAGGTTGAAAGCTCTATTTAAATTTTTTTTGAAATGGTAATATAATTCTATATTATTTAAAATAATTTGAAAATAATTTGACTGGGTTTTAGTTTATGTTTTTCAAGATTTTCCACGAAGTTTTAAGAAAAATAACAGAAAAATTAATATTAAAATTTTAATCGGTTAATCGAATAATTATTTGAACTTTAACTCAAACTGGATGGTGCGTAATCGACTTTGTATTAATGCTCTTAAAACAAAGGCTATGTTTTTTGGTTCTTCTGTTCCAAACTTAGATATTATTATTCATGGTACGAGAGTTGAATTTGTGGACCAAATGTATTGTCTGGGCTTATGGTTAGATAATAAATTAAAATTTGAAAGACATATTAATTTTGTTACTTCTAGAGTTAATTATTCATTACGTAGACTTTGTAACGTCAACTTATGCTTACCAATGCATATCAAAGTTATGATTATTCATTCATTGGTTATGCCTATATTTTTATATGGTATTGAAGTATATACTGGCACACTTGGCGTCATATGAAGAAACTTTTAATACTGTTCAATAGAGTTATGCGATATCTATACTGCTTAAGACTTCGAAATCATGTATCAACGTATGTTGCGAAGTTTTTGGGCTGTTCATTTGATAACTATGTGAAAATAAGGCTTTTGCTTTGCTTTTACAATATGTTTAAAAGAGGAACTATTGAATATTTGCTTTAATTTTTTTCATTTAGTCGATCTACACGTAATTGTCAAATTTTGATTCCTAAGCTAACTTCCCTGGAAAGATCTTTTCATGTAAGAGTTGCACGAATTTCCAATAAATTACCAGAAAATCTATAATCCTTTGAGTTTTCTAGTTCTACTTACAAACATAAATTTTTGAAGCACATTCAGCGGAATGAGATGTAAGTTTATTTCTTGGACTCTTTTATTATGGCTTAGACCACAAATGTTATTGAGATTGTTTATATTATTGTTCAAATTTCTACCCGGTACCCTTTAGCTTTTTTTACATTTAAATTATTTCAATTGCCATTTTATTTTGGATCTAAAATTATTTTTTTTTAGTACTTAATATATTTTTAGATATTTATTATATATGTATATTCTTTTAATTGTTTGATAAGTAGTATGTTTTGAGTTGTATTTTTAGACCATATATGGCCCTCTGGGCTCGGTTTTTGTGTAACATTGATTAAATAAATAAATTAAATAAATTAAATTATTTGTTTCGACAATAACCGAAATAGAGGCGATTATTTGAGGAATCGGTTAATCGATTAACCGAATTGGAAACACTAGGCAAAATATAAATAACGCTCAATAACGTGGCAAAAACATCGCTTAAAACTCTAAAATTGATTAAAATTCACTAATTTTTAGCGACTTTAAGAAAATTTAACATCGATTAGAAATTCCAAAAATTTTGAAAAATTTTTTTTAAATTTTTTTAAAATATCAAAAAAGGCCGCCAAAATATTTTATTAATTGCAAAATCGAAAGAAAATAGAAAAAATAATAAAAACATTTTTAAAATACTAAAAAAAGTATCTAAAATATAATCTGGTTAAAAGTTTCGCTAAAAAATAAAAGAATCCAAAAAATTTGCAAAAAATTATCTAAAAGTCAGCAATCGAATTAAATCGACAAATTTTGGCAAATAGCGAAAATCGACAATATGTTATATTTTAAGACCGTTAAAAAAAGAACAAAATCGAATTGAGAATGTTACTAAAGTTAAAAAAAAAATCACTGAAACTTTTCAATGTCTAGAAAAAGTGAAAAAAATCATACAAATTTTAAATTTAGAAAAATGTCGCAAAAAATGTAGAATCAATAAAAAAACTTTGAAAAAACCCCAGGCTTGTCTCCTGGTCCTGCAATTGCAAAAATAAATAATTAAAAAAAAATAAATGCTTATTTTAGACTATAAAGTTAATCTAGTAACTGCAGTTAAGCTACTTTTTACAGTGTAAATTACTTATTAAAAAATGCTAAAATTGTTAAGGAACTTAAGTAAATAAAATTAAAAAGTTATAAAACAATTATCACCAAATCGTAAAAAATTAAAAAATCCTTATACTGTTCAGCAAAAAATAGATCAAACATCGAAAAAATGCCCGAAAAGCCGGATTTTTGAAGGAACCTACTTTTTGTGGTTCTAAATAACATTCCAAATATCCACGTCGATGCATGCACCGTTAATAATGTTACGCGGGGTCAAAGGTCAAGAAAACTGTTTTTTCCTAAAAAATGTTGCTATCAATAACATCAATTTTGTAGCGTATTGGAAAAGGAGGTCAGAAGTACATAAAGAGGTACCGACTTGCTTGTGCTTGCAATTTACTTGTGTTTTCTAATTCGTATTTTTATACCCTCCACCATATATGGTGAGGGTGTATATCAGTTTGTCATTCCGTTTGTAATATGTCGAAATATAGGTTTAAGACCCCATAAAGTATATATATTCGTGATCCATATGCAATTTTAAGTCGATTTAGCGATGTCCGTCTGTCTGTCCGTCTGTCTGTCTGTCTGTTGAAATGGCGATCACGACGCGAAGACGCAAGCGGGGGTGCCTATTTTTACCCAGATTATTGAACATCCTCCCGAGCAGTTTGGTATTTAAAATGAGCAAAATCGGTTAAGCGGTTCAAAAGTTATGAGTGAAAATGTGAAGGTACCTCTAAATTTTCCATACAAATTTGTACAATTTTTCTGTATTTATTTTTGTTTTCTGTTAAGTAAGTAAAAATGTTATTAAGTCTTCTTCTTCTTCGATTACATTTACTGTCTTACATACTATGAGAATAATATCATTTTAGAGCTATATGTGTGTTACTCTTAATAACAAAGTTAACGTTAAAAGCAACAATGTTAAAGTCGCTAACAGAGCAGACCTCTGTAAATAACATTACTAAAACTTAATAACAAAAGTTCGTTACATAAATTGACAAAACATATTCATATTACAGTTCATGCAAAATTTAGTATATACGTATATCATCTTCAGTCCCTATGGTAGAGGGTATTCAAAGATTCGGCACAGCCGAATTTAGCCCTTTTTTACTTGTTTTTGTATACAGTGGGCAGTAAAAGTCATGGTACCCTACCTGTTATAAAAAATCTCGTAGTTTCCAAAAAAAAAAAATAGGTAACAAAACATATGACAATTATTTTTATTTAATGTGTTATCTTATTACAAATCAAAGTATTATTTATTTATTTTATTAAACATATAATTACAAATTATATTTTAATACCCTAACCGAGCACTAGCAACGAAGGCCTTCAGCTCGTTGTAGCGAAAACAGACCAGAGCCTCTGGTGGGAATCGAACCCACGACCCCCGCACTGATAAGCTAGCACGCTACCAACTAACCTATCGGGGCGCTCAATCAAAGTAATTTTTCACTTATTTAACTAAACAACAAATACAAAAATTAAAAATCATGTTTTGCACAGCAAAAGTCATGGCACCCCTAAAAAAAAACAAAACTTTTTTAAATTTCTACGATTTTTGAGCTGAATTGCTTTACCAAATACTTAGTAGGATTTTCGTAAAACCTCGCAACGAGTGCACATGCATTTTTGTGCAGTTTTTCAAAATTTGACACCATTCAGTCAAAAGTACCTCCTTTAGCTGAGTTATATTTGAAATTGTGATTTCATATGTGTTTCTCCAAATGAGGTTCAAATCGGGACTTTGAGGAGGAGGGGTTAATACAAGATGTGCGATTCACATCTTAGAGATGTTCTTAGGATCGTTGCACAGTTGAAAATAATAGCTACTAAGAGTGTTCTGTTTTTAGCACTCTTATATTTTCATTCAGTATGTTCAGGTAAACTGTTTTGTCTATCGTCTTCTCAATGAAAACCAAATTGCCGACATCGGCTTCTGACATTCAGCCTCTTACTATTACTCCACCCCCTCTACATGATTCATAGTTTTTCTAGTATTCATTGGATTTAACTCATCGCCATTTTTACGCGTCCGTTCGATCCAAAAATCTAAAATTTTCATTTGTCCGAGAAAATTACTTTTCCCTAAAGTCATTTTCTTTAATTTTTATATTCCGTTGCGTAATCCATACACTTTTTTCTGTTTGTTTTGAAAATTTGCTGTTTTTTGCGCACAGTGCGAGCATTGTATTCAGCCCTCCTCATGCCCCTACGTACCTTGTGTACAGAAAAATCTTTCCCCAATAATTCCTTCAACTCTGTAGCTATTTTAGGTGCACTTATAAATGGCGCTCTCTTAATAATGGCTTCAATTTTTCGTTGATCTCTAAAACTGAGCTTCGGTGAACGATCTGTTGGCGGCTTATTTTCAACAGATTTATAACTTCTTGCAATGTTGATTTGCTCCTATTTATACTTTTAGAAGTTTCGGTGTACGATTTACACATTTTAGAACAATTGATTATTATTTTTCGTTCCTCTATTGCTAACTCTTTTTTTTCGATATTCTAAAAATTTATTTGACTTCACTTCTAGCATTTCCAAGAAGCATTTGTTTATGCTTCTTGGAAATTTGGAAGTACTGTTACAGTTTTCAAAAGGTAATCAACGAAAGTCTTAGGGACGCCAACAGTTTTGCAATAAAATTTTATAGCGTAAATCAAATATAAGACTGTTTATTACTAGGGGTACCATGACTTGTACTGTGCTTAAGTATTGATTTGTGGTTGTAGACAAGTGAATACCCAAAATAAAAATAAGTGTCACCTTTACTGTTGCGTAATTTTGAGAAATTTTTGAAGATTTCTTATTTTGAACGGGGGGACCATGATTTTTGCTGCTCACTGTATGTAAAAGAGACTAAATTTGCGAAAAGAGACATTCGCTGTGTAGGCACGAATGAATGTGTAAAACGAAACTTGGATTATTGTCTACAAATAATAGGTCTGTACGAGGTAATTTTGGGTAAAGTCTGGTAAAATGAGAGTAAGCAAAAAATTCTCTCACAAAACCATAAAAATGCCCAAAATACTGCGAACGCACAAAACCAAATTTCATACCCAAAAATAAACGTCAAATTTATTCATATTAAAAACAGCTTAATTAATAAATATATTTCAAATGGCAAATATCTATTGACATCTTCAAATGTATTTTTTCATTATTAAGGAGAAAAAGTTTTTTATAATAAACTTTTATTTAACTTGTAATTTTTTCAAAAATGCAAAACAGCAAATTTATTAGCAACAGCTGATGATTTGATAATTTTACCATTTTACCCAAACAAAAAGTACGGGTAAGTTCTGGTAAAATGAGAAACACAATTACTCTCTCATAAACGCTCTCGTTTACCCAATTTTTGTTAAAAGAAACGCTTTCTGGTAAGATTGTGTTCCCGCGGGCACCCGCGGTAACGTACGTCGAACACACCTAATGTATTATTACTTATTTTTCGTAAGACTAACGGTTTTGAGAAAATTCGATTCAAAAAGTTGTAACGGGTTAATACATAAATTTACACTCTCACTTTTCAAATTAATTATATTTATTTATTTAGCACATAGAAAATCGATCCTCTATGGATGATTCCAATGAAGATTCACGCAAACAACAACAAATCTGCATGGGTTTAATTTTTCAACTTGTTGAATATATAATGAAATTGTCCGCAGAACCAGATGCGGATGGTAATGAAAATTTGACAATAAGTTTGGACTCAAATATACCACGAATATTTGAACTATTAGGTAATTGGTTGCAATCAGAAGTATGTGGTGTGGATGCAGTAAACCTATTGGAGAGTTTAGTGAAACTAGGTAGAAACTATGAAATTACTTTATTTATTTGTAATTATAAAACCCAATAAATAAATTAATATTTTTTATATTCTTTGCATAAAGCCAAAAAGGAATCAATAGCACCACGTATATCAAGGGATCCCTCATTAATTATACAATTAATAACAGCCTCTGAAAAGCCAGAAAATTCAGCTTTACATACAGCATCCGTTTTACAACTTTTAGTTTCATTGTTGCATCAAAGTAAAACGGAAAAATTAGTTTTATCAAAAATAACCGAATCATATTTTGATAAAATTCTAGCACCATTATTAAGTATAAAACCAGAAATGTCCGACAATTGTTTGAATATAGAAGAAATTGAAAAATCTATATTTTGTTTATTGCTCTTGATAAATTTCACAGACATAGCAAAAAAAGCATATTTTGAAAAATGTTGCACACTATTGCAATTACCACAAATACAACAGGCTTTGGCACTAGCCATGAAAAGTGGCAGTGATAAATTATGTTCGGCCGTATTTAAAATATCACAATTTGAGCATTTTCCTCAGGCAGAAGTGGCTGGGGTAAGATTAAACATTTGTTTTAGTATAACCATACTACAATTAAACTAATTGTTTTTATTTTTAAACTTTAGCTTATTTCAAAATTAAATTCGTCCAACAATCAATTAACTACTAACACACCTAGCGGAGATCAGTGGCGTAATTTAAATGCCATTTTAAAAAGTCACAAAACATTTGCTAGCAAAGAATTAGAAGAACGTTTGCATGCTTTAATCGAAGTTATATCACAGGCACAACGCAACAATCAGCTAAATAATGTGGCCACTTCACAAATAATAGAACTTTTTAATTATAAAATTGAAAAATTTACTTCAGCAGAATGTTCAATGCAAAAGCGTTTAGAAGATGCTAGTCAAGAGGTATTAACAATTTATTAATTAATATGTAAAAATTTTAAGACTTGTCAAATTTGTTTACCTGCTTTTGTTTTCCTAATAACAGATCACCCATCTAACACAGCGTGTTAATTTACAAAATGCTGAGTTGGAAAAATATCATACTATAAATTTTGAATTGCACATCAATCAGGAATCATTGCAGACACAGTGCAAAGATTTAAAACATCAAAAAGATAATTTAAAACGTAATATGACGGATTTGATGAAAAAACTTTCCGAACAATCTGAGACGCTGCAGATCAATGAAAAACGTTTAGCGGTTAAAGTTTCAGAAATAATTGGTGAGTAAAAATATTATTTTGTTGTGTGATGATTAGTGTTTTTAAATGTTTTTTTTTTCTTTTTAGTTTTACAAAAAGACTACAATGAGCTTAAAGAACAACTGCAAGTTCAATCTGAAGATTTGGAAAAATTACAATCAGCTGCTAAAGAGAATGTAAGTTTATATATTTTTTATTGTTTATTCTGTGAGCGTATTTCGGTAATACAAACGCTCAAATATAGTCATCGAGTAAATTGTATACACGACTCACTGTTAATAAAATAAAGGGTGGGTAAATTTTTAGGGCCGATGTTGATTTTGAATAAAACACAAATTATTTAGGAAATTATTGTCATTTCTTTTTATTATGATAATATGGTATAGTTCAATTATCTATGGAACAAAATATCGGCAAAATGGCCGCCGCGACCTCGGCGGCACACCTCCATCCGATGGTCCAAATTTTCGATAACGCTGAGATCATGTGATTTGACACCGTTGGACTTCTTTCTTTGGGGTTATTTAAAAGAAAAGGTGTACGTCGATAAGCCAGCAACAATTCAAGAGCTAAAGGATGAGATAATTCGGCACATTAACGAATTCTCTCATCCTTTAGCTCTTGAATTGTTGCTGGCTTACCGACGTACACCTTTTCTTTTAAATAACCCCAAACAAAAGAAGTCCAACGGTGTCAAATCACATGATCTTGGCGGCCAAATGACGTTGCCACCACGTGAGATAACACGGCCATTGAATTTGTCGCGTAAAAGAGTCATTGTTTCGGTAACTGTGTGACAAGTGGCACCGTCCTGTTGAAAGCACATTTCGTCCAGGGTCATATCCTTAATTCTTGGCCACAATAAGTTCGTTATCATCTCACGATAGCGAGCACCATTCACAGTAACTGCCTGACCGGCCTCATTTTGGAAAAAAATACGGCCCGATGATGCCGCCAGCCCATAAACCGCACCAATGCACCCACAAAGAGTCACTCTTTGTGGGTGCATTGGTTTTGCGACAATCACTCATGGATTATCATTCGCCCAAATGCGGCAATTCTGCTTATTGACGAATCCACTAAGGTGAAAATGTGCCTCATCACTGAAGATGATTTTCTTCGAAAATTGATCATCCACTGTTGCTATTTCTTGCCACCATTCTGACCATTAACGACGTTTGGAATAGTCAAGAGGCTTTAGTTCTTGAGTCAGTTGTACCTTGTAAGCGTGTAAATGCAAGCCTGTATGCATAATGTTCATCAACGACGAGCGTGAGAGGTGCAATTGTTGGGCACGACGACGAGTAGAGGTGGACGGCTCTTCAGCCGCACTATCGCGAACAGCAGCAATATTTTCTGCAGTACGAGCTTGCACTGGTGTTTTTACATCTACTACAGACCCGGTTTGCTCAAATTTTTGCCGATTGTACGCTACATAAAATTGAATAAAATATTAATTGGAGAAAAAACTGGAGGACATAGGTATTTTATTTTTTGGCTCTTCCTTCAGAGTATGTATATAAATATATATGGGACCTTGAATTAATAATGACCAACTATTTCATACCAGAGCCCGCCACTAATATATGAACCAATATTACCGTTTCTAATGTCTTGCCGCTAAAACATATTGTGTATTCGCGTCTTTGGCAGCTTGTGTCATGTCAAATTTATACCACAAAAAGTGTTTTTTCTTGGAGTTCTTTTTGATTACTTTAGTATGAAGAAAAGTGCGGCCGTAGGCCATCAAATCTAAGCGGAAGTTTACGGCGAGAATACTCTATCTGAACAATCGTGTCGGAGGTGGTTTGGTCGCTTTAAAATATGTAGGTGATTTTGAACTTGACGACAAGGCACGTCTGGGTCAACCCAAAAAAATTGTAGACCAAGAATTGGAATCATTGCTCTATGTGGACGAATGCCAAAGGCTTTAGGAGTTGTCAGAATCATTGTAAGTGGATAAGTCGACAATCAGTAAAAGTTTAAAAGACATGAGATTAACTAAAACGCAAGAAAACTGAGTGCTATACGTGTTGAAGCCGAGCAGCATCGAAAGGCGATTTTACGATTGTAAACAGCTCCTTGAACGCCAAAAAAGAAAGAGTTTTTGTATCGCATTGTGACTGCAACCTCAAGCGCAAAAAGTCATGCGTTTTGCCCGGACAGCCATCAACATCCTTCGCAAACCTAAATACACTGAAAGCTCTACTAGCGGACAGCTCCCGCTGCCGGACAGCTCACCTAGACCGACAAATTTCTTGGTTCCTTCTTGGAACTTAATAAGAAAAAAGTCCTGTCGGTGTCCATCTGCGGGAGCTTTCACTGTCTTTATGGCATGAAACTTACGCTCTTTATTTTGTTGGACTATGGCGGCGTGATCTACTACGAGCTGCTCAAATCGAATGAAATGATCACGGGGAATGCTATGGGACTGAACTCATGCGCTTGAGCTGCGCACTGAAGCAATAACGGCCGGATTACGAAGAATGCACGACAACTACTTGGAAATGGAAGTCCTTCACACCCGCCGTATTCTCCAGACATCGCTCCCTCCGCCTACTAATTGAAAAGGCGAGGCGTTCTTCCGAGCTAATATCCGAAATTGTGGCCAACGATAAACAATACTTCGAATTATATATATACATATTTTTTTAAGGAAACAAGACTTAGGAAATTCTTCCTACTAATTAATCAGTCCCTTTCTTTGAAAAGGAGATAGAAGAGAGACGAAAGGGGATGAAAGATGAAAGGCTTCAAGTATGTCGATACCGTAATTGCACAAGTTGATAAATCTTATAACAGCTGTTGCCCACCATCTGCTAGACAGTTGGTTAAGCTTTAATTAAGGTTATAGCCCTGTTATGTCACTTTACAACGGTGGTGCTAAGTGTTATGGAAACAAAAAAAAGGGCGTTGCGATAAGTATGAGGGAAAGAAAATTTTCTAAATTGATGTTGGTGTGGCACAGTGCCGCCAGTAGATTTAGTGAGGTTGCAAAAATCAAAAATTGCATGTGCCCCTAAAAAATATTGAATAGACCCATTTTATAGGAAATTGTCCAACGTTGTTAAATATGCTACTCTTATTACAATCAGATTTTTGGTTGAGAAGATATAGCCCTTCAAATTTGACTGATTTTCAGTGTTCAAAAAATAGACCATTGTCAGATACAGCATCTCGAAAACTAGGTAACGGATTGTCATTATTTTTGATTCTTTTGAAAGAATAAAAAAAATTTACTGTATGCTTTGTCTTTATCCAGGTAAATCGATATTAACCGACTATCCATTTTTTCAATATTTCTCAACTTTGATGGAAAATTAAAAAAAAAAACTATGAATTTCTATATTTGCCATATTTTCCAATTAAGTTCTTTGATTATTCCTTTACCTAATGCAAAAATTTCCAGCTGCTCGTCCTTGCCTAATTTTTTGCTAAAGGTAAAATTTTGAAAAAAGACATGTTGCCAAAAATGTGTTGCATGCATTTTTGGACAATTTATGACATATAACTTTAAAAATCCATTATTGTTGTTAAGATATATGATTTTTGTTTTTCATTATGTAATGCTTACCTTAGATCCTTTGTCAAGTTCTGCTTCCTAAATTAAGGTGCAGATACAGGATGTACAAATAAAGGACACGTACATGGTATCAAAAGTACATAACTTGACCTAAGCCCATGTGTATACAGCTAATCAGTAGATTAGACTATTTATTTGAAAACAATCATAATCCCGGGATTAGTCTACGACAGTGGTCGGCAGAAAGAGAGAATATGAATGTATTGGTGTTTTACACCGTAAGAAATTATTTTATTTTTCTAGATAAATGAATGAATGAATTAATAAATGAATTAATCGATAAGAGAATATCCGTATTTATTGAATTAAAATAGTTCATGTTTTTGTTTTCTCTATTATAAAAAATAATTCATTATAATTATAATAATAATTTTTTTAATGTATTTCAAGAAAATAAAATTCATCCCAATCAACGTTCCACATTTTTAATTTAAAATGTAAACGAAAAACAAAATAAATACCTACAATAAAAAAATACCTATAATAAAAAAAAAAAACAATTTTTTAGAGTGTACTTTATTTCTTCAACAAAGCGACATATACTTGCTCTGTTGAAAGTATGCGTACTACTGAATGAAATAATTGTATTTTTTGTGCTCTTAGCTGTGAGATTTTTTGACATTCGTATACTTTTGAGTGCCGATCACTGGTCTACGACTGAAAGTTGACGAGACAATTGATTTTAAGACACTTTAAACATGACGTTGAACAATTTTAAATTATTTGACCTGTTTAGGAAGTCAATTACAGCAAAAATTTCGTGGAAGCTGCCTTCGAGGAACTTAATAGTTTATACGGCAATATACAGAGAAGAGAAAATATTAAAAATAAACTTTTTATGATGCATGCCAGTTTAAACTCAAAATGGATAAAAGTAAACTATACGACTGAGAGATTCAACTCCAAACACCAGGCTTAATAATGAAACCATCCTGGATACATTGACAGAAGATGAACCCAGCACATCAACGTGTGCAAGAGGAAGGCCAAGAAAAAACATGGAGGAGTGTTCAAATTTTACAAGAAAGAGGAAACTAGCTGATTCCACCAATGATTTGACATTTATCTGTAACTCGAATCACTGGAATATACAATAAAATCGTTAAGATAAAAAATTGATTTAGAAAAATATGGAGAATATTCTTCGAAAACTGCATCACTTTTAGAAGATCTATATCCACCAAAAAAGTTGACCCCGACAGTTCATAAAATATTGTCGCATGGCAAAGATATAATTGAATATCAAACTTTGCCCTTAACAAATGTTATAAATAAAATATTGATTGCTGTACACTTTCAAATCATCAAGGGTGAGACAAAATGAGGGCATGTAAGCAGTATCTTCCAATCCACTTATTTCATCGCTGCGGCATGTAAAGTCACGAAAAGAGTTAGAAAATAATTATAGTTCAGAAATGATTAGTCTGTTAGATATACCTTCTTTTACGGATTGTGAGCAATATATTACAACAAATTTAAAAATAAATTATTATTTTTTTTTTTAAATCTTTTCTGGTATAATTTTATATCATAAAAGCCTTTAAAAAGAAACTTAAAATATCGAAAATTTTAAAAAATATTTTATTTTACTTCCTCTGCTAACCCATAAGTAGGCACCTAAAAGGCGTTGAACCCTTTTCAAACACTCATTTCATAGTTTGACCAATTATTTATCATATGCCTTTTAAATTTTTTGATTATCTCATTTGATTTAAAAGTTTTGACGAAAAAACTCAAATGGCGCCACTGTGCGTCAAACTCGCAACCAAAAATTAAAATTTTGTCCGGCTGTGCTACTAGAAAGAGGTGTTTAATTTTAATTAATCCCATTCCAATGATACAATACTGTTTACATTTCATGTAATGCAAAACCAAAGAAGAATTTTTGTTGGACGGTGTTATACCGGCTTTTTAGTTACCATGGTAACAAAAAGAAACCACAACTATAATTCCTCTTTGTCGGCACAACTCGTGAATCACTCAAATGTACTGCATTGATTTTAACTAAACTAAGGAGAATGAAAGAATTCTTTAAAATTCTTTTAATAATTAAAATATTTTTACAAATCTCCACTATACAAACGGAAGAAGTACCTTCATTTCGTATTGTAGCACCACAAAATCTTTGCAAGCAAAATGACAATGAAACTACACCCCTGCCAGAAGGAGTAACAATAACATTTCAACCTAAAGATGGTATTAAATTATCGTATAAATTTAAAATATTCTTCAAAATAATCGGACCAGAATCCCTAACACAACGTGAAACTCTTTTAGTATGGAAAGCCGTAAGGGCATTGGAACAACGTTTAAATGGTGGCGAAAGATTACAAATAATGAAAAATAATATGGCTGTAATTAAAAAATCCCAAGTTGTACCAGGAGTTAGTTATATATTTCATATTGTGGGTATAACAGATGCCGGAGAAACTAGCCGGGAACAGATATTTACCATAGAATATGCAGATGGTGTTTTACAAAATTCCAATGTACCGGAGGGTATTAATTTTCTAATGATTGGTTCCGAGGAAATAGTAGCCAATATTGAGTATAGTGTAATGGCTAAGGTAACATTCTGTAAACCTAAAAATGATTATTATATTGAGTGGAGAGTCAATGAATTAGAAGAGAAATATCGAGAAATAGAAAATACTATATCGAGTATATTGGTAGTGCCACCAAATGCTTTAAATTCCGAACAAAAAACCGCCATAGAAGCTCAAGTTAAGGAAATGAGTTCAAATAGATTATTAGCAAAGGATGTTCTTATGGTAGAGGTATTACACAAAGGATACCAGGCCATGATTGTACCCAGTGCCGCCCGTATCGGTGAGGGTACACAGTTGACATTTAGATTATTTTTAAGAAATTTTGATCGTGTGCAAAATATTGAAATTATATGGCAGGTTTTAGATGCGGTAACAAAAGAGTATTTGGCCAGTAGCGAAGATAATCAAAACTATTTTAAAACACTTTTTGAAAAGTCAGGCACCTATGAAGTCTTAGCTAATGTCAAAATAAATGATATACAATCTAAAGTCAAGGCGGATATTGAGGTGATATCATCGATTTTCATTAGCTATGATTTTCAAGAAATACCCAATTTAAATCCCTCCTCACATGAAGAATTTCAATTTTCCGTTATGGTTATGAATTTGGTGGCCAATTGTGAGGCAAGTTGGTTAAGTGCCCAAGAGGAAGGATTTAAATTTATAGCCAGTGGTGTATTGGATAAAGAACATTATGGTTATACAAAAATATCTAATTTAGAAAAATATTATCTAGAAGAAATTATAGATTTCACCAATTCTACCGTAAATCGAGAGATTACTCTAAATATACCCCGAAAATATATAAAAACTGATATAATGTGGCCAGGATTTGAGGGAGATGCTATGTATAAATTTCGTTTAGATGTTACCTGTCCCAAACCATTTACCCTAAACCAACTACAACAGAAGGAGGACCAAGCAGAAAATGAACCTTGGAAGAAAGTAGTAACCAGTTATTTTATCATAGATCTGCATACTAATGCACCACCACAAGCTTTAAGGGTATTAATTGAACCCTTAAAGGGATTGGCTTTAAAAACTATTTTCAATTTTAATTCCTTGTCAGCTAAAGATTTATTATTAGATTCTCCGGTAAGTTATGAATTACGGATTACCATGGATACATTTGAATTATCATTTGGTAAATATTTTGAATATAAAACCTGGGAGATACTACTACCCTATACGCATAAATCCTTAGAGATTTATGTGGAAATTTGTGATGTTAGACAAGCCTGCAGTTTGATTAAAAATGATACTAAATTATCGCTAAACTATGAAGATTTTAATGATAAAGAATATCAAGATTATATTAATAAAATTAATGGTCTATTTCAAAGAACCGACTTTCAAGAAGCTTTCAATTATCTAATAATGGCCTCGATAACATTTAAAAATTCCAAATCTCAAAATTATGAAAAATGGCAAGAATTTGTTAAAGATTTGTTAAACAAAGAAATTGAAAAACTTATAGAACAAGCGGAAAATAAAATTTATATACAATCAGATTCAAAATTAATATTTGTAGTAAAATCTAAAGAAATTTTAGATTATACCCAGCAAATGAATAAAGAAATGTTGAAAAAATTATTGGAAATATTAGAAAATTTAATGGATTTCACCGATATCACAGCGGCAGCAACCTTAAAAGAAAAACGTTTCAAACGTTATATTAGAAATAAAAGAATTATTAATCATTCGCAAGAATTAAATACTAAAACACAGCTAACTCTTTTAGAAGATCTATTAAAATCGGAAGAATATACCGGCCAGTCATTACAAATGTTTATAGAAAAAATCACAAAATTATCACAAAAAATGTGTTTAAATAATTATATGCAACAAGAATCTTTAAAATCTTCTTTGGTATTTTTAACTTTAAAAAAATTACAAGGAAATTTTATAAAACAACATACTACACAAATTAATGAAAATATATTTGATAAATTAATTTTGGAATTTAAATCGATTGATATGAAATTATTGAATCCTCAAGCTAAGTACTGTTTAGTAATTAAATCTTATAATTTTAAAGAAAAATTACAAGATGACATCTCACTAATACAATATAATATATATGAAATATTAAATGGACAGCAACTTAAAGAATTAAAATTAGAGGAGTCTCAAAACCAACTCACAAATGTCCAATTTGATATTTATCCTCTGGAGCAACATGTTAATAAATGTTTAATGAAACCATCTTATTTGGCACAGTGGTCAATGAATGCTTGTAAATCTCAACAAATGGGTAAATTTTTAAGATGTTCTTGCACTCAAACTGGTTTTCTTAAAACGGCTCTGGTTAATATAGTACCTGAAACAACTTTAAAACCCATAATAAATAATGATGTTACAACAACAATCATTACTCCAGTCGATGATGCTCTACCGACTTTCAAATCTTTAACCACTTCCACCTCATTTACCTTTATTTCCACTGCATCCGCCATAACTACTCGTTTTCTAACTATGACTTCAACCCCACCTACCAATAGTAATATGCAAATTAAACCAACCGCCATCGTGGACTCTATACAAAAAGCTTCTCCTATGTCATATGTTATACCCTTGATATTTGTTTTAATTCTTCTTATTTTGGGTATTTTATATATTTTATATCGTCGTCGTAGCCGTCAATCTATGAAAATGCCTATAAATGTACCTGCTTTAACGGTTTTGGAATTTCGTAAACCAGCTTCGGGTATTAAATATGCAAATATTCAAGATGATCATTTGTTGAGTGGTAATTTTTAATTATATTATTGTTAATAAAAAAAAATTTAAATAAAAATCAATTTTATTTTATTTGGCTTGTTTTGTTCAAATACATCTTACGACATTACTTACAAAATTTGACATTGTGCATGTTTGGTTAGGTTGGAAAAGAGGAAGCTGAAGAGAAGATACTGTCTACTAGCGACTTATGTACTAACATAGAACATACACTTAAACCCGAAAGTTGACTTGTTGTGGGTTTGAATTTTACTGAGGACACTCCTTTACCTCAAACACTCGTCATTTTTCTCGATCTTGCTCCCAGCTGACTGCAGTCAAGACAAGATTTCCTGCAGTCAAGACAAGAAACATTTGGTTTGCTTAGGTATTAAATAAGTCTGCAACCAGGTGGCAGGTTTAAACTGTCACATTGTATATAAAAATATTATGACGAAAAGTTTTCATTTTAAGCATGAACAATAAAATAAAACTATTCTATATTACAAGCTTAAGAAGTTATATATTGGGACATTGAATTTCGAAATTTATAGATTAATTGTGCAAAAATGGTTGCAAATGGTCCATGGCTAGCCACAAGTTTTTCCCCATCTTTCTGGTAATTTTTGGATACCAGCTCGGAAGAACGACTCATCTTTTGGGGCAATCCAATCATTGAAGCACTTTTTGTATTTTTCATATGAAGTGAATTTGTGCTGGGACAGGCCATCTGTCATCTACCGAAACATGGACCCATGTCTGAATAGTATGGCATGTAGGATAGGACTTGTCATTTCAGTGTTTCTAAGTAGGTTTTGACGGGACTTGCAACAAATTATCGAGCGTTGCCATGCTGCAAAATCACTTTGTCGCGCCTTTCTTCGTATTACGGCCGTTTTTACTTCACTGCGCGTTCTCCCGTGATCGTTTCATGCGGTTTGGGCAGCTCGTAGTATACCACGCCGCGCTGATCCCACCAAATACATAGCATAAGCTTCATGCCATGAAGATTCGGCTTTGTAAATGATGTTAATGGCTGTGCGATCAAAACCTATGCCTTTTAGCGCTTGGAATTTGTCGTAATGGATCCACTTCTCATCGCCAGTCACAATACGATGCTAAAAACCCTTCCATTTTTTTTTGGCGTTCGAGGAGCTGTCCACAAACGAAAATCGTCTTTGGATGTCGCGCGGCTTCAACTCATATGGCACCCAGTTTCCTTGTTTTTTAATCAATTCATGGCTTTAAAGCGTTTGCTGACTATAGACTCATTCACTCTCAATGATTATGACAACTCCTAAAGCGTTTGGCATTCTTCCACATAGAGCAATGATTCCAAATCTTCGTATTCGCACTTTTTGAGTTGACCCGGCCGTTTCTTGTCTTCGAGCTGAAAATCACAATTCTTAAAGCGACCAAACCACCTCCGATACGATTGTTCAGATAGGGCATGCTCGCCATAAAGATTCGATGACCCTCGGCCGCGTTTTTTTTCATATTAATGTAACGAAGAAGAACTCCCCCAAAAAAATTTTATCTCGTACAAATTAGGTACGAAATGGTACTAAAGTCCCAGCGAATCCGAATGTTTATTAAAAGCTTATGCAAAAAAAAAAAAATAATTAAAGGGGGATACTTTTCACCTTTTTAACTTTGGTTAACGTGCTTAGAGGAAATTCCAAAATACCTTATCACTGAGCTAGGCCATACTTTAGTGAAAGCATATTTTAAATTTCAGGTTTCTAACCAAAGGGGCTTTGACAGGCCGTCAAAGGGACAGGCTTTCCCGCTTTTTGACCCTTCCCGTAGCACTTTTTAAAAGATCCCATCTTAGTTGATGTCTACACCGGAGGAGGAACCTTCATACCAACTTTTAACTTCCTATCATCAGCGGTTTTGACAGTCCGTCAAGGGGACAATTTACCCTTTTTTAAACTTCCTTGCTCCAGCGGTTAGGGGGGAGACTTCTCACCATTAGAAATTGTCTACACCAGAGGAAGAACCTTTTTACCAAATTTCAACTTTCTAGCTCCAGCGGTCGTTAAGGGGAGACTTACCCTTTTTCCTCCTCTCCATAGGCTTTTCCAAAAATCCCATCCTATATAATGTCTAAGCCGTAGGAGGAATTTTTTTACTAAATTTCTGCTTCCTATCTAGGAGGAACCTACATACCAAATTTAAACTTCCTAGTTTCAGCGATTTTGGCAGGCCGTCAAGGGGGAAATTTTCGCTTTTTGGCCCCTGCCCGTTTGCTGTTCCAAAAATTCCGTTTTAGCTGTTGTCAACTTTTTAGGTTCAGCGGTTTGAAGAGGCCGTTAAGGGGGAGACTTTTCGCTCTTTTTAGCACGTCCCAGTCAAAAATTCTAAAATGTACCTTATCAATGAGTTAGCCCATACTTCAAGGAAAAGATATATAAAATTTTAGATTTTTAGCTAAAAGGGTGATAGGGGAGTTTTTCCGCTTTTTGCACCTCCCCAAAGTAATTTTTAAAAATCCCGCCTTAGTAAAATTTTAGCTTCCTAACCCTAGCTGTTTGGGCTGTGCAATGTTGAATGAGTAAGTCAGTCAGTAACGTTATTTCCTCTATATATATATATATATATAGAAAAACAAATATTCCTATTATTTATGGAACACGATTGCATTCATATGGCTGCTGTTGCTGACTACGCTGTAGCTTATCCTGTCAGTCCAGTTTTCCAAGACTTTGTTGACGGTTTCTGGATATATCTCTCGAATGACTCGGACGATATTGGCATTAAGGGCTCGGATCGTTTCAGGATTTTTTGCTTAGCATCGGTCTTTAACGGCCCTACAAGAAACCTTATAGCAAAATTTAATATATTTAATATAAAAATTAATTTTTGAAAGACTAACTCTAAATAATAACTAAATTAATCCTTAATGGGCAATCTTAAATTTGACTGGTTTTTAGTGTTTGTGCTAAGTTTTGGGCTTTGGTGTGTTCTGACATATGTAGTAAAACTGTATGGTCAACATTTTTGTAGATCATTTCATTCCCGCCCTCCCCCTATTTAGGGGTGTTTTTTACGATTTGTTAGAGCTAAAAATTGCCGTTGTATGGAGGACATTTGCGTTAATATTGTCTACAATGTCGCTGAACATACTCTACACCTAAGATGTAAATAAACCATATTTTCATATATGGATATGATGCAAGAACAGTTCAAAGGGGGGGGGGGGGGACTTTAACCTCCAAAATAAATAAAACTCCGATGTGATCTTTCAAAACGCTGACATACGTATATTTTTTTTTGTTTCCTCTACCAGAATCCATTGTCATTTACTTTTGTGCCGCTTTAAAAGTTGAATATGCGAACGGTTTATTATTATTAATTTGGAAATGTCATTATTTTTCTCGGTTATTCGGACAAAAAAAAAATAAAACTTAGGGCGAAAAGCGCACATGAAGCCAACTTTCGGGCGTAAGTGTATGTCCTATTCCGATTACTCTATTTTAACCTAACCTAGGGCGAAAAGATAAAGTTTAAGATCACACACTTTTAAAATTAAAAATAATCATTAGAAACCGTTTTACAATCATTTATTCATCATACTATCTACACTTTATTTCAGATTTCTCGAATAGATAAGCTGAAAAAGACCATAGCAGCCTTTGAAGTGGACACTAAGGAAAAAGCACGACATATAGATGAAAAGGAGCGAGAGTTGGCTAAAACACAAAAGGCATTAGAAGAACAAAAGGACGCTAAGAAAAAGTCGGATGGTTTAATAACCGTACTCGAATCACAGCTTCAAGAGAAAAATGAACAAATACGTAACTATGAATTGGAATTAAGTGAAACGGAAGAAATGCGTAAAACTATAATGAGTTTAATGGAAAGTAAAAAACCGAAACGTAAATAAAGTAAACTGAATATTAATTTTTCAATAATTATGTTTTAGTCTTGTTAAATTTATATTTATTAGAATTAAATAAGAAATTTTTTACATTTAAGCACTAAGATATATTTTTAATATTTTTGTTTTCATTTATTATACATTAATTAAACAAATTAAGAAATTTATACATTAATTACCTAAAACTATATATTAGTTAATGTTAAATATATATATTAGTCTTTTTTATTCAATTTAACCAACACAATTCATTACATTTTCATACATTATATTAAATAATTTTTACATTTAAAAAAATATATTTTAATTGTACAAACAATATTTATATTCATTTACATTAAAATACTTTCAGATTTTATAATTATGAAAAATTTATTACGATTTTTTGTTTTTTTTTTTATAAAAATGTTAAAGCTTTCGATTTTCTTTGCTATTTGGATGTATAATTTTAGAATATCGTTTAGTTTTTTTTTTTTTTTGACTTAAGGCAAGAATTTTGAAATTATATTAAATATTACTAATACTAACAATGTTGCTGTGGTATTTACAGCATTTGCTGCTTTACTGCGTCCTTCGAATAAATCGTTGTTCTCGTTATCTAATTTACGGGATTCACGTTTTTCCGCCTTTTCACACAATTCACCGCAATTGGCATGTTCACAAATATCACATATTTGAGATTTTGGTGCTCTATAAAATTGTCTAGCACGACGGACTATAGAAAATGAAAAAAAAAAAACGTTAAGTATTTGCTTTTATCATATTTTTGTCTTATAATTTTTCTCTTACCATTATCATAATAATCATACATTATTACAGGTACTGGCTTATGATTTGTTACTTTGACAACTTTATAGGCGTGCAGGGTGGGACATACTTCTCGACGATCCAAATAGTCAAAGTATATTATAACAACGGTATTACGCTTTTGTGTTTCTACTTTCTAAAAAGGAGGAGGAAAATATTAAAGATTAATTTTTATACTTAACTCCCCTTATGCTACGTTTATACGGAACATAATTTAAAAATGGATAAAACAGTTTGGACTACGACCGCTACATTTTGGGCCATAATATCTTAAAGAAGATATACATAAAGCCCACACCAGAAATTGAACACAAATTATTGCGACAAAGGTGCTGTTTTTGTATGGCTTGAATCAGTCAATCGGAAATATGAGAACGTATTGAACCCTTTACGGTTTAGAACAGGTGAGTCTCATAATGTGAAATTTTCCTTCATGTTGAAAAATATGGTACTTACATAAATTTAATATCAAGGCCCAGTTTTCATAATCCGGGTTATCATTAAACTTAAATTAATGCAGATTGAAACTGGAATACTGCTTCTAAAATGAGTTTTATTTTGTTTTATTTCAAAATAATAGTAAAATTATAAATAAGAAGAAGTTGTTGGCACAAATTTTTGTTAATAAACTTGAAATGGCTGACAGTTTAACTAAACCAATATTAACTGACATCGCAAAAACTCAGCCTAAGTGATTCATACTCTCTTTGATATGTTCAAGCTTTTTAAAAATAAAGAAAATGCAATAATCTCAGTTACTGAGAAAAAATATATAAAATTAAATTAAATTTGGAAAAAATCGTAAAAAACTTAAGAAATCAGGATATATATTAAGAAAGTCCATGGCAAAGTTCCGAAGTTATAGTCAGGATTTATTTCATTAAATCAATATTTAAATTTCGAATTTAAAATAAATTCAAAATGACCAATCATTGATTAAATTAAATTTCGCACCGTTCGATAAACATATTTTTGAAAGAATAATTTCAATTATAACCGTTCGTTTTATCAAATAAAATGAGCGCCCCGGTAGGCTAGTTTGTAGCGTGCTAGCTTATCAGTGCGGGGGTTGTGGGTTCGATTCCCACCACAGGCTCTGGTCTGTTTTCGCTACAACGAGCTGAAGGCCTACGTTGCTAGTGCTCGGTTAGGGTATTAAAATATAATTTGTAATTATGTTTAAAAAAAAAATAAAAAAAAAATAAATATCAAATAAAATGAATCAATTTATTTCACTCAAGCATTCAGTGATTTAAAAATAAATATTTCGGAATATTTTTGCTTTTTTGTTTTTTAAAACAAAAAAAAATATTGATTGATCAAATAATAGTATAAAATTGATCTTAAATTACAATACAATGCAAAATTCGTAAATAAACAATAATTTGTTCCAAAATCAATCTCAAATTATAAAACTGAATTTACTTCTCAAACAAAAATAGGAAGCTGTTGAATATTTAGGGGAAAAGTTACAAAATTATAAATTTTCCTCAAAAATATGGGTTTTTTGAAAATCCAAAATTTTCAAAAAAGCTCCAATATGTTCCAAAAGATAATAAACTTGAATGCCAATGTGTTCCCTGATATGTCTTCTACCTAGGTTTTCGCGACCGTTTGCGACCGTTCATAAACTTGCTAGATTTTGCCCTTTTATTAAAAACGGCCTCCAGATATCACTTCAATGTAACAATTTTCGGCTAAGAACTACAGTATGTATACAAAATGGGCTCTTTAATTAGAGGCTTTTGATCTCAAATCTGGAATCAGAATCTAAAATATCAAAATGGTATCCATGAATTTTAAATTTTTAATATATTTTATTTTTATTTGTCAATATATTTTATTACGGTAAACATGATTCTGAAATAAAATATTAACAGTTTGTATATTTGAATTAATAAAGGGTGATTTTTTAACGCTTTGGGTTTTGAAATTTAAAAAACAAAAGGGAAAATGTGCAAAAGTAAATGAAATATTTATTTAGGGCGATAAATGAATGCCTACCATTTAATTTTTTATAGATTATTTCATGAAAGTGGTTCATCTATGAGCTCCAATTTAGGCAAACTATCCAGCATTTCGGCCGATATCTCATCAATGGCAGATGTAATGTTGTCTTCCAGGGCTGGAATTGTCACCTCGCAATATGTTCATGGTATCGCGTGCCGTGTGGCATGTGTCACCGCCTTGTTGAAACCAGATGTCAACCAACGTTGCGACTTTTATAGTACTTGAAGAAGTACAAACTGCATCAAACAGTGCATCTTTCAGAGTGCCATGGCAGCTCTTGAAAAGCTTCTGGCTGCTTTTCACACCAAACTCGGCAATTCTGTTTGTTGACGTACCTATTGAGCCAAAAGTGAGCTTCGTCGCTGAAGACAATTTTCGTTAGAAAAATGGATCCTCATCCAACTTTTCTAAACCCCATTCACCAAAACAAACGACATTTTGGTACGTCACCTGGCTTTAGTTCTTGCAGCAGCTGTATTTTGTATGGTTTCATACCGAAGTCCTTACGTAAAATCTTCCAGGTGGCTACGAATTCACTTATCGCGATCTTCAATGATACTGGCCGATACAGCAGCAATATTTTTTTTCGGTATGCACTTTTCGCATACGGGTTGTTGGATTAATGTCCAATAAATTGAAAGTGGTGCGCAATTTGGTCACAACAGCTTGAATGCCCTGCTCGATGGGACGATTATGTCGACAATAAAATGGATGTACGAGGGCGGGTCAATAAGTCCGTGACTTTTTGAATGAAACAGTTTTTTTTTTTTGCAAAAAAAAAAATATTTTTCAACATAATCTCCTATTAGCTCAATACACTTAGTCCAACGTTTCTCCAATTTTTGTATCCCTTTCAAAAAAAAAAGAATTTTTCGAGGTCCTTAAAATATGCATTTGTTTGATCAATAATTTCATCGTTGGAGCTAAATCTCTTTCCATTTCTTTAGGTTTGGAAATAGGAAATAGTCACTGGGGTCTAAATCCGTAGAATACGGCGGATGAGGTACCAATTCGTAGTCAATGGAATTTTTCCATTGAGACTACACAAAAATAAATTTTTTCTTGGCCATATGGGGTCGTTTTTTTAATTCGGTCCAATAAGTTGGCATAATATTCGCCGTTTATTGATTTTTCCTTTTGAAGGTAATCGATGTGGATTATCCCGCGAGCATCCCAAAAAACTGTTGCTATCACCTTATTGACCGACAAACTTACCTTGGCCTTCTTCAGAGCCGGTTCACCCGGAGAAACCTATTGTTTAGACTGCTGTTTGGTCTCCGCAGTGTTTTAATGGATCCATGTTTCATTCACAGTTACAAAACGCCCAAAAACTCATTCGAATTGCCGTTAAACAACTCCAAACAGTCCGTTGAAGTTGTCACAAGATTACGTATATGGTCAATTGATCATTTAAAATCGAAACCTCACTGCCATATAAAAATGCCTATGTCATCAACAATCTCACGCACTATCGTGGATTTTTTCGACATTTTTGGGTGTATTGACCTCAATTGGCCGTCCAGAACGGTCAGCGTCATTTGTAATTGTGCGACCACAACGAAAGTCTGTAAACCACTTTTTTACCATTGAAATCGATGGTGCAGAGTCCCCATAGTATTTATCAAGCTTTTCCTTGGTTTAATTTACGCTTTTTTTCGCAAAAAATAATGTTTAATGAGCACTGGAAATTCACTTTTTTCCATTTTTAAAAAAATTCCACGAGGTTGTATGTCTTGAACAGTTGTTAAACGCAAAGTGAATGGCGGAACTTGCTCAAAATTTGACAGTAGTCTGATAACAGGTGGTACCTGATGGGAGCAGTGTTGCATTTCATATAACTACGAGGGAAGTTTGAAGAGTCACGGACTTATTGATCCGCCCTCGTAATTTACGAAACGCATTTCTTACACAGCACGAATTTTGATTGCTCTATTCATGGTAAAATGAGCATATTTGCCACTGAGCATTTTTGCCATTGCCGCATGTCACGAATCTCTTTTTTATACTGAAAAACTAAGTAGCAAAAAAATCACCCTTCCCCCATTAGTGTACGTAGACTTTTATGTTATCTTTACAAAAAGAATGAACCCCATTATAGTTTGGGTGATCACCACTCCTTAATTAAGAATTTCGAACTCAAAATGGCCTCATATATTTGATGGCAAATATTTATCTTTATAAGTGTATGCAAATTTTTTGTGCAATAAAATTTTATATTCAAAATGGCGCAAAAAAAATTTAAAACACAATTGTTAAGCATGGTAGGAGCTGGAAACTACAAATTAAATTTTTTACGTTTTCACCTTTATTCGATACCGTGGCACCGAAAATTATAATCAAATTAGACAATATAAAACATATTATGAAATAGTGGTATCCACCATATTGAATTCAAAATATTAATATATTTAAATGTACGACCGCCATTTTGAATTAAGAATTTCGATTTCAGATTCGTGCTTAGCAACCATAAAATACCCTATATTGACAATTTTATTCAAATCAAAACAATTTTGCAAAAATTAATAAATCGCCATATTGGTTCCGGCATTTTGAATTTTTGTTTGAAATCAGCGAAAACAAATCCTTTAAAAACGATTGCTTAATATTCAATAATTAAATTTTAAAACTAATAGCCGCCATATTGGATCCGCCATTTTGAATTTTTTAATTCTGAATTTTTTGTTCCAGATTCGAAAATAAATCCTTTTAAATGATTGATTATAATTCAATATATTAAAATTTTTAAACTAAAGGTCGCCATTTTGAATTTTTTTAAATTCTGATTCCAGATTAAATAGCAGCAACTGTATAAAGCCCCTTTAGGATGCTTCTTAGACTTATATCCTACGTATTTTAGTTTTGGCCAAAATTCGAGCTTGCTAGCCCTCTGTGCAGCGGCACGTATTAATAGGTAGTAAATAATAAAATTAAAAATATTGAAACTGTTCAATAATACCTGGTTGGATTTCTATAGCTACTTGCCTTACCTTAATTCTTTCACTTGATTCCAATGTTGGTAAAGTATCTGTATCAACAACAAAACCACTGGGTAAAGAAATTTCCATAACTGCCATATTCGAACGATTGGCATCTCCATCAGCGGGTATATAACTACAAATAAATTGGAAACAAATCTATATTCATAACTTTCAAACCACCACCCTGGATCTGAGTTTCAGTTCGATTAATTTATAATTGACTAGGGATTTAAAATAAATAAAAAAATGTTTTCTAAACGTTTTATAAACAAACGAATTTTCTCCGTAACACAGATCGAAGAGATACTTGCTAAGGTGCCTCTTAAATTACGAATTGAACAACATTTCGACAACTCGTATTCTAGGGGACGCCTTAGTAAACATAATATAAGTATAAAAAAAACATAGTGATAGAAGTTTGTGATTTCTCTAAAAACAATTTGAGTGGAAACATCTCTAGCTTTTGTCACAGTGATAAACAAAATTAAACTGAATTACAAACCTGGCACAAGCTGATAGATGCAAATAATCCGAATGAGAATTTCGATTCACCGTAGGATCCAAAACAAATCGTGGCCAAGCACTGGTAACATTTGTATTATAACGATAAGTTACTTGAGCCAAAGCTAAACCATTGCCAGTGGCAGAGACGGTAAGATTTTTCAAATTATTTGGTAACTAAAAGAAAAATCATTATTTCAAAGATGTATTTGTGTTAAACGTAGCAAATTTGTAAAAATTACCTCAATTGTTTGTAAAACTAGAGAATTTTGTGAATTAACATTTAAAACGGTTTCCGTATTTTGACCGTAATTAAATAATAATTGCAAATTATTAGCTTGACTTGAAAATCGTTCAGCAAAAGCTATTAAAGCTTGTAAGCCCACCACAGAATCTTGAGAGCTTACAAAACCACCATAATCATTACGTTGATTCATTAACCATTTCAAGACAGGTAAAGCGTCACCTATTAAATTATTTTCCAATAATGATAAAACGGCATAAGAAGAAATTTCTACATTAACACTGCGTGTCAAATTGTACCAGGGTGATAAAGCTTCTGAAGATGGTGCAGTTTTATTCCACCACTTCATGCCATCTGAAATGAAAGTAAGATTAATAATCTTAAAAGCTCTTTTTCCCAATAAAGTTTAACAAATTTACCCTCATTTACCGCCATGGCATCTAATTTTTGTAGAAAAGCTAATTTAGAGTTATGATTAGCTTTTGCCAATACATATGTACCAATAGCCATGGCATGCAAATTATCTGAACCATCTAAGCTTTTTGTAATGTAATCCAAAGCTTTATTGATATTATTGGTATATTCAGGATAGAAATTCTGAAAAACGAAAGAATGATTTTAAAAATTATAGATATTTTACAAGTTTTGTTTTATAGTACTTACGACATTTTCCATTAAAGCTAATGTTACAAAAGCACCTAAACTTAAACCTTGATCTTCAAATTGTTCGAAAATATCTCCCTGTTCTTCAAAACCACCATTTGCCGATTGCTTGCCAATTATATAGTTTACGGCTGAACTGATAACTTCGTCATCAATTTGTATAAACTCCTTAGCCATACGAAAAGCTTTTGCTACATAAGCTGTTAGCCATGTAGAGCTTTTCTCTTCGGTCAAACCAAAAGCACTAAAGCCACCATTTTTATGACGATAATAGAGTAGACGCTGATAACCAAGTTCTAGATTCTTTTTAGCACGCATTTCTAAAGAGGGTGTTATTTGTCGATTACGCTGAAATAAAAGTTTAATTTCATAAGCTTTTAAATTGTAAGGTTCAATAAGTAAAATAAGTCTCAATAAGTAGAAGATAAAAGTCTACTTTTAAGAATATGCTGGACATTTTTTCCAAAGATCATTTTCTTCAGAATCTCTGAGATTTTGACAAATTTTAACGCTTTTAGTTTTTAAGTTAAAAATTTTTAATATAAAAGCCTTGAGGTTATGATTACTTATTTATACAGAAAACCTTGCAGATTTTGTGAAATTTCTTTTCAACAAAAATTCCTAAGAAATCCTAGAATTTTGAAGATTTATTCGCACTGAAATCTAATCAGAATTTAAAAATTTTTCTATAGGAAAATGTATTTGGAATCTAAAGGATTTTTTATAATATAAAATTCTCAGATTCCAATAATTTTTCGATAGGTTTATTGTGTGGAAAAAATATGTAGAATTCTATGATTACTAGAAGAAACTTTTCAGAATCTGAGAGCTTACTAAAATTTGTTGGAATTTGGGTTTTTTCAACAGAAAGAAGTTTATATAATTTGATATTTTTTCTATAGTTTAAAGTCGTCCCATCAGTTTTCCGGCATAGAGAAGAGAAATTTGACGGATATTTTGTACCAAAAAGTCCTTAAAATCTGAGGATTTTTCAAAAGAAACAATTCTTTAGCATAACACATAAGAAGCTTGACATTAGAAAAATCCTCAATCCGTAGGAAAAAGTGTAAAGGAGTTTCTATAGAGAAAAGTCCTCAGAATCTGAGTGTTTTGGTATAGGATAAAGTGGTCTGAATATTTGTAGGAGTTCTTCTAACTATTGGCAAACAGTAACAAGATTCTAATCTAAGAAAAATATTCTTAACATCTGAGAAATAGTCTGGAAATAGTCTTCACATTTTATGGGCTATTTTTGGTAAAAAATTGTACCAAACATCTGAAGGTGTTATATTGAATATATAAATATGAAAGATTTCTATAGGAAAAAATATCCAGAAAAACATTTAAGCAGTTTCTGTAGAAAAAAGTCCACAGATTGTGAGTGTTTTTGTTTAGGATAAAGTGGTCTGAATATAAGAGTTCTTCGATTGGAAATTGTAATCAGATTCTTTGTGTTTTTCTGTAGAAAAATGTCCTCAACATCTGAAAGTTTTTCTTTTGGAAATAGCCTTCACATTATATGGGCTATTCCATAGAAAATTGTACCAAAAATCTGAAGGTTTTATAGGGAAATAGTCCATAGAATATGAAAGATTTTATCAGAAAAAATATCCGATATCTGGCGATTTTACTGCAGAATCTAAGGATAAAAGTTTTCAGAATCTGAGTGTTTTTGTATTCCACATAAAAACACTCAGATTCTAATAGTTCTTCTATTGAAAAAAGTAACCAGATTCTAATGGTTTTTCAACAGAAAATTTTTATGTATTTCTCTAGGAGAAAGCTCTCAGAATCGAGAGAAAGAGAAGTCTTTAGAGAAAAAGTTCTCAGAATTTGAGATTTTTATAGAAAAAGGCTAGGAATCTTAATATTTTTCTAATGGAAAAAGTAGGGACTTTATATAATACCAGTATTTTGCAATTAAAAAAAGTTGTCTATTAAAATGTCCTCAGAATTATGGAGTATGTATAGAGAAGTCCATAGAAACTGAGGGTTGTTTAGTAGGCCGATCTCCATAAAATCATAGAGACTTTCTTTGTGAAAATTTTTACAAGATGGAAGGAATTTTTGTTCAGGAAAATAATTCAAATTCATAGAATACTACGATTTTCTGGTTATGTGAGGGATCTTTTGTATGAAAAAGCTGAAATAAAAGCAAATAAGTTTTTTACAATATTAAAATTTTTTACAATTACCTGTAAATATTTCAGCACCATTAAATTGGGCATAAATTGTATCATAGTTTGTTCGCCACAACCCGAAGGTACCCTTATAAGATTTTCCAGATTACCTAAAATACTGCCCACTACATCGCCCACAGCGGATACTTCAATTTTAGCAGAATCTCGTATGGCGTTGCGTGGTATACGTATCGAAACATTAGCTTTGCGTTGAGTACTTGAACCCATTTCGAATAGAAAACCTTGATTAACAATTTCAGTAGCACCAGGATATTCAACCAACAATGTGGACTCCACAGAATCGCCAGCCAATTGATTGGAGGCCACCGCTTTTATTGTTATAGGACCAACACGTTTGGGGGTAACAATAAAAGCTACCGATTTAGAGGATTTGGCTAAAACTCTTACCGTGCGACGACTATAAAGTTCAATTTCTAAAGCAAAGAACAAACAAAATATTAATTAAAAAAAGCTAAAGGTAATTAAGCTTTTCTAATTACTAAAGCTTACTTGGTTTAGGTTGAGCTTTACTATCGATTTGTGGAAAATCAAATTCTTGAGCGGTATTATATAAAGTAACATCTACATCTAAATCTGTATCTTTATTATTAAAGACCACAAAGGGTAAAGCTATAGTTTCACCTAAAAAAAAGAAATATAATTTCAAAAGAATTTATTAAGCTGTTGGCTTAAATATAGAGATTTTCTCGTAAACTTTACCTATTCTTATGGAATATGGCAACTCTGTTGTTATATAAAACTCTTTAAATGTTTGCATCATTTTTGGCGGCGTTGTTAAACCAATACCTTGCACTGGATCTAAAGCAAATGCTGTTACAACCCATGACGTCATATAACTGGGTAATCTACGGTGAATGGTAGTTCTTCCTTCACTACCCGCTGAAACATTCATAAATAGCCAAGTATCTGCTGGTGGATGCATAACATGTATACGTGGATTATGCCAAAATGGTTTGGGTGTATATGAGAAGGCATATCTTCCTTTGCCGGGTGCCAAAGTATTCGTTTCTATGGCATGAGCTGGACCAATATCAGTCTTTCGTATAGTTGTTAGTTTGTGTTCATCTTCGTAAACTGCTCTTCCCAAAGCTGGTGTTGTTTCTGGTTCTTTTTCAATTATAAAATCAGTATTGGACATTGTTATCACACCAGATTCTTTGCCCGGCGAACCAATGGGTGTATTGATATCGTTTAACTCGTAGTCGTTTAGGGCTCGCATTAAACTTGCAGTTGAAAGATCGTTGCCTAAATTGGGGGAAAAAAATTACTATTTTTTTTTTGTATAAAAACTCTTAATTTTCAAAGAAAATCGGTTTTGCTTTCAAATTCAGAATGACTTTCTCCTATGTATTGTAGTAAATAACAAATTTACCTTTTCGAATATTTATAGCATTTTGATCAACTACCATAAGACCAATATAATTATAAGGTTTAGCGCTAATAGTAATATCAATATCCTGACCAGGTGGAGCTTTTAAGGGTGCCTCAATTTGAACATTATTCAATAAATTCTCTTCGAATTGTATAATCTGTTCATCATAAACAAATTCACCATTGATTACCATATAAACTAAAAGCTTAGCTCTAGGCATCATGGCAAATGTAGCTAAAAATTTGAAGGTATGATGTGAATTATCCGCAACCTTAAAATAAAGATACAAATTAATGATAAATTGAACATTTTACAAATATCAACTTACATCTACTGCCCGTGATAATAAAATATCACCACGACCGACAATTTGGTAGATAAAATATTTCATGGGTTCACTACTGCGGACAGCAATGGAAATTTCTTGATTTACCATGGGTCTGAAAGATAAATGAATTTGAATTTTAGACTGATATAAAAACAATTAAAAATGTTTTTCAAATCTTACTTATCATTGATAACTTTGGCTGTGATGAAATTTTTACTATGCAAATGTTTTCGCGGCACTTTACCAATATCGGTTATAATGCCTTGATAATTAACCTGAAATTCGAGTTTCAAAGATTGTTTTTAAATAATTTTGATTAGGGTATTTCTTTTTTACAACTTACAATAATTGAGTGATATTCATCTTTATCACCTACTGGAACTGTAAACTTCATTTTAACTTCTGCTCGGCCATCTAAAGTGTAATCAGTTTTATTATACATTTCACTACTGCCATAGACATTAGTTAAATAGGCTGTCATCTCGGGTTTATAATCTTTCATCATAGCACCATCATTACGTAAAACTTTAGCCTAAGAAAAAGAAGTCAAACTTTATTTTGATCTTTAAAAAGATCTTTTCTTTATTAATAACTAACCGAAACTTCAAATGGCACACCTGGTATGTAATTACTAGGCAATTTAGTGGCCTCCACACGATACGGATCCAAGTGGACAGTTATCACAGTTGAGAAATTTTGTACTGAATTGGTGGATGTTTCTTCTATCAGAGCATCTAAGAGATATTCACGTTCATAGTCTTCCTTTAATTTTAATTCATCTCTAATATCAAATTCAAAATAAGCACTGCCATCTATTGGAACAACCTTGCGGGTAATTAAATCATTGACAAAGGGTTGCAGGGAACCGAAGAAGGTAGGATAAATAGAGAGGGTGGCTTCTCCCACAATTGGTTTACCAAAATCATAACTGAAGGTAAAGAAAATATAAATAGGGATTAAATATTACGTACTTACGCTAAAAAGTTATATAAAATTGTGCCGGGATCTATTTGTTTAACACGGAGCTCGCCAAACAGGGGTTAACTGATTATTACTAAGGTCAAAATCTAGCCTACAGGAGTTTTAGTTTCATACACCAAAGGTAAGTTCAAGCTACCTATAACGTCCTTTATGAACCTTATATCAAGGATAGAGAGGCACGCCTAATGTCTCCCGGGTACATAATTTGTCTATGGAAATAGGACACGTGCTGGGGTCTCTGCCTCCTCAAAACACAAACGATACTGGGGAAAACGATTTGGTTGAACCTCCACAGATGATACCTAAATCTAAAGTTTCCACAAAAAGCCCAATGTCGCTGCTAAAAAGGTCCAGTATCTCCCTGTAGGAGAAGAGATTAGGTTGGTTGGTTCAAGAGACAGCTCACGGCCTTGTAAGACTCATATGGAGTCAAAAAGCGACTCTGTTTTAAAGGACACCACCATCCGTAGGGAGCTGATATCCAAAATACTAGACCCAACCCGAAAGATTAAGATAACAGATAAGATAACTCAACCCTATATGCGATATCGTCCAGTATATTATAGCCCAAAGTTCTATGTCGGTTGCCCTGCTATCCCTACCGTCTTCTCATCTAGTATGTCAGTATGGCCGTCAGTCTCAAAATATCTCTCATACTAAGGATAGAATTAGTACGCCTCAAAAAGAAGTTGGCCCACGTAACAAAAGTCTAGTGGACCTTTAAATGTCCAGTTCACTCAACGTGTCTCTCGCCTTTCGTAGGTAGTGCTTGCATATCCCACCTTTAATAGTGTCTAGCGGTGTAGCGACTGACATCACTGCGGAGACATTAAAGGTAGACCCTGCCCTTGCTAACTTAACTGCTTGCTTCATTTAACAAGAGCCTTCGCTTGACGCACACCTTAGCGTGCGATACCCTATTGTAGCAGGTTTCTGACTCTCAACAACCAAAGCCCTAATGGTAGACTGGTTCATCCACAGAGGACCACTACTGTTAGCGCTGAATCCCTTTTAGCCAACTAATCCTATACTATATTACTAACATAGTTAGTGTGTCCCTGGTATGCAGTAGTGAGTGGCCCTTAGTCAAAAGCTACAAAGTATCGAAGTACTTAAGAACGATCCCAGAAAACAATCTCTACGCGAAAAATGCTAGAATCGATGCCTCGCTATTTGAAAAGATGTTAGTATGCCCCTGAGGCCCCTGACGGTAGCACAAAAGATTATTGCAAGGATTTCCGCCTGAAATACGGAGCGTCGCCTACCCATAGCTTCAGATATCCTAATGTTGGGTTATATACATCCGCCTTCACTTCGGAAGCCTTCATCGAACCGCCAGTATACCATGACAGATCCAGCTTGCTCCCACTGTGACCTACTCGAGATGACGATATCAAAGTTCCTTTAGAAACGTAATGCAGGCCCAATCAGGTCCAATATACTAGTTGGATATGACATCCTCCAGGCTAGATATCACGTCTTCGAACGGCCAAGGCCCACAAGTCAATAAAGTTGTCAAGAGAAACCAGTTCCACAAGGGCTTTCATAGACTGAGTGGGACAAGTCCTCATAGCGCCAGAAATGAGAAGACAAGTCAGGCATTGCACTTTACAGAGCTCCGCTGTGGAATTTATCGCATATGTGGTTATAGCTCTATATTGCCATTTTCGGGTCTAGACCCCATGTTCTATGAGCAAACTAAACTTTGTCACATGTCCCAAATCAGTTCTTTTACATATTACAAGCTGTTCAATCAATTCAATACAGATCAATCCTAGCTGACATAATTTTTTCTGAAGCATTATTATAATAAAGCTCTGCCTGGGGTATCCCATCTATTGAACATAAATTTGGATATAAAATAAAGGAGACTTACTAAGCTTTAACGGTTGCTCGTATTTTACCCTCCTTATAGATAACATGCTTATCCGTATCTATATCAACCACAAACTTGGGTAAAATATATTCCACCACTTCAAATGTTCTCTTATATGTCTCATCCATAACTTCAACTTCTACAGACCATTCACCAAATTTCGGATAATCCGATAATAGTAAATCATTGGCATAAACACCACTTGTTAAGCGAACATCTTTATATTTTCTTATAACATTATCACCACCATCTTTAAGGGTTATATGGACACGTCCATAATTAATGACCGGTTTTAAATTAGCATCCATTAATAATACACGATAGTGTACTACGTCTTGGGGTTTATAGATGGCTTTATCTGTTTGCACCATAACCGTAAATTGTTTAGCATCAAAATTTAATTGGGTTTCATTGGTAAAACGTATACCGGTTATACCCTCTGCGGTGAGATTATAACGATCACTTTTTAGTGCTGGTATCTGGATAGGAAATAAAAGATTTGCTTCTATGAATTATTATTTAAATTTACAAAAGTTTAACTTACCTCAAAATGTACCATTTCTGTTGAGTACGGTCTGACTTCAACAGTTTTAAAATCACTATACACACTACCGATAATACCCACTTTAACTTTAGCTGGTTCGGGGGATTTGTGTATACTAACAGCTACATGATACTGTGAATTTGGCCTAAGAGTGTTTGGTGCAATTATGGAGTATAAACTAAAAATGAAAAAGAGGGAAAATTATATGTAAGGAATTTTTTTTAGAAAGGTCCTTATAACGGTTAAAATAAAATTTTAAATTTAATAGTATTACGGTTATGCCAAGAAAAAATGTTTATAATCGGTTCCCAACAAATCTATTCTTCAACTGATTTCACTGGGAACGATTTCTTAGAAATAGTTCGGGAATCCGGTACACGGTATTTAAATATATGGACTGAGAAATAGTTCTGAAACTAATTCCAATATTAATTCCAATTTTTTGGACCAATTCAAACAATTTCAAACAAAAACGTCGATGTAAGCACTGGCAGAAGAAAAATGGGTTCTCAAAAATAAAAAAGCAACACTTCCCCAATTACGTCAGATGCCATTTTATCGAATGTAAAATCCATACATCATTAGTTGTCAGACTACATCCACCAAAATGGGTGAACAATGAATATTGGATTGTCGTATTGTATGATTTCTAAAAATAGAACAATGTTGGCTTATATTACTAAACGTTTATGGTAAAGTGTAGTGTATATGTTACGAGACAGCAATTGATCAGATACCATGGTCGTTGATTGCATAACAATTTGATATCGATGCAATCAAACAATTAAAAAGAAGAAGGTTTAATAGCTGAAATGTGTAGATCAATCAAATTTACAGCAGTTATTTTTTTGGAAATATATTATTCGCTATTAAAAAAACGGAATAAAGGAAAAAAATCATTAATTTTTAAAGATTTTATAGTTAATTATATGACAGTTAAAATAAATGAATAAAAGAAATATCAATTGTTTTTACGAATATGTGGTTAGTTTGTTAACAATGAAAATAAATGAAAAATCATTTATTATTTGCGGATATTTTAAGTTATTTATTAATATTTAAAAATAAATAAAAAGTTCTATTGATTTAAATGAAAAGATAGTAGACCGGATTTTAGGTGATTTTTAATTTATTTTAAATAACATTTTCAGTTAATTTAAGCTACAAACTATTTTAAGTGTACAATTGTCCTGAAAACTATGTTTTAAAGTACAGATTTTTTAAAGAAAATTCTGTTCTTTTGGGAGCATATTTTTCGTTTTATAGGGCTTTCAAAACGGTTAACAGGAAAACCGGAGTTTTCCGCTAATTTTTGTTTTTTGCAAACCCGTTAAATGAAAATCTAAAAGTTATAGTCGGTTAACTAGCGTTTCGTTATTTATGAAAGGCGTGGTAGATAAGCTACAAAATCCGTAAAAACAAATTAAATTTCGTTTATTAAGTTTTTTTTTTTTTAATGTCATAAAAATTAACTACATAGTCTGTAAAAATAAACGAATATATTTCTCTGTATTTTAAATATTTAATAATTTAAAAACAAATGTTCAGATAACTTTTTAAATAAACTACAGTTATTGTAAAAATATTTTGAGTATGTATTATCTGTTGTCAAATTTTTATTTCAATTTCTAAAAAAGAGATAAGAGATTAAAATTGTAAATACCGCATGGGTTTTATCTTGAAATCGGCATTTAAATTTTCTAAAAAAATTACTGGATTTTTAAAAAAGAAAAAATAAAATTAGATTTTTGTTTTTCATTTAAAAAAGTTTGTTCAAAGATAAAGAAAAAAAAATATACTCTAAAATACAATTTTGCTAAAAAAAATACAAAAGTATGCCAAAAAAAGAATCTTCCAAAATATGGCCTTAAAATTCAAATATCCAAAATATTGCTATTAAAAGCAAAATATCCAAATATTCGTCAATTGCGGATGTATATCTTAGATGCTAAACAGAACCTTACGGTGACGGTGACGATTCACGCTGCAGGGAGAGAATGTAATTTAAATGATGCGTTCGACGGCAAAACTACCCTGTAGGAAGCCTGGGATCAAGTGTCTATAAGTCACCACTTTTGTCGACTATTTTGGGTGACTTTTTAGTGACATGTCCACAAAGCGTCTTTTTACATTCCTTTTTTAAAGCAGCAAAGCTGTGCTTGTTCTTGATTTTCTTTAATGTTTTATTTTTTTGAAAATTCATGTGCATGGCTGCATGCAAAATTAAAGTTTTTAATAAAAATATATAGAGAAAAATTAATTTAAAAAGTAAATATACAAATTTTAACAAAATATATAATAAGCAAAATAAATTGCAAAAAACTTGTGAAAAAAAAAATAAATTTTGTATAAAAATAAAAATAACGAGAAAGAGGCAACAAGTTTTAGGGAAAATTGCAAACTTTAGAGATTTTGTGAAGGCTGATGAAGATTTTACGGAGCCTGTGCATGATTTTGTGCGGTCTTTTGAAGATTTGTCTACTCCAAAATTGAATTTGCACGAATTTTTTTTTTACTTTAATGAAATTTATAAAAAAAAAAATTTATTAATAAAATATCTAATTTAACAAAATAAATGCACCTGTTTAATCTTATTTCCTTCCTAGTGTGAAAATCAAGTAAAAAGTTTTAAAGGTGTATAGGTGGTTCCAATGTCAACACCTAGTCAATAGTTGTGTAGATTAAATGTCTACAGCAGAAAGCGTTGTTTGGGGCATAATTAGTCAGTAGTACTGGTGACAAAGTCACCACTATCGACATTTCTTACAGGGTATATTTACATATACATTTTTGTTTAATTTGTGTATGTTTATTCTCATTTTGCAGTATATACGTCAACTTGATTTGCTATTTTAGCCCACAAATCTTCGTTATATTGCAAGTTTTTGTATAGTGGAGATTGTAAAATGTAAACACAATCATATTTTTTAACCTCCTTTATAATTTTTTCGAAAACATAAATTTTTTCTATATTGAATTAATTTGAAATTTTTTTTTGCTCCAAATTTGCTTCTTCTTTTTCTTGAAATATTCACAATAATTAATAGACCATATGTCTTTGTTTACAAAATTAGGCAAGCATATGGCAACGTTGGTGAGAGAAAAAATTTAAAAAAAGTGAGAGCATAAGAGAAAACGTAATGAAAATAAAATAAGTTTTATCTTATTGCGTTTTTCTTCAGAGTTTTTATATGCCAAATCTTCATATAAAAACAAAAATCGCACACCGCACCGTAAGGTTCTGTTTAGTGTCTTAAACATTTTTCAATTCAATGCACAGAAAAAAATATTGCATATTTCGGGTTGCCCTGTTGATAACTATTCATAAATATTATTTACTTCTTAGAGTAAATTTTTCAATTTAACTGACAACTTTAAAGGAAAAAGTTATATGAGAACTAATACACGTTTATTTATTGAGTTATAATGAAATTTACCTACAAACTCTAGCCGTGTTTAGTAATCTTCATTATGAAATTGAGTCCAATCAGCTGGAAGAACATGTGTTTATTTTTTGTTTCTTTTGCCATTTTTAATAAATTTCATGCAATTCATTTTCTTTTCCTTCATTAAACAAATTTATTTGCATTAATTATGTGTTGATTGTAAATAAATTAAGTTCAATTCTCAGTGGGTTAACAAAACTTTAAAAACCGTTAATTCCCACACTTGTTTTCAAAAAAAAAAAAAAAAAAATACTAAATTCACAATAAATAAAATAAAAAGTGTAAAAATCATATTGTTTAAAAAATTATTAAAACTTTTGAAAGAAAAAAAAATACAAAACTGTTGAAAAATTAAAACAAATAGACAACCACACAAATTATGAAAAAGACAATGAAAAGGAAATGTAAAAAATGTTTAAGATTACATATGGGTATTTCCACAGAAAGGTCAACCGCTACAAAAATATTAAAGTTGAAGAAAAAAGACTTTTCTGAGAAAATTTAGTTGGTTAATGCATTGGATTTTAAGAATATACCTAATTAAATACATATTACAATTTGTAATTTAAGAAAAGTGGTCTGCAAAGAGCAGCTTTGCTTTTTTTGGTTTTAGCGTTTTTAATTGACATTTTTCCTTGAGTTATTTCTAAGTGTTACATATCATGTCGATTGCACTCTTCTTATAACTAAATATTCCAACAATAAATATTTAAAAACACCACAGTAGAGATCAAGCAAACTCCGAATAACGGTATAATTCAAAGATTCTTTGTACTACATTCTTCTATCCCGTTCGCGACCGAAAATAAGCATTTGTGTTTAGTTCTCCGTGAACGTTGATCGGAATAGTTTGATATTTACAATTCAAAACAAAATAACCGAGATCATTTAAAAAAACCAAACCTAAAACATTTTGATCCATAAATAAACCTAAAAAATGCCTTTGGAATCATTGTCCCGTTCGCGATGTCCCGTTCGCGATTCTAAAAAAATATTTAAAAAAAATAATAATAAGGATAATAAAAAAAAAAACAAAATGCTAAATAAAATCTTTATATCTCTGCTTTAGTTAAAAAATAATCTCCATTTAATAAACTGACGAAATTCGCAGAGTTTTAAACAAAACCACACACCGAAAAAAATGACTTGCATTTTTTGTCCCGTTCGCGATCGCAAGTTTATCCAAAATATTTGGAGAACGTTCATATTTTATAATTTTGTTTTTGTTCTCAAAAATTGTTCTACTAAAATGCTATTAAATATTTATAAAAAGTTAAAAAAAATTTGAGTTTTCATATTTTTTTTCAAGTTGAGTGCGTACGAATGTCCCGTTCGCGATCCTGGAAATGCCCATATACAAAGTCAAAGTAACTACCGTCAACTGTGAAAAATAGATGTAGGTAAACAAGATTTAAGATACATATCGATGGTTATAATTTGTTAACCCTCAATTGCCATTATTTTTAATTTTAGATAAGCATGCTAAACGAATTCCTTATCAATTGCCATTCATACTCGTATCTCAAACTGTAAATTTCGCAGTTAAGAGGCATCAACTTATAACCATCATTATTATTGGGAGCATAAAACTTTTTGTTATTATTATTATTACTTTTGCCGATTAAATGAATTGAATGCACTGTACATGGGGTTATTAAACTTTTTCTTTTGATAAAGTTACCACAATTGCAATGGTGGTAAGTAATGAAAGATGATGATGATGACGATGCTGTAATAAAAATATATAACTACATGTAAATTAAAAAAAAAAAATAAAGATGATAAATGATAACGTCAATTTGTATTGTAGTAAAGTTATTAGAAAGTAAAAATTTAACCAACATTTGTAGTTTTAAAAACGATTAACATTTTTCTTTGACTGTTAATAGTTGTAACAGTTTAAAACTGTTTTAAAAAACTCAACACATACCAGATAATTTGACACAGAAAAAAATTCTACTTAAATTTTGTTAATAATATAACACAGAATAAACACTGCATTTTTGTTGTCGAAAGAGAAAACATAGAAAAAAAAAGAATATAAAAAACCATTAAATTAATTTATGAACTACTTAATCAGTGGTTCGCAAATGGTGATTCACATGATGCTTTAAGGCATTCACAATATTTCAGTACTCTACTGGACAAAAATCTGTCTTATTAATATATTTTAAGATGTTGTAATTAATTTTTTTTTATTGCGAAAGATTAAGTATCCCTGCTTTTAGATTCTCAAAATGATTTATGTTTAAAAAATCAGCTTTATGTCTAGATTTTCTTTGGGTTATTAAAATTATCACCATATTATAAAAGTAATTAAAAATTTTGTGACTAATAAAAACATGCTTTATAATTTTGTCATACATACTGATGGTCATAAGTTGATTACCCTTTACTGCAGATATTTAACAAGCTGAGAAACAAATGGTATCTATATGTAAACGAAGTTATTTATTAACCTTATCCGATGTGGTGATCACGGATGTTTGTGGATGTGATAAGTGACTAGCTGTGATCTGGGAGTTAATCCTAGTAAAACAGGTGTTTTTTACCTATAGGGGGCCAAATCGAAATTCAGACTGCCTCGGCTTCGGGGCTTCTAAATAACTTGGTATTGTCTTGTAGACTCGAGACTATCGTGGAATCTTAACACCGAGTATAGGGATAGGAAAGAGACGCTTGCTTTCTACGAAGCAACTATACAGGGTTAAGCGCTCTTGGAGTTACTGGAGCGATACCCTGCAGATAACGCGACTAGTCCATACACTCATGTAAAGTATATTCGTAGTCCAATATTATCTGCAGGGTGATGACTTGCTCTTCCGAAGTTTTCAATACTATGCTGTTTATTATTCCCATTTATTAATATGTGATGACTGCTTCTACTTGCAGTGCGGCACGACTTGTTTTTATGGGTTCTTGGAAGGTCAGAACCTACGGACATGCTATACTTCTCAACCACTTTTTTAGCAGCTTATACTACAAGCAAGCTACTCCACTCCTAAGATTGATAGAAGAGATATAACAGAAGGATTTGAAATCAGGTTCAAAGATGAGTTGGGGGTTAGGCTCTGGGGTTTTCTCCGGTGGTAGAGTCTTTCAGGTAAATATTTGTTCTATCAGGGAAGCTTGCAGAGACTCTCGTGTGCAGTTAGAGCTTGGAGCATCGTGGACATTGTCGCCGATAGCTAGGAGGCGCCTATGTCACTAAACTCGTTTATCACATCCTCTATCCTCGTCGGCCACTGTAAAGACGAACTCTCTAGACTAAGTCCCGCATTACGTTGATATAGGTCCCCGCTCACAGGGACTTTAATGGTTTTGAGTTTCTCGTGAGAGGAGTTAAGAACGGCAGAGCCTGTCTTTAATGTCTCCACAGCGTCGGTAGTCGCTACACCGCAGGGTATAATTAATGAAAGTAACTTCCACCACTTCCTCCGGAAGGCGAGGATCAGATGGCTTGGTTTGGAAACTTTTTAAGACCACGAGGCTCACGTGGTCTGACTACCATCTGAGGCGTACTAAATCTCTCCTCAGTAGACAGATGTTTTGAGACTGACGGCCGTACTTTTTGGGTATTGACTAAAAGGTAGACGCAGCAAACAGACTCGGACCGGGTGAGGAGGAGGCGGTAGCAGATCTTCTTTGTAATATCCCGGCAATACAGGGCTTTCGACATAAATGGGACCTTGAATTAATAATTATGTATTGTGCAAAAATGGTTAAAAATATACTACTAGTATTCAAAGTATTGTCCATCACTGGCAATTTTAAGATACCAGCTGGGAAAAACGACTCGTCTATTGAGGCAATCCAATCATCGACCCATTTTTTTGCATTGTTCATATGAAGTAATCTTCTGCTGAGACATGTCATGTCTCATCGTTCAGAACAAGTAGTAGTCGAAAGAAGCGATGTCTGAAGATTATACGGCGGGTGGGGTAGAACTTCCCATTTCAGCGTTTACAAGTTGGTCTGGACCAGTCTTGCAACATGTGGCCGAGCGTTGTCATGCTGCAAAATCACTTTATCATGCATTTCTTCGTAATACGGCTGTTTTTGCTTCAGTGCGCGGCTCAAATGCATGATTTGAGTCCGATAGCGTTTCTCCGTGATCGTTTCTTCGGTTTAGGCATAATCTTCATATCATGAACATTCGTCTCTGAGAAAGATGTTGATTAATGTCCGGGCAAAACAATGTATTTTTACGCTTGGGGTTGTCGTAATGGATCCACTTGTAATCGCCAGTCACAATGCGATGCAAAGAACCCTCTATTGGGCTGACTCATCCTCTTTCAATTATTCTGACAACTGCTTAAGCTTTTGGCCACATAGAGCAATGATTCTAAATCTTCGTGTTCACACTTTTTCGGTTGACCCAGTCTTGGAGCTCAAAATAGATAGATTCACTAAGATCCGATGACCCTCGGCCGCACTTTTCTTCATATTGAAGTAATTAAGAAGAACTTTTAGAAAAACTATAACTGGTACGAATATTTAGTATTTTTGTTAACGTTTCAACCAAATGAAACAAGCTGCCAAAGATGCTCATTTATAATAGGTTTTAGCGGCAAGACAGTGGAAATTGAAATATTGGTTCATATACCAGTGGTGGCCTCTTGTGTGAAATGCTGATTATTAATTAAAGGTCCAATAGAACTTCGGGCAATCATATACTGGATGATCGGTGATATAGGACGGAGGATTGTGTGACTTGGGTATAATTCTCCGGATTTCAGCTTTCTACGGGTGATGTGATCTTTCAGAACGGAGTCGCTCTTCCATTCTACTTGATGTTTAAGAGTTGCCACTTAAACCTTATCTCAAATTATAAAAAATTCAGTGGTATCAACTTTTGACCCTTTTCAATAATAAATTTTTTCTTGGTATTATACACATTTTTCCTAATTAGAATAAAATTTTCCCACAGAAATTAAAAGTGTTTCTTTTCATATATTTTAGCTTTTTATGCTTCGTTGACTATTATACCGTCATAATCCACGCTTAAAGTCATATTAATTTATGAGTGTTGTTGTATTTTTATTTTTAAAGTACACTGTGTGTTTTTTAAATACTTTCATGGTGCTTATTAAATTCTCAATTAGGTGGTCATATTGTAGTTTTTTTTGTTTTTTTTTTGTATGTCTTTTGTACCGCATATGGTCAAGTGATTGTTACTGGTATAACCACATTCATTTTATTCAGTTTTATTGCTTGGAAATTTGTTGTTTTATTATATTTGTAGTGGGTTAAATCACGTAATTTTATGTTTATTTTTTTTATTTTATATGGTTTGGCAAAATTGTTTTCCTTAAATTTGACTAAAAGCAGCCTAGTTATTAAAACGTTTGTGACAGCAAAAATAATACCAAAATTGGCAAGACAGATATTTATCTCTTATTACACCGTGCTACATTTTTCAACTTTTTGGAGAAATCACCACAGTTCAATGATAATGTAAATATTAACAAAAACGGATGAAGGTAAACATTTTCAATGACCTTTAAATGATATTTTTTAATACAAATTTAATGGACATTTATGACATAATTTTGTCTTCATAGATAAAAAAAAATGCTTCTATTAAAATGTCATTTATTTAAACAAAAAATGGTTACCGAAATACCATCCTTTTATAGTGATCATGAAAAACTGAGAACGCACTATTAAATATGGTCTCTTCTTTCACATGTATATTGACATTTTTCTTAGATGAGAATGACCGTTGTACAGTGTATACATTCAAATTAAAAAAGTTTAAAATCATTATAAAAAATTCTGTAATGAACACTGAAAAGTATTCGTATTTTAGGTCAGCATACCCTTCAGATAATTTTTATCAAAAAAAATATTACTAAATGCAGAAGTTTAAAACATTAACAGCGGGAAAAGATAATACAGTTAAATAAAAAAAACATGAACTAAAAATTAATCCAAAATTTCCTTTAAAATAGTTTAAAAATTTTCCTCAATTTAAGTCAAATTTTATTAAAACTTAGAAAATTTTTCTTAAGAGAATAAAATTTCCTAATTTTGAGCAAAAACAAAATAGTTTATTTACTCAGAAATAGTTCATATTTTTCCTAAGTAATATTTCTTGAGTTTGGGAAAGAAACAACTCAATTAAATAAAAATTTATTCATTTTAAGAAAAAATATCTTAATTTTAAGAAAATTGCATACTCAAATTAAAATTAAGTTTAGTTAAAAAAAAAATTTAGGACATAATTTACTCCTATTTAGTTCAAAAAAATGTGTTTAACTTAAATCGAGAAAGTACTTGAAGTTAATGTGTGTTATTTTTTTGTTCGCGAGTAGTAAAATTACCTAAATTTTAGAAAGCCATTTCCAAATTCAGTTCTTAAGTATACCACTTTATAATTTTGAAGAATTGTTTTCTAAAAATTAGTTCAGATAATTAAAAACAAAAAGTAATAAATATTATCCTAAATATTATTATATTAATATTAGAACATTACTCCCATTTAGTTCAAAAAATGTGTGTAACTTAAAATGAGAAAGTACTTGAACTTAAAACAATTTTTTTTTAATTTAAAATTTGTATATGTCAATTGAAGTTTAAGTTAAAAATGTTGTAAAATAATCTTAAGTTATTTGTTTATTTTTCAATAATAACTGTGATATTTTGTATATTTGCAACTATTTCTTTAAATTAGTTAATTTAAGAAGACAAAGGACCCCCAATGTTCTTTAGCCATAGATGCCGCGTGTCACTTAGGGCGTCCCTTTTTGTAGTTCTCTCAAGCAGAACCATTAATTAATTACGAAAAGGATATGACTTTGTCACAATTTATTACGTTTCAGAATATCCTGCAGTAAATTTTTTTAATTTTTTACTTTTTTGATAATGATACACTCTAAAAAATGCTTGTTAATTTATTACTATAAAATGGGTAAAATTTTATATAATATTACGAAAATTCGGTAAATATAAACAAAAAATGCCTAAAAATGTCTTGTACACACTTTCATATACAATAATACACACAAGAAGTATTTTTACACACAAGAAGTATTTTTTAAACACTTTGTGTCTTAAATTAGTATTATTTTTTTAAATTAAAATTTTACACACAAATTTTGTAAATAAACTAACTTTGAATGGTAATAAATATTTTGACATTTGGAAATTGGAAAATATTAAAAAATAAAAAAAAGCTAAAAACGAAAATTAATTATTCAAAAATTTATAAATATAATATTTGTGAATATTTTGAATTTAAATTCAAGATGATCATCATGAGAGCACATACCCATTCAGAATATATTATGTATTATATTAATAATTCATTATTATTAAAACATACATACATATAATAAATTTATTCTTTAAAAAAAATATTTTTCTTCAGTTTATTTTAAACCATGCGTTGGTAAATATAGGCATTTTTTATATAATTACTCATATAGAAATGCATTTTTAGGCATTTAATGCGTATATTTTCTCTACAATTTTAGTAAATTTTCGAATTAGTTTTTAAATTTCATTTAATTTTTACGCACTTTCAATGTAAAATTACCCATTATATGTGTTCCAGCTTACGCATAATTTATGTACTTTTTTTCGTTTACGCACACAGAGTAAATTTACCCAATTTATAATAGGAGTACAGTTTCCTACTATAAGTTGGGTAAATTTCAACAGAAATTTATTAGAGTGTTAAGATCAGTGTCCACACAAAGCGGAAGTCCTCCGTAAGTGGGAAAATACTTACACAATGAGTGTAAGTGATAAAATAAATTACCTTTACCATAGAAACAGTTTCATATTTATTGGAAAATTTTTATCAAATTTAAGAATAATAATAAAAGAAGTCCTATTTGACTTGATGTTTAGAAAATATTTTCTTATTTTTAGGAAGAAGTCCTAATTTTTAGTAACAAACAATTATCTAATGGACTTAAATAAAATAAAATTTGTCCTAAAACATTTCCTAACTAACAGTAAAATTTAAGATGATACAATATATAAACTAATAAGGAAGAAATTTGACTGTTTTCTAGTAGTAAAATTTTTCTATAATTTAGAAATTTTTATCAAATTTTATATAAAATTTGTTTTATTAAATTTTGGTAAAAAGAGTCTTTGTCGTCGTTTTCATTTAAATTTTTTCTCCAAATAAGTTAATTTTTCTAAATTTTAGTTAATTTTTTTTTAGTCTAGAAATAATGAAACCACTTAAAGCATTTACAGATTAGAGAGAAACAGGGTAAACGTGGCAAGAGATACAAAAATATAGTTGAGAAAGTTTCTCGAAAAAAATTAAGCAAAATATTTATATGGATATGCTGGGAAAATGAAAGAAACAGTTCAATGCAAACATTAACTTTTTAACCTTATTTATAATGCGTGGGAGAGCTATTTCATTATACTCTATAATCCTGATAACGCAATTTAGTGAAGGCGGCCACAAATAAAAAATACTCTAACTGAAAGTTTCTTTTAATTTTATATAATTGCTAGATATTGCTAGAGTATTTATTGTACCGCCTACATAAACTACCGTTCCTGTTATATTTTCTTTGTTTTTAAATTTGTGTGTTTTTAAATTTTTTTTTACTATTTTTTTTTTTAATTTTATTGATTTCTTTTACATAGTTTTATAGCAAACACTTTAAAAAAGTTAAAACGAATTTTTTAAAAGAATTAATTTTGGAATAAATGAAGTGAATTTCAAAGCTGTGTTTGTGCGGAAAACTATCAACGTTGACTTATGTCTTCCCATATAAACTTAACATAAGTCAACGTTTAATGTTAACTCTTAACCTTATAACCCATTTATGTTATCGGTGGTTCAATTGTACATAAAAATCAAATAAAATAAAAAAAAATCAAGTTCTAAAAGTTGACTGCTTTTTAGTATTGTTTTAGTACACAAAGTCTGAAGCTAAAATGACTTTTCGTAGGCGTAAACGGTTACAAAACTTAATTTTTTTTATAGAAATCTAGGAAACTAACACGCTATTTAAAAGATTTCATTCAAAATTAAATATGAATTTGTCATAAGCAGGGTAGCGACATCATGTATCATTAAATGTATGTTTGCAGTCAGGATTGAAAAAATGAGTTTGATCAACTACTTTTCCAATCAAAGAATTTCCAACAAAATCTTATAGATTTGTTGTTGCATTTTTTGTTATCGATGCATATTTTACTGTTAAGTCTGTTTCTTTAGAAAAATTGCGAAAGAGGGGGAAAATCCATCTCCTTGACGACCAGCGCAAACCTCTTTTTCTGGAAAAACGAAGATTTAAATGTGTGTCTCTTGGAGATGGGCTAACTCACCGATAGCCTGGTATTTTTGGAAATTTCTACGGGGTGTCTGAAAATTGCAAAATGACCGCCCGCAACAATAGTTGCCTTAAAAGAATTGAATTTTCTTCTTAACATATTACGATATTCAAAACTATGTTTGTAATTATTGAGTGTATAACTTAAAAATACGGGATTCATAACAGATGGCATTTCTTTTATACATGGTTTGTGTCTTTAATAACATATAAGGCATTTAGTCATTTAACGAAATAGAGTAAACAACAAAGCTTTTTTTGCTTCGAAAATGTCGGATTTTGTTCCAACAAAGTATCGTTTTTCTTTACTTCTTCAATTTGAAAAAAAAAGTGCAGCTGAAGCTTATCCCGAATATATTCCATCGATTTCAATGTGCGCGAATTGGTTTATGCGGTTCAGAAGTGGTAAATTTGACACGGAAGATTGTTGTCAAACTCAAGAAGAACTTTTAAAATCATTGGAAGTCACTCAAACAACAATTTCAAAACATTTGCAAACAGTAGGATTCATACAAAAGCAAGAAAAGTGGTTAACACACGAGTTACTACAGAAATCGAACCGCAAGAAAACGCGTGTGAAGCCCCGCCATTCAGCCAACTTAACATTAAAGTCGATTATCCATGACGACAAGAGGACCTATAGCGAACACAATTAATTCGTTTAAAGCGAACATTGGCCGAAAAACGCCTGTAATATGCGACCAGACATGAAGCCGAAATATTTCATCATGACAATGCTCAGCTACATCTTGCATGGCAGGTTAAAAACTATTGGGAGTTTTACCTCACCCGTCTAAGAGTCCAGACCTTGCCCCGTCCGACTTCCATTTGTTTCGATCGATGCAGAATACTCTCACTGGAATACTACTCGCAAAAAAAAAATTATCACACATTAAGTTCAAATATTTTCTCATTTTTCACATATTGTGAACTAAACTTAATTTGTTTAAACTAAACTTAGTTTTATTACATTTAGTATGCAAATTTCTTAAAACTAAGTTGACTTTTTTAAATTGATGATTTTTTTATTTAACAGACTTGTGTTTTGTCCTAAAATCAAGAAATATTACTTAGAAAAAATATAAACTATCACCGAGTATATAAAGTATTTCGTTTTTACTTAAACTTAGAAATTTTTCTTCTTTTTAAGAAAAGTTTTCTAAATTTTAATTAAATTTGACTTGAATAATTTTTAGTTCACAAAAGCATTTAAAATATCCTCTAGAAAATGATATTTCTAAAGCTTTAAGATTAAAAGTTTTTTTAAAATGTAGTTTAAAAATTAATACTAAGAAATTTACAATTAATTTGTTTACAAGAGTGTAATTTGTCACACTTAATATTTAATGGGAACTAAATATCATATGAGCATTTCAGAAGCCAATTGAGTCAACTCTTTTAGAAAAGATTTTAACAAAATTAATCACAAAGATTTTTTTCAAAATCCCCTCCGAAATATTTATTAAAATTAAATATAGAGAAGGAGGGATGTAAACATAAAGCAAAAATCAATCCTCAACTGCATGTGAAAAAATAAAGAAAATACAAGATTTAAATTTTTTATGCATATGAATTTTCAGTGTTACTAAACTTAGTTTTCTATCCTTTTTCAAATAAAATTATTAAAAGAACAAAAAATTTGTACATTATTCTGTATAATTCAATCGATTAATTTTAAAATTTTATTCGATTAACCGGTTAAGAAAAAACCCCGAATAATTATTTGAACGATTAATCGATTAAAACAAAAATTCAAATAATTGACAATCAAAATCACTAATTGCAAACCATTGGCATGCTATAAAATTATTGCAAGCAATTGTCAAATCGATTGCAATGACGTCAAAATGATGTCAGTTGCACTGTAGTGGATAACACTTCCCCATTTCATTGTTAGAAAAGCGTAATTTTTTTTTGAAATTAAAATAAAAAAAAAAAACAATTTTGGTTTTTGTAAAAAACCGGTTAACTGATGTTATTCGGGTTTTTTATATTAAAGGTAGTCAATACATTTAAACGGCATTGAAAAGTTTTTGAACAGCTTTAAAAAATTTCAAAAAATAAATAAAATCTTGAAAGATTTTATTTATTTAAAAATACCTACCAGTTGACCAGATTCATCTAAATTGTATATAATGAAACGTCGATTTTTTTATGACATTTGTTGCAAAAAAGTTTTGTCACGTCATATCTTGAGGTTTTAATTTACCTCTAGCGGTAAAATTTGTCGATTAGCCAAAAATCTAGCAATTTTTTATCAGACGTAATTTAATTTTTGGCAAACTGTTATATGTTCATAAATGTTATAAAATTCACAAATTGGTGTTATTTTTATAAAAAACTTCTAAAATTATTTTTTTAGAAAATCCACATTTCGATCAAATGGGTTTTCATCGTATAACCAAGGACCCTATAAACCAGTATGAACAAACTACATATTTTTAACCACCCATGATGCCATAATGCCATGAAGCCATGAAGCCATGATGCCAAATGATGCGAATATAAAAAATTCTTAGCCGAGACCACAACACTCTAAGCCGATTTTCAGAAAAATCACAATCACTGTACTTGCGCTACAACCCTTGCTAGTGGCTAAGTTCTTCTGAAAATCGGCTAAGAATGTTGTGGTCTCGGCTAAGATTTTTTTTTAAAAAATTGAAGCAGCTCGGGGTTTTTTTTAATTAAATTAACGGTTAACTAGTTTTCGGTTTTGAATACTCTGGTCTTCACTATAGAAGAAATCATTTCGACAATCGTACACGATGACACCGGGTAACAATAATTTATTTTAAAATGCAAATATGTATGTTAGTTTAATAACGCTTCGAAATCTTCTCTAGAACAGCTGATAATTTAATACCAGAATTAAAAATGCGTAAAATATGTATTTATAAAAAAACAAACATTTTTATATGACTCGTTCATACAAACTTGTTATGATTCATAATTTTTTTTTAGAAATTTCTATTAGTAGAATAATTGCACTTTAATGTAATTTTAAAAACAAACTAAACAAAAGTAAATTAAAAACTAAATACATGTACACTTAGTATTAAATATACAAAAGTAAATAAATTTATTGACTTAAAAAACACTCGTATAAATAAAGACCTAATAATAATAATAAAAAAACCGACAAGTCAAGGTAAACTAAAGGAAATACATAATAATTATAATAGCAGCAAAAAACTAAAAAAAAAATCAAGCCATGCGTAGGTTTTAAAAACATGCTACAATTTAAAATTTTTCATATTGAAAAAAAAAGAAATAAGAAAACACTAGAATAATAATGGTAAAAAAAGCAAGAAGCTGTCAAGACAAGTAGTTAAACAAAGAGATAAAAAACAAATCAACATACCTACAATTGTTAAAAAATACAAAAACAATATATATAAGATTTAAAACAATTCAATATGATTGTAAGATGTTTAATAGTACGCATCTAATTGTTATAAAGTATGTGTCTTAAGTCTTTTGTTTTGTTATGTTTTGTGTGGAGGGGTTTTTAACAAGTTGTTTGTGGGGTTACAAATAGTGTGTATCTTAAATCTTTTGATTTTGTGTACACAAAGAGAAGGCGGCACTTGTTTGTACAAAATATTTTTGGCAAAAAAAAAAAAACATCAAAATTTTAGCAAAAATAAACTGGATTTTTTTTTTAAATATGAGATCACTTTAATAAAAATATAATATATCACGATTTATACACACATATGGTAGCTTCATGAGAAAACGTGTTTAAATATGTTAATTAAATATATAAAAAAAACTAAAAATATACAAACCCTTGACCACAATTTAAATGCACCAGAAGTGATAATAATATTAAGCACTGTAACATTTTATTAATGTTACTTATATTGTTGCTAATATTGTAATACATTTTGTTACGCTCTTGTTAACATTAAGTTTAAATATTTTGTATACTTTTTTAGGAAATAAAAAATTTAAGAAACTTTAATAAATTTTTAACAAAAATTTTACAAATTTCTTTAAAAAATCTCTTTTAAATCGGTGTTTAAATTTATTTAACATTCACTTAATATTAATCATCAATTTTATTTTTTGTTAACAAAATCAATTTATTACTAATTTTATAGATTATTTTGTGTGGGCCGTTTGCTTTATTTTTTGTAATTTGTCAATGTTTTTTTTTGTATTTTTATTTATTTATTTTTTTTATATTGCTGATCTTTTGTTTCATGTAATTGCATACGGTTTATTTTTGGTTTGATTCTCTTATTTTTATTTTCGCTGTTATTTTGTTTTCTCAATTATGCGCGTTTTTGGGTCGTTTTTATTAAAAACTCTTTTTTTTGTTGGTATTTTATCCGCTTGTTGTAGTTGACCGTCCTAAAATCAAATTGATACTAACTTGTCTTAGTTTGCAAGCTATTGTTGAGAGTATTTTTAATTTGTGTTTATTTTTAAGCTTAAAGCCAACTTTTAGAAATATGGTAGTTGACTGTGTGTTTATAAAAGGTTTTTGTCTCTACTATTATTAAGACAAATTGTAATTGGCAACACTTTAAAAGTTGTGTTAAATCCAAAATCTATTGCAACTATGTAAATTGATTAATTTATTCAAGAATTCTACATGAATAATTGTAATTAATTTTATAATAAATTACTAAAGATATTCGTTAAAGTGTTCTTTTACTAATTAATTCTAATATTATTTACATTTGTAAATGATTGACGGTTACAAGCACTTTACTTAAAACAACGTACAATTTGTCTTGTGGCAACATCTCTGACCTACACTTGTTATCTAACTATTGAATGTGATAATTTCTTGTGCAAATCAGATAAAATAACCTCTGACGAGTTTTTGGATGAGCCGAAACTACGGATGTCTGGTAATTTCCTTGTGTCTCTAAAATTTTTCAATAAAATTATTTTCTTCTGCTGCTTAATGTAAAATTTGTTCGTCTTTCTTTTAGTGGCGATTTTGAAAGAGCCCCTGTAAAAATCGAAATATATATGGACATACATGATCATACATGGACTTGAATACAATCATACATGAGCATACATGATCATATATGACAATGCATAGTTCGAAATATATCTATATATATACATTATCTCATATATTATCATATATCTTTGGATCCGAAATTTCATGCTCATACATGATTCATGTATGCTCATATATGCCCAGAAAAAATAAATGGAAGTGATCCTTAAGAATCAATTTTTCATTGATTCCAAAGTATCACTTAGTTCTGAGTTTCCCCTTCTAAAGGAGTTCTTTTTCACAACTTTCAAAAATATGTTGTTGAATGACATTTAGCTGTTATCAAAGCTATGACGGCTAACTTATTTTAAGAAACAATCAAAGTTAAACGTTAACCACAGAAATTTTCATATAAATTTGATATTGATAACTATGGTTAATAACTAAACTTTGATTATTTTAAAACAAGTTTTCAGGTGTAAGTGATTTGTATCAATTTTTAATTTCGAATTTCAAATACAGTAATTTAATAAATAAGTCTCTGAATATCCGGCTATAATTTAACCAGCAGTTAAACTTAAACTTAATATGGGAAACAACAACAAATGTGGCAGTCAAATTTACTGGTATAGTTAACGGAACATTGGGAAAATTATTACTGAATGTCCCGTTTAAATTAAAAACTTATTTGGGAAGAACAAAAGATCTCATTTTTCACTAAACCATAAGAACTGCTTTAGATGCAATGAAAAAGAATCATAAAAGAAGACTTCCATTCTATGACATCCCTATGTAAAAATCATTAGTTCCAATCCAAATTTTCACAACACCGGAATCAAAATCACTGCTTCTTTTTCTCTTCTTTTGCCACTTTTTTATGATAATATATAAGATAATGTATGGTCATATATTGAACTATGCATCGTCAGATATGATCATGTATGCTCATATAGCACCCAATGTATGATCATGCATGCTTATATATATTTCGATTTTTACATGGGAGAGCAAATATTGCAAGTCATGAATTTCAGAAAAATCTATTAAACAGAGTTACTCATGTAAAATCATGAACATACATGATCATTAAAGGGCTTGTATATGATCATACATGATCATCATGGGCATACATGGTCATATACTTCCATGCGTGGTTGAATATGGTCATATCCGATCTGAAATTTGAGGATATATGGCAGTATATGGTTATGTATGATCATATATGCTTATATGTTATAAATGCATGTTTATATAGCCTTTTCTGCCAGCAGATGACTTACCGTACACAAACACTACTCCCTACTTCTTCCTTCCCATTAATTATTTTGTTGATATGAACACAATGCACTGATTTAGTAGGGAGCATCCCCCGAGTGTTGGTCTACTGTTAAAAAAAATATTTTTAAATATGACGAAGAGTTTCATAGAAATTTATGACAATTAAAAATTCCATAAATATTATATTAATTATTTATTTCATTTGCAAAACACTGTAATTCTCATTAAGTTTGCATTTTTATTTACTTAAATAATTCCAAAAAACAAAATAAAATTAAAAAAATCATCATATTGATGTAAATTTTTCATAAATATTGATGTAACTTCTTCATAAATATAAAGAAGTATTTCAAAAATCTTACTTAACATTATTTTAAAAATTGTTCATCATATTTTAGAAAGATTTCATAAATCTGAAAAACCACGTCAGCCAAATTGCATTTTTATAAAACAGTTTTATCATATTTATTAAATTTTACATTAATGAAGTTTTTCTTCATATCGATGAAGTTTTTTTTATATAAATATGTACCTTCTAAAATGCTTTAGGTATTTTATATCAAGATTTTTTTTTGGAAAAATTCGATAAGTTTTAAAAACAGTTTATTTTTGCCACTTTTTAGGTAGAGAAAGTATTTTTTTAATGATATCTCACATTTATCATCCCTGGTGTGGGGTTGTTAAAATCGAATTTTATGCCGAATTTAAACCAAATTTAATACCCCCTCCCCACTCCCTAAAAACTGTAAAAAAAAAGTTTTTACCTGATTTTGATAGTAGTTTTTAAATTTTTGTAGTAAAAATTTGACAGTTATTTTTAATGCATTTTTTTTTTGATATTGCAAATGAAAATAACTTTGTCGAAGCCTTTTTATCAGCATATTTCTTTGTTGTAACTATCATTTTCAGAAGATTCTACCACTAATCTGTATATCTGTGGCGTTTTGGCAAAATAACTTACAGGGTGGCGCAAAAATAACCTTCCGATGTTTTTTTGGCTGTAATTTAAAAAAAAAAAAAATGAAAAACTTTGATTCTTCTTGTGGATTATTTTTATTTGGTCTTTTAATTTTTTTTACATCAAGTCGAGAATATGATGTCATGTAAATGGCCGCCGCCACAGTTGATTGTCATTTGAGCCCTTTTTATGGCATTTTCCATCACTTTGGCCAAAACTTCCGGCGATAGGTCCTCACATTCTTGACGGATATTGTCTTTAAGAGCTGCAAGAGTCTGAGGCTTGTTGACATAAACCCGCGACTTCAAAAAGCCCCACAAAAAGAAGTCTGGAGCGGTCAAATCAGGCGATCTTGCTGGCCAGTGAAAATCGCCAAAACGGGAGATAAGGCGCCCGGGAAATGCATCCTTCAGCATATCGGTTGTGGCACGTGCAGTGTGTGGCGTTGCACCGTCCTGTTGGAACAACATGTTTTCCAATCCCAATTCATCAAGTTGCGGTAAAAAGAACTCGTTGATCATTGCTCTGTAGCGCTCACCATTCACAGTAGCCGTTTGGCCCGCGACGTCTTCGAAGAAAAAAAGGTCCGATGACTCCTCCAGCGAAAACACCATACAGTGACTTTGTGCGGGTGTAATGGCTCTTCGTGGGTTACACGCGGATTTTCAGTGCCCCAGAAGCGTAAATTTTGCTTATTTACGTACCCGCTAAGATGGAAATGGGCCTCATCACTCATGATTATTTTTGATGAAAAATCATCTTAATTATTGCTCAAAAAAATAGTCACCAATATTCCGCGTTCTGGAGCAGTGTAGCGTAACATTGTTTATTAACGTGTATTTCGCATGTGTTTACTACACAAATGTCAAAACAGAACTGACATTAGCGGCCAATCGCAAAATTTATAGCATTTTCTGATAGGAGGATTACTTTTGAGCCACCTTGTACAAGGGAATCTTTCGTTTTTAGGTCCATCTCTGATGTGTAAGGGGTAAAGGATAGTGTCAAATATATGAATTTTTTTCCCGATATTCGTGGTATATTGTATTTTAACAAACCTGTACCTTTTCGGTACGTTTTCAAAAACTTGGCAAGCCCGAATGTAGAATTTAGTGTTGATTTTCTTCGAATTTCGACTTGATATGGAACAAAAAAGTACCAAATACGGCTCTTTATGCATCGGTTTTTCTTCCAAAATATGGGATATAGCACTAAAATCATAAGTGGCCACATGAATTCTCTATTAGATATTTACATATGTTATATGAGTTTCATTCAAATCGAATTTTTAAAAAAATAATATAAATATTAAGACGCTTTTCTTAAATAAACGGCTTTCGTTGAAATTGTGTGTGCATTTTTAGAAGATCAAGGAGACTGATACTATTAACTTTTACGATCTCAAAAAAAATCATGGAAAATGCGTTAATTATAGCCAATAAGGACTCTTGAGAAACTCTGCCACAAAACAATTTAAGTTGATTAAAGGTTCGTTGGGTCTGTAGAATTCAATTGTTCCAAGTGTTACAAATGGAGTGACAATGTTATAGGAAAATATAATAAAAAGTAACCACTATACGCAGAGAAAAAACATGGTCGTGGCAATCATATTCGAAAAGCATCATATATTTTTGGGAGTATGATTGTCCCAATCATAGTCGTACTACAATATAGTTATCATATTATGATTATAAAATGATCATAATTTTATCATAATATGATCCCTACAGTTATATTGAGTGATTTTTTAAGAGCTTTCGGATTTGATTTAAAAAAACACATACAATTTAGAGAAATGTATGAAATCTTTATTTGATTTGATAAAATGGTCTATCGTAATTCAATGTTTAAAGATTATTTCATGTAAATGTTGCCTGCGGCTACGCCGTAGGTGGGGTCAAATCACATGGTCTTGGCGGCCAATGGACTTCTCCAAAACGTGAGATTAATTGCTCAACAAATTCGGCACCGTCTTGTTGAAAACACAAGTCAACCAAGTCCAATTCTTCCATTTTGGTCCAAAAAAGTCGGTAATCATCGCACCCTACCTTGCTTAATTGACTGTAACGTTGCGATTTCCATCGTTCTTTAAGAAGTACGGTCCAATGATGCCGCCGGTCCACAAACCAAACCAAACAGTGCATCTTTCAGGGTGCATTGGAAGCTCTTAAACTACCTCTGGCTGCTCTTCACATCAAATTCGTCCATCCTATTTGCTGACAAACCCAAAAATGAGATTCGTCGCTGAAGAAAATTTTTCGAAATAAACACATTTCTCACACTGCACGAATTTTGATAATAAAATTCAATGATTTGCAAACGTTGTTTGTTTGTAAGTCGATTTATGGTTAAATTGTAGACCAAACTGAACATGTTTGACCGTAACATGTTAAACAAAAACAGCTAAGCTGCCAAAAACAATGTTGCCAAAAAGAAAGTTGCTAAAAACTCAACCGATATTATGATTCGAAACTATGAAAAAGTCCTTTAAATTTAAAAATATTTTTTTAAGAAATATTTTTCCTAAATAAAAAAACTTGATAATAAGGCATTTTTCAAGAAAACTTCTTTGATTCTATGGACTTTTTAAAGAAAAATATTTAAAATAAAATCTAAATTCGAAGGACTTTTTTTTTTAATAACTGACTTTTTCTAAGGACATTTTTAAGAGGACTACATCAAAATTTTTTAGTTTTTAGAATCTAAGAATATTTCTACTAGAAAAAGTTCTTAAAATCTAAGTATTTTTCAGGATAAAAAGTCATCAGAATCTAAGAATTGTTTATGAATTTTTTCTATGAACCAGTTTAAAGAATCTGAGAATGTAAAAATGTTTCTATCAGAAAAGGGTCTAAAAATCTAGTATTTTGTTATTTATTTATTTTTATTTATTAATCATATAATTTCAAATTATATGTTAATACCCTAACCGAGCACTAGAAACAAAGGCCTTCGGCTCGTTGTAGCGAAAACAGACCAGAGCCTCTGGTGGGAATTGAACCCACGACCCCCGCACTGATAAGCTAGCACGCTACCAACTAGCCTACCGGGGCGCTAAAGTATTTTGTATTAGACCCCATTTCGTACAAAACAACGCAGACTTTTTATTATAAAAAATTATTTTATTTATGCTTTATCCGAGTAGTTTTTCCACAAGAAAGTCGTTCTTTTACAAGAAATGAATTAAAAATATTAAAAAAAAAAATATTATTGTTTTTATTAAAAGGAATGAAAAATTTGATATCTTTATATAGATTCTTTTTGACAATGATTTTTTTCGATAGTGAATTGTTTACCCTAAATTATAAAGTTATATGTATAAGGCAATTTCAAAAAATAAAGCCCCCAGGTGAAAATGATTATATATTATCATTTTTACATGGCTGACTGAACTGATACAATTTTTTTATAAAAACAAGATTGTAAATATCAAAGTCATGTTGTATTTGATTTATAATTATTCATTGATTGTTGTCAGTATTTTATAGTTTCTTAATAATCATTATGTTTCATAGTTAGAATTTTTCTTACCACAGTATAGTTACAGCCAATCATGTTATAAAATTGAAAGTAGCAATAATGAAATAATAAAATATAATAATGATTGTAGCTACCATATTGAAGGTTAGATCGTAGTTTAAAACCAATAACTTGATTGTGACAACCATACCTGAAAGCAGCAAGCATAATATAGCAGCAGTGATCATGTTGCAATCATGCTTCTTCTCTTTACTTTTCTTATCTTTATGCATGCCCTCTTGTATTCCTTCGGCTGAACAAGTTTTTACAATATATACATATGTTACAACTATTTTATATACAACTATAATTTAGAGTACATTTTGCAATGTTATATAATATTTTTTTTTATTGATAAGTAAGATCATAATAACAAGTACAAGAACAAATTTTACTTATATACACAAATTTTTATTCTATTTTATTTTCAGCTTTTTTCTCACAACCTTTACCACATTCATCTTTTTCACAAATATCACACAAAGATGATTTCACCTCATAGTACACAGTGGCACGTTGCTCTGGCTTATAGTAGTCATAAATGGTAATAGCTGCTGGTTTTTGTTTGGCAACAGCATGAGTCTTCTCGGCAGCAACATCGAAACAAGACTGCTCACCAGCCAAAAGACTATCGAAATATATGATAATGGCAGTTTCGGAATTTTTAGTTTCAACACGTTGAATTTGTTTGGCCTGATGTATATCATTGAATTTATCAGTGTCAGCTGTATAACCAGAGGGTAGATATATTTCCATAACAGCCATATTGGATTCTTTAATATCATCATTATCAGCCGGAGGAACATATACCGTGCAAACATTCAACAATAGCTGGCTGGGATAAACACTAGGTTTAATTGTATGCTTAACATTAAAACTGGGCTTGTCATCTTTATTGGCTAAATTATAACGATAAGATAATTGAACCAAAGAAGATCCTTCACCATCGGCTTCCAATGTTATTTGACGAGAAGATTTAGGAAGCTGTAATGGAGTAAATAAAAAATTATATTATTAAATGATTAATTAAACATTCAAGTACTTTACTTACCACATGTGTTTGCAATAGCAATGAATTCTCCTTATCGACCGAAAAGCTTCCTTTTGTAGTTTCTTTACCTTCAGCATCTTGAGCCTCAAATTTAATTGTCATTTTGCCATCACCTACAGGTGCATACTTTTCAGCAAATTTAATTAAAGCTTGTAGACCCACAACCGTATCTTGTGTTGAATCAAATCCTCCATTACTATTACGATTTCCTATTAGCCATTTAATTATGGGTAATAATTTTCCAGCAGGTTCACTGTATACATACGATTCCAATATGTATGCTGTGATTTCTACATCATTGCTATGATCCTTTGATGATTTTGTCCACCATTTCAAACCATTTTCTTGTTTGGCCAAATTTTCAAGTTTTTCCATAAGTTTAGCTGACTGGGGATGTTGTACTTTTTTCAAAGCCACCGCCGCAATAGAGAGAGCATAGGTATCATCTTCTTTGTCAATGTTTTCAATTAAATATTGAACACTTTTTTCAATTTGAGTTTTGAATTTTGTAGAATAATCCTAAAACAGAAAGAAAGGTTAGGTTAGAAAATGAGGAATTGTAAGTGAATATACTCTTCACAACTGTCTTCTGTTTCGACTCATGTTTGCTCACGGAAATAGGAGATGGGATTGAAATCACCAGCAGTATTTTGGGTATAATTAATCTCTCGGAAATTTGCTTTAGACAATCTGGTTATTTATGTATTATAATTAAAAATTACATTAAAGCTTTGCTTTGACCCAACTCCAGCTCTCCAAATGCAACAGTAGTCTCAATATTGGCAAAAATAATCTACTAGTTTCAGTTTATGGTGAGATGCACCAGCAGTCGAGGTAAAAAAAATTTGGTTTAAGCTTTACTTAAATCAGGACTGCGTTGCAAACGAAACAGGTGAGTCACATTTTGATTTTATTATCTCTACTAATTTATTAATATGCAGGGAGATGCAATAAATGTTGCTCTTCGTACTCAGCACCCTCTCATTAGTATTGTTAAATGGATAGTTCTCAGATAAGTGTTATTTCTTCGATCATATGCTTATTTTTCGATCTTTTCCCGAGGTTGAAAAAACAAAAAGCTTTTCCCAATATACGAATTGGACCAGCTACTCAAAAATAGCACAGCAGAAAATAAGGAAGCCACTCATGAATTTTAATTTACAGGGTGAGACTATGAAATCAATATGCAGACACCGGAAAAATATAACCTGGCATATAGACTGAAACACAGGCACTTCAACAGTTGGCCGCGCGTAACAGGGTTACTCTTTACTGGATACCAGGTCATCGTGGACATGTTGGTACGAGGTAGCGGACGAACTAGCTAGAATTGGTTCTTGCACACCTTTGGTAAGACCGGAGCCGTACTGTGGGGTGAATTGGTACACCATAACAGCCCTGGTTAGGGAGGGCGAAATTCCAATGGGTAAGGACCTTTCGAACAACTCTTTGGGGGTGAGTCAGGCGAAACTGTTGGTCAACCCCTTTTCCAATCGAAAAATTTTGGAACTTGCTAGGAACGACATTAGGTTACTAACAGGGTTGATTACCGGGCACTTCGGATCGAACTACGATTTGTTGAAGACGACTCTGTTGGAATTGCCTTTATGTCGGCTATGTCTTGAGGCAGATGAAACAACTATCCACATTTTGTGTGATTGTGTTGTATTGCATAGAAACAAGAGGAAAATTTTCAATAGGGAATTTTTAGGTCCAGAGGATATTAGGAACTCTTCTCCATCTTCTGTATTAAAGTTCATAGGGAATATAATGCAGAATTTATTTTAGTTTTATGATCCTTGGTACAAAATATCCATATGGCTCGCAGTGCCGTCCGTGGAGCCAGATCTTGACTTAATAACATTAATGACACTTGAATCAACGATTACTTCATCTAAGATTTTTCAGGAAAGAGGAAAACATGGTCTGTCTTCTGTGGGAATCGAGTTATGTGAGTATTGCTGGCAATAAAATAGCCGGTTTGATGACAAACATTGGATGGGATTCGACTATCATGAATCTGAAACTACAGATTGGTATCAGCATATCATGGTATGAGAACGTTGGATTGACTCATAAATGAAATGTGTTTAAATTGAGAGGTGGTTAGACGAGGCTCACTGCTGTGGTATCAAATGTTTTGTATGCAAACGAGATGGAAATGTGGCAAGATATCTACTCAGTTTGAGTAGTCATGTCGTCAGATCTTTAACTATTTGAGAATACGATTACTAATGACGAGATTATATGGGCAATAGGAATACTACTGATAGGAATACTACTGATAAAAATCCAAGAAATAGTTTATCGATGGCTAAGACCTTTTTTCATGCCAGCTTTGCACTGAATTATACATCCATGAGCTGGAGAAAGATAAGATTTTCTTTAGTCCAAAAATAGTAAGATGTGGCCATAGTACGGCGAAAGATTTCAGGCCAGCTAGCGTGTCCTCCTTCATATTAAATACATAAGAACGGTTGAAAGAGGAATCCACTGTTGCGTAAAACATGCATAAAATATGCCGTTACCAAGCTTGTTATTAACAGGGTACTGATAGGACCGATAGTATCCACACTAAAAACAGTGATAATCGAGGCAAACTGAGGTTGTTCAATCACAAGAACAACCATATGAGGGGACACACCCCAATAAGGTAAAGTCGCCGCTTTTAAGGATAGCGTTTATTGATTATTATTGAAGAATATTAGTGAAAGGGAAATTAAGGTAATTGTTTAAGCGGATGGTGTCGTTTTAGTTACATGTCTGTTTGTCTCAGTGATTAGTAACATCATGGAAAGGGTTCTGAAAGTGCTCGACTTCTAGGCTACATGCTGTGTTATTGAAGAAAACCCCATCAAAACGGAGCTATTACTTTTTACGTATAAAACAAATATTCCTCTTTTTCAACTACTATCTCTGGGTGGAGTCTCTGATATTTTCTCAGTTAGTAAAGTATCTGGTATACGAAGATTTATTGAACTATGCATGGACGTATATGATTATGTATGCTCTTCTTTGATCATATACAAGACCGTACCAGAATAAAAATTTCGCTGTACACCTTCGAATCTAAATTATTTTTGCAAGGCAGTTTCGATTTTTTTCCGAACGTTATATCTTCGGCATTTATAGTGGAATCGTGTGATATATGATATTTTTGTCTCGATGGTACTAATGTTTTGCTCTAATGGCCATTGACCTCAAGTATTCCGTTCTTGTGCTTAGCCATTGACCTCAAGTATCCCCTTCTAGTACTTACACACCAGATATCTGTTCCTACATCCCGCGAAAGAAAATCATTAAACTCTTGCTTCTACTATTGGAAAAATAAAGTGCTAACCAAATTAAAAAGTTTATTTTGGTTGCGGCAACCAGTAAATTCGGTTGGCACAACCATATTCAAATGTGGTTGCTGAATAGTTTGGGTATTTCAACAACGATAACCGATTTTTATTGTAGAAAGCAAGAAGAACAAAGCAATTTCAGTCGTAGAAACCGAAAAATTACCAAATTTTTCTCTATGTGTATCTACTTACCGTATCTTCCAAAAAAGCCAACAAAGCAAATGCTGTAAAACCCACATCATTTTGATGTGATGGATGGAAAAGTTTTCCAGTCTGCTTAAATTTACCACTTTCCAATTGATTTGATAGCAAATATTCCAAAGCTTGGTCAATAATCGCCGAATCTATAGTAATGTATTTCTTAGCTTGAATAAAAGAACGGGCCACATAGGCGGTGAGCCAACTATTTGCTTCGCTGCTAGTCTCGCCAAAAGCACTGTAGGCACCATTTTTATGCTTATAGGTCAATTCACGTTGATAACCAACTTCCATATATTTTTTAGCTTTTTCCACTACCGATGGCATATTCTTTTTAATAGCATCCAAATAATGAAGAACCAAGATGTTGGGTACAAAATTAACCATATTTTGTTCACCACAACCATAAGGCATACGAACTAATTTATCGATATTTTTAATGGTAGGACCCAAAATATCACCAACTACTAAAAATTCCAAGAATTCAGAATCTAAAACAGCTTCGGCCGGTATGGAAGCTTTTAAAGTTTCTTTAAGTAGTTTTTTAGAGGGTGAAGGTGTAATGAATATGGCCTGATTTTCATATTGTGTAACACCTTCTGGCTCTACCTTGAGCTTTTGATATATAGCATCACCAGCTAAGGGTGTTATCGCTTTTAATTTCAATGTTATTTCACCCACTTTATTGGGTCTTATCATAAATGATACAGTTTTACCACTATTCGAGGGTACAGTAACGCGTTTCACTTTTTGAACATCCTCCAAAACGACTTCTTCAATTTCATTAGATACCTCAGTAAAATCATATTCTTGATCGGTGTTTTCCATAGTAATTTCAGCATCTAAAGCTTTTTCCATATAATTGAAAACGACGATGGGTATAGAAATAACTTCACCACGTTTAACGGAATAGGGTAGATTGGTGCTGATAAAGAATGGTTGAAATACCTCAATCTTTGTGGGATTTTCTACCATACCAAAACCAGTTTTGTCATTTAAAGAAAATCCTGTAACTACCCAAGAAGTAATGGTATCCGGAATTCTTTTCGTTAATGTAACAAGGCCATTTGCATCAGTGCTGTATTTGGATGGAATTGAAGAGTGAAAGATAGAGAACAGAAGGGAAGAGAAAAAATATTTATTAACTAAATTAATTAAGAGGGAATTCACAAAAAAAAATTACACTTTCAACACACAAAAGCCACATAAAATTTAAAAAATTAGTATGATTTATGAAAAGTGGTATTAGTAACATAAAAACATGCTTAGACATGCAACATACATATTGTTATAATCCAAAACAAAAAAGCTAATTAACATTTATATAACATGTTATTGTTTTAAAGAGTTTTTTAGGAGGTAAAGTTTAATCAAGCAAAGCTTTATACAGAAAAGAAAAAATTATGAATTAGAGAGGTTTAAAAAAAGCTTCGAGAGCAAAATGATTTTTTGCTTAAGCTTTTAACTTAGAAACGTTTCGTTTTAAATGAAATATCAACCATTTTAGCTACACATACGATTTGGCCAAAGCAAGGTAGAGGTTAAGAGAAAAAGATTTCATATGGAGTTTTTTTTTTTTTTGTTTAAATATTTCAAGAGTATATACAATGAAAGCTTTTCAGCAAAAAATTTTACTACAGAAAATATAAGGACTTTTGGATAGAGCTTTTAATCTTAACAAAGTTAAAAAAAAATAACTTTTAGCTAAGATACCAACCCATTTAGGTATAATTAGGTCACAAACCAGTTAAAATATAATAAAAAAATTTTGAATTTTGTAAATTTTTTTTGGGGGGAAAAAGGTATTTAAAACTTTACTTGTTTGCTAAAATATTTTCCCAAATCCAAACTTCTAAAAAATTTTGTCGTAATTTTGTATTAATACTATTGGCTTGAGTTCCATTAGCAAAAGTCACTATTTCCGTTAGAGACTCATCACTCATTAAATGATATAAAGGTTTGTGTCCATGTTTTTTACGTTTCACCGTTACAGCAAGGACTACAAAAGAAAATAAGAGCCAAAATGAAAAAACAACATATAAACAGCAACAATAAAATTTAATGCAAAGAAAGCAATTTTAAAAAAAATTGTTTAATTTTAAACAAAATTATGGAAAATCTATTTTGTTTTGAAATACTGACATAAATTTAAAGAGTCCAACCAAACAATTCAGTTTAAATTAACTGAAAATGTTGTTTAATATAAAAGAAAAAATCACTTTAAAACCGATTTACTTATTAGTTATAATTAAATTATAATATCCGTATTTATTTTAACCACAAATTCGTAAAAACAAATGATATTTCCTTTTTAACTCCTTAAACTGTCAATAAATTAACTAAAAAATCCGTTAAAATAAATAATATTTTACTTACGTCGCTCTTTTAACTGTCATAAAAAATTAACTACAAAGCCTGTAAAAATAAACGACTTTTTATTTATAAACAAATTATTTTCATTATCAACTGATTAACTATAAAAAAAACAAAAACAATTGGTTTTTAATAAAACATTTTAAATTAAAATATTTACTGTATCAGAAAATCCGTATTAATTTGTAATTTATTTTTTAAATAAAAGTTAAAAAAATTGATATTATATTTTTCTTTGTAATTAATCATTTAAAAGCAAATGTTTGGATAACTTTTTAAATAAACTACAGTCATTTACTGTAAAAATATTTTCAGTAGAAATATTTTCACAGAGAAAATTTACGATAGGGTTTTTGGGGTTTGGCAACTAAAGTTAAATTTTTAAAATTTGAACTAGCGGATCGAAAATAGCGTTGCATTATTTTTTTTATTTAATTGGATTCACCATTTTGAATTTTACAAATCTGATTTAAGCTTTTTATTAACGAACCCTTAGAGCCCGTGTGTGAAGAGTTTCTAGTGAATCTGGTCACTTTTAACAAATGATTTTGTATCCGCCATATTGAATTTAAAAAACCTCCACTCAGTATTGAAAGCAAATATTTTTAAATGATTTTTCCAATTTTGTACGTAAGGGTTTAACGATTCTTTGAATTCTTTGCCAACCGAGCCCTCCATCAGAGATGCAAGCCGATCTAAAATATAGGTGGCGGCTTTATCGGCGAATCTTATACAACTAATTTATTTAAGATTTAAGAAATATTTTTTTTTAGGAAAGCAACACTCAGGAAATTATTCCTTCTAATTAATGCGTTGCTTTCTTTTGGAAGGGGACATAAGAAAGGTGGTGAAAAATGAAGGACTTCAAATATGGCAACACTGTAGTTGCGCGAGATGATAAATTTTATAACAGTTGGTGCCCGCCATCTAATAGAGGGTTTGCGAAATTCTTGAACCTTTTTAGTTCATAGCCCGGTTATGTTATTTTATATCGGTGGGGTTCAGTGCTATGGGCGCAGCTAAGTAGGACGTTGTGATTTCAATAAGGTATAGAAAACTCATATATATTATTTTTCTAAGTTGATGCTGCCATCGCTGGGCATCGAACCCGCAACGTTCTGTGTAACATTCCAACTCATTACACAACAACGCCCTCAAATAAAAAATAAATTAATTAAAAAGAAGTAAAAATAGGCTTAAATTCGGCTGTGCCGAATCTTTGAATACCCTCTACCAATGTCCAAAAAAAAAAATGTTCTCTCTGTTTTTGATACAAATAATGTAAAAAACTTTAGAAGTAAAATTATGAAGGTGGAACAAAATCTTTGAGGTAAACAACTGTTTTGGATGTGAAAAAAATTTTTTAAAGGTGAACAACTTTTTTGGATGTGAGAAAAAAAAATTTTGAAGTGAAAAAATTGTTGGTGGTGAAAAACATTCAGTGGTAAAAAAATTTTTTGAGATGAAAAGTATTTGTGGTGAATATAAAAAGTTATTTAATTGTTAGCGACCGGTGAAAAAACAAGTAAAAATATTTTACTTGCCAGTCGCTACTATGAAATTGTACTAAAATACATTAATTTGTATGGAAAATTTAGAGGTACCTTTACACTTTCACTCATAACTTTTTAACCGCTGGACCGATTTTGCTCATTTTCAATACCAAACTGCTCGGCAGAATGTAAATAAATCTAGGTAAAAATTTACACCCCCTTCGTGGTCGTCATTTCAACATACAGATGGACATCGCTAAATAGGCTTAAGACTTGATAAGAATCACGAATATATATACTTTATGGAGTCTTAAACCTATTTTTCGATATGTTACAAACGGAATGATAAACTGATATATGGTGTAGGGTACAAAATTCTAAATAAGGTTTACAAAATTTAAAATGGCGAATATATTATATTAAAAAATCATTTTTTTAACGCCGCCATTATTGAAAACATAACTTCAGTTTCTAAGGAGTATCCAATCGATTTTAATATACGTCCGTCACCTTGGATCCACCATATTTAATTTTCGATTTTATAAACCATTGCTTAAAATCAAAAAGATAATTTTCTGCGTCAATACTGACTTCCATTTTTAGACCAAACTGTTTGCTAAGACTCTCAAGTTTCGTAATTAAAAAATAATTTTAGATTATTCATAATAAAGTTATAAAATTACTTAAGCCCTCACTAATGCAGCTTAGAAAAAATTAATAACAACAAAATATTAATTTAAAAAAGAAAAACCTAAATTCAAGACAAGCTTTAAAACAGCTTACACAATTTATACCAACATATAAAAAAAATATTTGCATAAAACCAAATTTGTTGCCTACTTTTGCAAATTTTCTTCAAGAAATATCCAATTTTCTTCGAATCTTTTTCTCACTATAATATTTATATTATTTTCATTAGCATTTCTTAGGGGCATTTTTGAAGTTATATAATATAAAGGTATTTCACTGGTTGTTGTCTTGGCTTTAAATCTTGTTGCTGAGGCCCCCATTATGGGTATAGGATCTGTATATGATACCGGTTTGGGTAATAGTTCAAATTCTTTAAAAGAAAAAAAAAAAAACAATAAATAAATAAAAAGACCATAAATTTAAAATAATAGTGAAAAAAATATTTTTTTGAAATTAAATACCAACAAATTTTTATGATTTTTATGAAAGCTTAGATCTGAACCAAATTATAAAAAAATTTATTAATTACTTTTGAAAATTTTGAAAAATCCACAATTCTATAAAAAGTTTTCGTATTTTAGTTAAAGAAGTATGGCTCAATCTAACTGTGCCTTTCAAAATTGTTGACAGTCTGTCAGTGCCAAATCGTACTCCTATACTATGTGGCCTTTGAACCGGAATTAAATCACTGAAGTCTAAAAGAAAATTGAAATAACATTGAAATTTCTAAAACAACATCACTGAGCAGAATTTCTAAGATTTAAATTCTAATAAATGATTTTCCTCTCAATAATGGACAGGTATGTGTCCGTTATTGTAAGGTTTTACTTTATATAGACTATAATATCCAAATTTCCTAATTCGATTTTCAAATTTTTTCATCCCAGTTTAATTTTAAGGAAATACACCCCAAAAAACTGACTTTGAGAGGACTGAAAAACTAGAAGCACTTCTTTTGCGCTTACAAAAAATTACTATTGTAAGGCAGAGTGAGCATTTGTTTTATTCATTTGAAACAATATATTCTGACTATAAATTACATTTAGAAGAAGCACTTCTAATTCTGTGGCGTGTCTAAAAAGTGTTAAATTTTTTGCTTGAAAAGCCTTTAAAGCGCTTCAATGCCAGAATTCCAATCAAAATTTTTATTGAGTTTATAAAAAAATCTCATTAATTTATTTAAGATACTCTTTTTTGCTTTATTAGTTACCATATAATTTACACATAAAAATAAAAATCAAATTTGTTATCCCAACCGATTTTGGTTTAACCGAATCGTTTGCTTGTCACAAGATTCGATAGGTACAATAATTTTTTTTCCGGGAGTAAATGATCCCAAATCGATGAACAAACAATAAACAAAAACCAAAATTATTTGTTATTTTTTAAAAATTACTTTTTAACATCTTCAAAAATCCAAGCCTCAACAAAATTGCTACGAATTTTTGTTGGAGCAGCAGAAAATCCTCCGAAAGATGCTCCCATACTCATGTAATTGGGTGATGCAGAAGAATAAAATACTCTTGGGAAACCATTTGTACTTAAATAATACACTTCTATATCTGAAAACAAGATAAAATTTGTATATTTAGAAATACAACGAATTTGGAACTCACAGTTGTACTTTCATGATTTTCTCAAAAAAAAAAAAAACGAGTTTTCTAAAATTATAATGTGCTAATATTATGAAGAATATTTTCATTTAAGTAAATTTTAATTTCTAATCATGCCCGAAATTTTTCTCTGCCTACGTTTTTAATCCTTGTTATTTATATCAAACAAATTCAAAAGATTTGAGAAGATCTTAGGGATAATGACGTTACGGATTACGGGTACTCTTCATACTACGCCAAAAAAGGCTCTATTGACCACTCTGCATTGGTAAACAATAGACCTTCTCGCTGGCGGATACCGGAGCATAAGGATCAAGTGGGACCCTCGTTTGATTTTGACTTTAGGACTTGGATACCGGACAAAGGGCTCGACCAGCCTGCGGGGGAAATTGAGGTTTACAAGGATGCCTCTTAAGGAAGGGAAGGGTAGGAGGAGGTGTATATATACTTAGGTTATCGACACCCCTTCAGTCAGCCGGATAAGTGCAGTATGTTACAGTCCGAAAGAATGGCCTAACATCGTCCTTTATCTTGGGTAGGGCGTCAAGAGATATCTTGGAGGATTAACAACCCAAAAAAAAAAAAATTAACTAGAATTTAGAAAAATTAACTTATTTGAAGGAAAAATTAAAATGAAAACGACACCAGACACTTTTTACCTAAAATTAATCAAATTTTCCTTGAAATTAAGAAACAAATTTTGTTTAAAATTTGGTAAAAATTTCTAAATTATAGAAAAATTGTACTTTTTGAGAACTAAATTTTTATTAGAAAACAGCAAAATATCCTCTGAATTAGTTTATATATAATCTTAAGTTTTAATGTTAGTTAGGAAATTTTTCCTTGGTTTTTAGAAAAATTTTATTTTATTTAAGTTTATTAGATATTTTTTTTACTAAAAACTAGGACTTAACTTTCTAAAAATAAAAAAATATTTTCTAACATCAAGTTAAATAGCAATTCTTTTAAGTGAAAATTATCCTTAAATTTTCTAATAAATATGAAACTGTTTCTATGGCAAAGGTAATACATTTTACTACGAAAAGGATCTGACTTTGACTTACACTCATTGTGTAAATATTTTCTCACTTACGGAGGTCTTCCGCTTTGTGAGAAAACTGCTTTTAACAAACTTTTTGCTATACATGTATATCTTTAAATTAAATTGAATTATACTAAACTTATGTATTTAAAATATAAATTAAATTTCATTTGCAAAAAGGTAAACAAATTAAAAAAAATGTACTGCAGGATATTCTGCAACATAATTGTGACAAAGTCAGATTCTTTTTGTAGTTAATTAACGGTTCTCCTTGAGAAAACTACAAAAGGGTCGCCCTAAGTGACGCACAGCATCTATGGCTAAAGAAAACTGGGGATCCTTTATCTTCTTAAATTAACTAATTTAAGGAAATTGTTGCAAAAATACAAATCATCCCAGTGACATTTCTTGTTACTATTAGAAAATGGATAAATTTCATAAGATTATTTTATGGTCATAAGTTTATTTTATGGCATTTTTAGCTTATTTAGCTTATCAAGTGAACAAAAAAAAAAATTGTTTTAGTGCTTTCGATAAATATAAAGTTTAATATGCGCAACGTCAATTCCAGGAAAGTCATTATGACGTAATGTATAAAATGTGCTTGCGATATTTTGTATTGTAGTCAGCAAACAAAATTATTACATAAAAGCGCAAATTCGAAATTTTTGCTAACAAAATTTTTAAATATATTTTATGCTACTTTAAGTTCAATATTAAATACTGTTAAGATTAGGAGTGCCATGTGCGCGATTTTTGACTCACACATGATTACTAACCAATAATATCCATTATGCACGATAATTTTTTTTAATGGATACTTTAATTTGTTTTCTGAAATAATATTTTTTTCTTGAAAATGAGGAAAATTAACTAGTTTATTTTAAATTTATTGTAATTTTTTTGCGAAAAAAACAGTGAAAATAAGATAGGTTTTCCTACAAAAACTAAATACTTCCTCGATTTGAGAAAAATTTACTCAAGTTAATTATTTCTCAAAAATAAGAAAACTTTTACTTGAAACAAAAATTTTTAAGTTTGTCTGAACTAAGTTGCTTGAAAATTTTACCTAGAAATAGTTCATCAGTTTCTAAAATCAAATAAATTTTTATTATAACATAGGAAAAAAATTTATTACTTTTTGTTTTTAATTGTCTGAACTAATATTTAGTAAACAATTTAAAATTAAAAAGTGGTAGAATTAAAAACTGCATTTAGAAGGGGGTTTCTTAAATTTAGTTAATTTTACTACTCGCGAAAAAAATGAACACACATTAATTTCAAGTACTTTCTCATTTTAAGTTAGACATATTTTCGAACTAAATGGAAGTAAATTATGTTCTAATATTTTTTTTTATTGAACTTAATTTTATTATATTTTAGTATGCATATTTTTTAAAACTAAGATATGTTTTCTTAAAATTTGATAAATTTTTATTTAATATACTTATTTTTTCTTCTAAAATCAAGAAATATTTTTTAAGAAAGGTATGAACTATTTCCGAGTATATAAACTTTACTTTTTTTCTTTTAAGAAAATTTTTCTAAGTTTTAATAAAATGTGGCTTAAATTGAAGAAAATTTTGAAACTATTTTAAAGGAAATTTTGGACAAATTTTTAGGTCATGTGTTATTTTGAGTGCATAATTGCCGGGTGTCTCTTAACGTGAGATTGATACTCATATGGCTGCCAGGACACGGATACTGTGCTGTTGCTGATGAATTAGCTGGGCTTGAGCATTGCTTTGCGACAGACATATTGACCACGCGCACGTCATATCGCTCGCATTGTGCAAGCGGCAAGCTTAGCGATAATGCCTGCAGCTTGCCGGGACTAGATAAACTGATGAACTAATGAACTGGATTATTTATACGACTACCCCGTTCCCATTTGCACAAACCTGAAGTCGGGCCTGCCGTTTATATGATACTATGTTCGCTTTTAAATGACATTATATAACATTTTTATAAAGCCGATAAATTCAAAAATTAAAAATAAAAGAAATTTTTTTCTGCGCCAAATATTTTTCGCAGGCTACACAACAGAGAACTGCAAAATCAACTTTTCTTGATTTTATCATACACGAAAATTCTTGTTCCCATTTAATTACTCAATAAAATTCAGTGTAGAATAAAATCAGCTTCAAGTTACTGAACGCGTAATTCGGATCAGTTTGAATCATCTGTCGAACATGTTTTATGCAAATTTATTTGTGTATTCATAATTAAAACAAAATAGAAACACATTTCACATTAGGGTGGGACTTAAATCCGCTTTTTAGAATTTTTATTAGTAATACAATACCAAAAATATTCTTCTTTGTGAAATAAAAATATTTTTTTTGGAAAAAATTAGGTCGATATATCAGGCTTTCCCAATCCGAATAAATTTAAATATTGTCTAAATTTTTTTTCATCTATTTTGATTGGAAATTTAATTTTCTAAAAAAAGGTAAATGGTAAAATCTCCTTGATAGTTGAAAGTTACTTAGCTAATGGCAATTTTAGTAAAAAAAATAATTTTTTGATTATATAATATATTTTTGACAATCGAAAATTATTTTGAATAATATACAAATGTCGTAAGTATTGTCAACAACATTATACGATTTTTCATCTTTAAAAAGCCAAAATATAGTAAACAAATTCGAATTTTGTTGGTGTCATGCGAATATTAAAAGTATTATGAATACTAATAAATTATGAATACTAATTTTTAAAAGAAAACTTATTTTTTTTAATAACTAGTATAAATTTCACGTTTTTACCAAAGAACCATGAAAGAGAAATGAATTTAATATAAAATGAATATGTTCAAAATCATTTTTTCTCCTCAAAAAGCGGTAATATAATCAAAAAATATTTTTGTTTACAAAAATTGCTATTATCTTAGTAACTCCTAATTTTAGGAGATTTTACCATTTAACTTTTTTTGTAGAGAATTAAATTTTCAATTAAAATAGGTGAAAAAAAATTTAGACAATATTTAACTTTAACCGGATTGGGCGAGCCTGAGATATCGACCTAAATTAAAAAAAAATAACAAAGAACAATAAAAATAACTAATAAAAATTCTACAAAACCACCCCCACTGAGCAATCGAAGCGTATAACTTTTGATTGCTTTAAACTTAAATGAGTTGTTGCGCTTCGTTTTTTCGCTAGTGTTGTCAAAACAAACATAAATTACCCTTTTGCTTACAAAAAAACACAAAGTAATGTATCTGAAAATAGATTTTTAAAAATATTTCAATTATTGCTTTTCATTTATAAATCATATATTACGTAATCAATAATCAGTAACTTATTACTTTATGCTTGCAAATAATGAAAAAGGTAACGAGCTATCATTACAAGGTATCGCATGAGAATATCGCACCCATTACCAAAATTTTGCTGGGTATGCTGTTTTTTTTTTTAATTATTAAACATAAGTTGTGAGAAGAAAAAACACTTGGGTCATAAAATTTGAAATTATTTTTATTATTTTCTATTGTATTTTTACCATTTTAATATTTATTAACACTATTTTTTTCCATATGGTCGGGCCCCTGAAACCCGCTAGGTCCCAAAATCGAAACTCACCCGAAATGGTAAAAGTGACATCTCAAATAAAATAACATTTTTTCACCGAAATAGAAATCGCGTTAGGTTCATTTTAGTAAATTTTAGTTGGTAAAAAAAGGGAAAAGTTAATTTTTCGCTAAAAAAAGGAATTTATTGTAAAAATAAAAGTTTTTTTTTTTGATTTTAGCAACTAAAATATTTTTCCAACATAAATACTAAAATCGTACGAATGCAAGATGACCGTTTTTGCAATTAGGTAAATTTGAAAAATTTTGTCTTATGAATTAGTCACTACCCTGCCGGAAAAAAGGGGTCAGTTGGGTATTGGGACCTGTTCGAAACATGTCATGACCTTTAAACCGGCCACGTGATAGATATTTAAGGAACCGTTCCTCGTTTCACCTATCTTGTGATATTTATTTTTAGGACCGGTTCAGTTTTAACCTATCACAGGACAGGTCCCAATTTCCAACTGATTACTATTTTTCCGCAGGGTTGGTTTTCTGCATTATTTTAACTTATAAGGATTGCAATGAAAATTGGAATTGTGTTAGAGGGACCGAATAAGAATGTGTACCATTTATTTATTTATTTATTTTTTTTTATTTATTTATTTATTTATTTATTTTTTTATTTATTTATGTATTCATATTTTATTTTATTTATATTTATCATATAATTACAAATTATATCCTAATACCCTAACCGAGCACTAGCAACAAAGGCTATCGGCTCTTTGTAGCGAAAACAGACCAGAGCCTCTGATGGGAATTGAACCCACAACCCCCGCACTGATAAACAAGCATGCTACCAACTAGCCTACCAGGGCTATTTTTTTAACTTTTTGAAGGTTTGATATACAAATTTTTTATTTTAATGAACTTTTCAATGGTGTACTAAAAAAAGTTTAAGAACAAAAAAGTTTCGAACAACTTTGAAACCCACTTCAAACCTCCTAAATATGTGATACAGTCACTTTTGTCTCCTCTATCGGCAAATCCAAATTGAAAAATTCATTGTATGCAAATTTCATCGAATTATGGGGGAACCACCAAACAAAGTTCTCTTCTTAAACTATAAAAACATATGTTATCTATCATCCGTTTTAATTATTTCTCATTTCACACACTCCAAATTTTTATTTTACCAATGTCTGATGAATTTATTTAATAAACAATAAATTATAATTATTTCTTAGGGCAGGGCCTTGATTTCAAAACACACAATATTCCCCTTGTTAGTTTAAACACCACAGCTGTAACAAATATAATAAAACACTTTTTAGATTTCAATTACTTTTCAATATTTTCATAAAACCAATTTTCAACAAAATTTTTTCGTATTTTCATAATAAAATTTGTTGTTGATTGTCCTGCAAATCCAAAAGAATCTGAGTTTTGGTATACTGATGTACTCATATGTAAAGCTCTACCCATAGTTGGACTATAATTGGTCCGATACCGTATGTGTGGGAAATGATTATTATAGATTGGTATGTGACGGAATCGACCTAAGTAAATATCTGAAAGACAATTAATTTTTGTATATCTTAATATTTTTGTATTATTTATACTTCTGTATTATTTACTTAAAGTTCCAGTGATCATTTTAAGTCAAAAGCTCTAAAACATTAAAAAAAGATCTTATTTTTTCGATAAAAAAAATTAAAGTTCTAAACTGACCAATTTTTTCTCTGTGTGTATTGCACACAAAAATGCCTTAAGATACTATAAACTACAAATTCAATTATATAAGTTGTTATTTTTGTACTCTATTCATATTTCGTGGAGTGTAAATAGTTTATATCTTATTTTAGAATGAGTAAGTTAGAATGTATGATAGTGTACATATTTTAAAAAATTTTTTAGAAACCCAAAATTTTATTTTATGTAGTAATCAGCAAAAACTACAATTGTTTATTCTTTAGTCTTAATTAATTAATAAAACAAAAAACAAACCCAAAAGATTTATTTTGCAACCAAATCCAAGTTTCCAAAAAACTTTTGCGTTCTAAAATATTTAAGTTGGTAGTTTGTGTATCTACTAAATTAGTATCATCGTCTGAAATTGAATCAGTTTCATCCATAGAAGCCCTAATATCTATATAACAGTAGTCACATTCTTTAATAGAAAAAAGTAAAAAGAAAATACATTTATAAATTGGACATATATTCATTAAAAGTATTACATCGAACAAAATTGAATCTTTCGTTACCAAAATAACAACAAATATTGTTAAAAAAAAAGTCCAATAAATCCATACAAAATACAACCCGAGTAATTAAAATTGATCTGGCGCAATAGTTATCCAATTTGACATTCTTTAATATCTGCTGTAATATCTAGCTAATCTAAATTGATCCGAAAAACGGCAGATCAAAAAAAAAAAAAAAAAAAATATTTAATTTCTAACAAACAATGCCTTTGCAAGAACTTAAACTCGGTCTGCCAAAGTTGTAGTTAAGCACTCACCAGTATATGGCTGACTTTATTATGCCTGGTTTTCATTATGTTATATGAACTGTCAACAAAAACTCTCTCAAATGAATTCGCGTCATTTTGTGTCAAATGCGTTTTCATTACATCTTAAAAACTGACAAAAAAATCTATAAAGTAGAGCTTGTCAAAGACTTACGTCAAATTTTGGTGTGAGTTGACTGACACGCCGTTTTCATTACAAAGGTCAAATGTGATGCGTAAACTTTTGGCAAGTGAACAGCTGATTAGAAAATATTAGTTTGTGTTAAATAGAAAGTGGAAAAAATTTAAAAATTATAAAAAAGGAACAAATGGCTATAGCTAGTGCGGCGCTTTGTGTTATTACAACACTAAGAGCTTGGAAAAATAAAAGGAAGCAGCTACAAAAAGAAACTATTTTAGAATAGGCCATTTCGTTGCCACTTCGAATCGCGGCATTTTTATTATATCTGCCACTTCTTGCCAGATAGCTTCTCCTAGATATCTGTCCCGATGTTCTCTGGATAGGAAATTCCAAGTACCTTCCCTCGATTCTACCTCTTGAATGAGCCTCTCCGTTTGCTCACTCGTCCATTCTAACCCAGCAAAAAAAAAAACCCAGCAAAAATAAATGGAAGTGATTCTTAAGGAATTAATTTTTCATTGATTCTAAAGTATCGTTTAGTTCTGATTTTTCTCTTCTAAGGAAGTTCTTTTTCACAACTTATAAAAATGTGATTTTTAATGAAATCTAGATTTTTAATGAAATCTATGACGCTACAAAAAGTAAAAAATTTATTGTAGTAAAAATTGCAAGGATTTCGAATAGAGATAAATAAGGCCTGATTGCTGAATTTCCCGCTGAAATTTAACGAACAGTAAAACTTAAACTTTGTATAGGAAACAACAACAAATGTGTCAGTTAAATTCCCAGGTAGAAGCTAACGGGAGATTGTGAAAATGAGGCTAAGGCCCGAAAAAAAAAGTAGCAAAAGAAGAGAAAAAGAAGCAGTGATTTTGATTCCAGTGTTGTGAAAATTTGGATCGGAACCAATGATTTTTACATAGGGGTGTCATAGGGTGGGAGTTTTCTTTTATGATCCTTTTTCATTGCATCTAAAGCCCTTCTTATGGTTTAGTGAAAAATTAAATCTTTTGTTCTTCCCGAATAAATTTTGAATTTTTAATTTAGATTTCTACAGGACATCAGTAATCGAGCCTTAGCCTCATTTTCACAATCTCCCGTTAGCTTCTACCTGAGAATTTAACTGACACATTTGTTGTTGTTTCCTATACAAAGTTTGAGTTTTACTGTTCGTTAAATTTTAGCGGGAAATTCAGCAATCGGGCCTTATTTATCTCTATTCGAAATCCTTGCAATTTTTACTACAATATGTAAACTTTTTACTTTTGTAGCGTCATAGATTTGAAAAGTGTTTAATTTCATTAAAAATCACTTTTTTATAAGTTGTGAAAAAGAACTTCCTTAGAAGAGAAAAATCAGAACTAAACGATACTTTAGAATCAATGAAAAATTAATTCCTTAAGAATCACTTCCATTTATTTTTGCTGGGAAATATCTGAATCGCCTCAATCTCAGTCCTGGACACTCGTAAGGCAGGTGCGGCACTTTCTCCTCTTAATCCCACAGTAAGTGCCCCGTAAGAATTCGTACGGTGGTCCTAAAATTAGCCGACCTGACGTATAGATGGCGGCAGTAGTTTGAAAGATATTACCTTATAAAATATAAGTTTTCATTTTGAAAGCGCCACGATGTTTAGTATTTTTTTGTAGGCATCAAAAATAAACGATCTCCTTGAATATGTAAACATGGAAACTTTATTGATGAATTTAACAGGCGATGAGCCTCAAAGTAATGGGTTCATTCTTACAATTATGTCTCCGACACGTACGGATTCATGAATCCGGTTTTACTGCACGTTTACGGACCGTAAATACGTATACGTCAAAGCTTGTACGTAAACGAAAAATTAACGGACCGTATAATTAAATTTTCGAAAACAGTACGTTTTGAATCCGTTTTGTTGCATCCGTTTCTGTATCGTCAAATACAGACTTCCTCGAATTTAATTAGTTTTTCTTCCGCTGTTTTTGAATTCGTTTTGGTTTCAAAAACGAATAATTGAAACATATCTTGATCATTATATGGGTCACGCGCTAAAGTTTTGAAAAACAGATGCATATTTTGTCGCACCGAAAATAAATTTAATAAATTTAATATGAGGTAAATATTTATTTAATTTATGTAATTTGCAAATAAAAATATTGTCTGCCAATTCATAATAGATTTTGTTATTCTACATCATTTCGTAAACGCTACCAATTAAAAATAAATAAAAATTTTGTTTTATTTTTTGATGATATTCAATGGGCCATAACCGCAATGATGGATAGAGATGCTAGTTATGCTGGAGATGAATATTTCATTTAATTAAATTTGTAAAAGTTTTCTTTTGTTATTTTATTTTATTACATATCTATATACATAAATTTAAAGAAAGAAAAACTATAATTCAAAATTGTTGAAAAAACGTTACGAATACGGATCCGTAAACGGTCCGCCATTGACGGACTTTCAACGGACAACTCCGTTTTTCATCCGATATATCCGGTTCGTAAACGGTCTGTCATTCACGGTCCGTATACGGATCCAGAAAACGGTACATAAATGGAGTTGGATTCCGTTTATGACGGTCCGAAAACGGTACGTTAACGGAACGTATTGTTTGTTGGGTGGTTACCTAAATGACAACGAAGAGTTTAACCATTATTGGTTACTTCGAATATTAATTTTTAAACTTTAACTTTCCACTTCAAATTTTTTATTTTTCAAACCAATTTAGGCTTTTCTATTACGTTAAACTCAGCTGTCATTTTTGTTTTACAAGTATAAAACAAAAAATCAAACAAAACATTATGAAACTTAAAAGAATTAAATAAATTTTAAAAAATTATGAGAAAAATAAAAAAAAAAAACTTATTGCTAAGACTTTTTCTCTAATATAGATGGGATGGGATACAAATTATTTATTAAATATTGATTTTTATGCTACGTATGATTTCAATTAATTTATCAGTTTTAAGAGTCATTATTTTATGTTAAATTGTAATGCATTACGTAACCAACAGTCGGTAACTTATAGGTAACTCATTACCTTATATTTCAAAATAATGATGAAGGTAAGTAGTATACATTACAAAGTAATGCATTATGTATCCAATTATCGGTAACACATTACTTTATACCGAAAAATAATGATATAGGTAAGGAGTACATATTACAAGGTAATGCATAAGTTTATCGCACCCATTGCCAAAGATTTCCTGGGCTAAGTGTGATTTTTACTAGATAGAAAAAATATCAGAGTGTAAGCATCTATTTTCAATTTCTGTCACCTGACTGTTCTTTTAATGTAAATATTAATTTTCTTAATTTAATGAATTTTCTATACAAAAAGCTTTAGATTAAAAAGATTTCTCTACAAAAACAAATTTTGTTTTCAAAAATTGTCAGAATGGTAGGAAAAATTCTCGAAATCGGAAAATAAATTTTTAGCACAAAATCTAAGGGAGTTTTAATGAAAAACATTTTGAGAGAGAGTTTTCAAAAAAAAAGAAGACACTTACGAAGATAAGCAATAATTCAAAAATGGAATGGTTGTTTAAACAGTGACGATTTCTCTAATGTGCGGAGGTGCGAAGGTGTCCTAGGCTCTATAACAAGGATGCCCAAGCCCTATGCGCTTGATGCTCATTTGATTTTGTAAAAGCGTTTAGCCATAGGCTGTGTGTTTTAATATACATAGAGCACTCAGCAATAGCAATTTGCCTTAATAGTTTTTTGTCGTTCTTTACTGTATACTCGCAAGTGCAAAGCAACAACACTTTCGTATGCTTTGCTGGTGACGACAGCGATCATCAATGCAGATTTTGTTTTTGTTTAACGTATGATATAATATATTTTTTTTTCTTTGTATGTATTGGTTTTTACAATAAAAAATATTGAATACAAATTAGTTATTCTTTAAATGTATTGGTGTTTGCACTTCCATAGGGAACTTTTGGGCACCCCTGCTCTATAATATTTTCGCACGTTTCTTAATATTAAACCCTAAAAAAACGGCTCAAATGGGTACGATCTTCAACTAGATCTGATATAGATATGAACAAATCCGGTACCACATTAGATCCCTTATGATCAGATTTTCGTAAATTGGGCCACAAAAATCAACAAATTTTCCGAATAACTTTACATATGAACAAAGCTGATACTAGATCTGATATGTCCATAAAGTGTATCACATATTCCATATATAATCAGATTTGACACCAGATCTAATTAGATTCAATAATACCTAATTAGATTTAAGCAGATCTGATCAGATCTATTCTTTTTACACGGTAACGAGCAAGAATTGCCGAACTTTAAAATCTCTTGCCAAGTCTTTTAAAGGTAAAACAGCACCATCTGTATAAGTTCCCTGAGGGAAAGAAGGGGTCAGTTAATAATTGGTACCTGACCCGTGGTAGGTGAAAACTGGACCGGTTCCGAAAATACATATCACGAGATAGGTGAAAAGAAGACCGGTTCTTAAAGTACCTACCACGTGACCGGTTTAAAAGTCATGACATGTTTTTTAGACACATATTCGTTTCCTACAGTCGACGGGTTGTAGAGAAAATCTGGCAATTATAACAATAACAATTAATACAATTTAATGGAATATCACTGGACGCCTGTCCATAGAAAATTCATAGTGTTTATAATTTTTAATAGAAAAATGTTTTTTCTTCTTCTCAACATCAACCTTAATACACTCAGAAAAAAAAGTTGGTAGATAAATTTGTAAACGGTTTTTAATCCAACTTTACTATTTTTGTACTGATTTTTGTTAAAAAAATTATTATTTAGTAATTTTTTTTGCTACTTACATTTACAAATTACAGAACTTTTACAAAATATTAACAAAGTTTTGTTTACAAATTACACACATTACACATTGCAAATTAACTAATTTGAAAAAAGTGGATATTGAAGAAAATGTTATTTCTAATAATTAAAACTTTTACATACCAACTTAAATTGCCATAAAATGTTACATAGGTCGAAAAAAGGGATCAGAAGTAAAGATACTTTTCACAACCAACTCATGTCCAAAAACAGGACATCCACTTAAAATAGCACTAAAAATCTTTTTAGTTCTAAAAATCAAGACTGCTCATCAAAATTCTAGTCAGATTTTTGGTTGACCTACATATTAAGTAGTTGATCCCAAAATCTGACTTATAATATGTAGGTCATCCCAAAATCTGACTAGAAATCTGATGAGCAGTCTTGAATTTGATTGGTTTTTGGTGTTTGTGTTAAGTTTTGGGTTTGGGTGTGTTCTGACATATATAGTAGAATTTTATGGTCAACATTCTTGTAGAACATTTCATTCCTGCCCTTCCCCTTTTTCGGGGTGTTTTTTACAGTTTGTTAGAATAAAGCCAAAAAATGCCGTTGTGAGGGGTAGTTAGAGGGTATATATGTTCTTCAAAAATATTTACCATACTATTATCTACAAAGCTACTGAACATACCCTACACTTCAGATGCAAAGAAAACATAGTTTTATATACCGATATGCTGCAAAAACAGGTCAGAGTTGGGAAATTTTAACCGCCTCTAAAATGAAATTCCGATGTAAACTATCAAAACGCCGACACACGTATATTTTTTTGGTCTCCTTAACTAGAATCAATCGCCGAAACCCCGTAATTTTGGGAAAAGTTTGAAATTGTTGTACAGTGTAATATTAAGTAATTTTTTTTTAAATGATTTTAGCAAACGGATTTTAGTTTCCACTTTACAGAAGTTTTGCTAAAATTTAGTAGCGGCTACTAGTTTTTTTTACTAATTCATTGTACTACACGTCATCAGACATGTATTGCTAAAATTAGCAAAAATACCGCTGGGCTCAAATTAGCAAAATTTCGCGTACAAAACAGCAACATTTTCAGTTGCCAATTCAGAACTTTTTTGGTGAGTATAAAGGCGAATTTTTTTATTTTCAAAAGTCAGCCTACAGGTAATTTAGAAACTTAGGGGACAATTTAGACTAAACACTTAAACATTTTGAGTATAATTCTATTAAAAAACACCTTGTTAATTTTATGATTAAAGTGCAAAATTTTGCAGACATATACCAATTTCTAGCTATTAAATCCCATTAACCAATTACATTTTTTATTATTAATAAAAAGAAAAACATACTTTTCTTTTGAAAAAAACCAAATATCTTGAAAGTTTTGTCGTATTTTAGAAGTAGTGTTTGAAATTGTTTCAACTGTTAAAAATTCTACATCCTCTTTAGCTATATACAGGGTACTCGTATGTAAAGGTAAAGCTATTGGAAACACGTCTTCATCTACGAATATAATAATAAAAATAAATAATAATAAAGATAACCAATTAGCAAAAATTGTTAATTTTTTAATAAGAAGATCGTTAGAGAAAAATATTTTTCTTTAAAGCACACTAAATTGTTTTTCACGGGGAAAAATTCACTTGAACTTTTATGGCCTTAAAACGTTAATTAAATTGTAAAAAATAAATATTTTTTTAATTTTGTAAGAAAGATACACAGTAAAGCCAAAATGTAATTTTTTTTAAATCAAAATTTTCAAGTGAAATTCATTATCATGAAAAATATATTTTTGTTTTACAATTTCTTTCATGTGAAACTCGAACAACTTACTGTGCTTTATGTCCATAAGAAAAGTTAGGCAATACTTGCGAAATCCTTTTAAATTGCATGTAAACTTTTTGTTGGATTAAGAAAAGATTTGAAATATGTATTAGTAGAATAAATAAACTATTTATAATATGGAGTAAAAATGCACAAATAAAAAATTATTAATCGTTATATAGAAAAGTACAAACCTAATATTTGTACATTTCCACCAAAACCAAATTTCCATGAAATTTATTCGTTTTTTTAAATTAATGTTAATGGTTTGTGTTTGGGTTAGCTGAGAATCATCAGCATCATCATAATTAATCGAATCAGTTTCATCTAGAGAATTTGATTCTTCTTCATCTTCTTCCTCAACTTCATCATAATCAATATCTCCTTTAATATTTTTAGCTAAAAAAGCAAAAAATTTTAATGGCAATTTTAAAAACGTTATTATTTCCAAAATTGTAATTGTTTTTTGCCAAAAGTTTATAAAAAATATAACTTTACTACACTTAAAAAAAAAGACATGAACTAAAAATAAATGAAAAATTTTTTTAAAATAATTTAAAAATTTTCCTCAATTTTATAAATTCAATTCAATAAAATTTATTTATTAATTTTCTTAAAATTATTAAAAATTCCTATGTTTGGGTAAAAACGAAATAGTTTTTATACTCTGAAATAGTTCATACATTTCTTAGGTAATATTTCTTGATTCTTAAAAAATTTCAATTTTCTTAAAATTTATCAATTTTTAAGAAAAACATTTCAGTTTTAAGAAATTTTCATACTAAAATGTAAAATAACTAAGTTTAGTTAAAAAAAAAAACAAAAAATTATAACATAATTTACTCTCATTTAGTTCAAAGAAAAAAAAATTCCTCTCACTTAAAATGAGAAAGTTCTTGAACTTAATGTGTGTTCATTTTTTTCGCGAGTAGTTAAATTACCTAACTTTTAGAAAGCCATTTTTAAATTCAGTTTATAAGTCTACCACTTTCTAATTTTTAAGAATTGTTTGCTAAAAAATTAGTTTAGGCAATTATTAACAAAAAGTAAAAATTTTTTTCTATGCAATAATAAATATTTATTTATTTGATTTTAGAAACTGATGAACTATTTTTAAGAAAAATTTTCATGCAACTTAGTTCAGATAAATTTTAAAAATTTTAATAAAATATTTTTTTTTTAAGTAAAAGTTTACTTATTTTTGAAAAATAAATTATTTAAATTATTTTCAATATTCTTTTGCAAAAAAAAAATCAATTAAAAACAAACTAGTTAGTTTTCCTATTTTTAAGAAAAAACAAATTAAAGAAACAATTTAAAAAAATTTTCTTGCATTATTGTAATTTTTGGTTCGTGATCATGCGTGAGCGTGAGTCAAAAATAGCTCACGTGCCCATCTCTTAACAGTCTTAAATATTGAACTTAAAATATATTTTAAAATTTTGTTAGCAATAGGTTCAAAATTTCAAATTTGCACTTTTATGCAATAAAATGTTCCTTTGTTTTAGATAATTTTTTTTTACTATAAACTAGGACTTAGCTCTTTAAAAATAAGAAAATATTTTATAATATCAAGTTAAAAAACACTTCTTTAAAATTATCATTAAATTTGACAAATATTTTCATCTATGCTAAGGAACACTGTGGGTCCTTTGTCTTCTTAAATTTAAGGAAATTATTGCCAAAATACAAAATATTAAATTTGAAATTTTTACCTTTTGCTAAAAAAATTTTTAAAATATGTTTTAAGCTACTTTATGTTCAATATTTAATACTGTTAAGATTGGAGATGGGCACGTAAGCCATTTTCGATGTACGCTCACGCACGATCACGAACCAAAAATTACAATCGTACGATATTTATACCCTTCACCACAGGTGGAAGGGTATATACTATAAGTTTGTCATTCCGTTTGTAATTTCTAAAATATTGATCTTTGACCCTATAAAGTATATATATTCTGGGTCCTTATGAAGAGCGAAGTTGATTTAACGATGTCCGTCTGTCCGTCTGTGTGTTGAAATGGGTTTTCCGAAGAACCCAGACATGATGAGGACTTGATTGTTTTTTATTTCTGTTACATGTGATCCATTTCTGTTTGCTATTAAAAATCAGACAGATCGGTTAATAAATGACTGAGATATTAGCAAAAAACCAGGACTACCTCTAATTTTTCCAGTAAAATCCCTTTGTTTAAAATGTATGTAGAATTTTGAGCATAACAACACATCCATGTGTTAAAATTCTTATCTTTCATCTCCACCTTTTATACACAAACAACACACATACAAAGATTTGTCATTTAAATAAAAACTAAACAAATCCCTAATGAACGAAGACTTTTATATATGTACCTCTATTGACGATGATTTTGTGTGAGCTTCAATAGCTCAGTTGTCTACACGCTATGTCACAAATACTTCTTTTCTCTAAGCCCGCGGGGTTCGAGGTTCGAATCTCGTTCAGGTCAATTCACTTTTTTTTGTACATTTTTTTTATTATTTTCTTAAGACTTTTTTTTTTTTGCTCATTTCTGGTTTTTTTTTTTTAAATTTAATAATTAATTTATATAAAATTTTATATTAATAATTAAAATTCTTTTCTGTCATCTCCACATTTTATACACAAACAACACACATACAAAGATTTGTCATTTAAATAAAAACTAAACAAATCCATAATAAACAAAGACTTTTATATATGTACATCTATTGACAATGATTTTGTGTGAGCTTCAATAGCTCAGTTGTCTAGACGCTATGTCACAAATACTTTTTTTCTCTAAGCCCGCGGGGTTCGAATCTCGTTCAGGTCAATTCACTTTTTTTTGTACATTTTTTTTATTATTTTCTTAAGACTTTTTTTTTTTGCTTATTTTTGGTTTTTTTTTTTTAATTTAATAATTAATTTATATAAAATTTTATATTAATAATTAAAATTCTTTTCTGTCATCTCCACATTTTATACACAAACAACACACATACAAAGATTTGTCATATAAATAAAAACTAAACAAATCCATAATAAACGAAAACTTTTATATATGTACATCTATTGACTATGATTTTGTGTGAGCTTCAATAGCTCAGTTGTCTAGAGGCTATGTCACAAATACTTTTTTTCTCTAAGCCCGCGGGGTTCGAGGTTCGAATCTCGTTTCAGGTCAATTCACTTTTTTTTTTGTACATTTTTTTTTATTATTTTCTTAAGACTGTTTTTTTTTGCTTATTTTTGGTTTTTTTTAACATTTAATAATTAATTTATATAAAATTTTGTATTAATAATTAAATAATCCATAAATAGGCTAAAAACATCAACATTTTCACCACAGGTGGAAGGGTCGCGGGTTCGTTAAGGTAATTTTTTTTTTTTTTGTTTAGATTTTGTTTTTTTTTACATTTAATAATTAATTTAAATAAAATTTTATATTAATAATTAATAATCCATAAAACTAAAAACATCAAAATTTGTATAAAAACCCTCTGATACAAACAAAATACAAACGGTTTTATTTCTATTTTTTGCTCCGATTTAAAAGAATTTATAAAAAGATTTTTAAACCATTTTATTTCTCACATATTAAGAAAATTTTATACATAATTTACCTTTGAGTACAACTATTTTAGGTCATAACTTATAATAATTTATAAAAAAAATTATAAACTATTTTCCTTCAAATTTTTAAAAGTAAGCTAAAGAAATTTCAAATATTTCTAATAAAAAAGCGAAATAAAATCCCAAATGCAAATTTGCCAGCTAAATCAAACTATTTTGTAGAAATAAAACATATGCAGTTCTAGTGATTTCTTTTAACGATTTGTTGAAATTCTTTTCTTTCACCTCTTCACCTTTTATACACAAACAACAAACACTATTCTAGAGCTGTATTATGACCTATGGATACGTCTTATATAGCAAAAGATCGAAAATCTTTAGTATAACATATTTGCTGAAAAACTCGGAAATATCGGTTCAGATACAAAAAAGTTATGCCCAAAACATAAATTTTTTTAAAATACCTATTTTCTGGAACCATAAATCTTCCCGAGTCCAAGTTTTATCTCCAAACTAAATGGTTAATTTCCTCTTAAAGGCGTCCGTATATAAATCTGTCCATTTCATATATGTCCATATATAAACTTCAGTTTTTTCCCAACCATGGTGAAGGGTATATAAGATTCGGCATAGCCGAATTTAGCCGCTCTTACTTGTTTTTTAAGGAAAAAAATCCCATACCAAGTTTATTAATTCCCAAAAATGATAAAACTTTTGCTTGAAAATAATAAATAATATTTTATTAAAAATTTTAAAATTTTTTTGAACAAAGTTGCATGAAAATTTTTCATAGAATAAGTTCATCAGTGTCTAAAACCAAATAAATTTTTATTATTACATAGGAAAAAATAATTACTTTTTGCGTTTAATTGTGTGAACTAACTTTTAGAAAACAGGTCTTAAAAATTAGAAAATGATAGATTCAAAAAATTAATTTAGAAAGGGCTTTTTAAATTAAGGATATTTAATTCAATACACGCAAAAAAAAGTGAACACACATTTAGTTCAAGTACTTTCTCATTTTAAGTTAGATAGATTTTTTCAACTAAATGGGAGTAAATTATGTCCTAATTTTTTTTTTTTTAATTAAACTTAATTTTATTACATTTGAGTATGCAAATTTATTAAAACTAAGATGTTTTTTCTTAAAATAAATAAATTTTTATTTAATTGACTTGTTTTTTTTTTCCTAAAATCAAGAAATATTACTTAGGAATAATATGAACTATTTCTGAGTGTATAAACTATTTCGTTTTTCCTCAAACGTAGGAATTTTTATTTTTTTTAAGAAAAATTTTGTAAGTTTTAAAAAAATTTTACTTAAATTGAGGAAAATTTATTGAGGAATATTATTATTATTTATAGGTATTTTAAAAGAAATTTTGAATTAATTTTTAGTTCCTGTCTTTTTTTTTGTGGTCCGATTTTCTTTAAAATTAGAGGAATGATTTATGGTCTCATATACCATTCATAACCTAAATTTTTACCAGATATACAATTTTGTGTCTTTTAATACCTTTTAAACTCTATTCAGGAAGGATATTTCTATGGATAGAAGGATAGAAATTGAAGCCATTTTTTGGCCGTTTTTAGCGGTTTGTTTTTTCAAGTATAACTTTGAGCGTGAAATTATTATAAAATTTGATGAAATTGTTCAATCCGTCAAAAAAAAATTGAAGGTTGAAGTGTCTATAAAAACTTTTTTTTCTTTAATTTAGACAGGATTTAATATTTTTATTTAATTGCTTTAAAAATATCAGGATTTATTTGATCGTTATAAGGAATTGGCCTCTTATAGAAGGGAAAACAACCAGTACTGCATTTATTTTTATACGAAAACCTTAAAATTATACACTTTTTGAAAATCGATATATTTTTGGCTTTTCTAAATATTTTGTATTATTTTTGAATTTGAAAAGATACACCCGATTCAACTGAAGTGATAACCTTTTCTGTTTTTTCAACTTTTAAAATGTTGACTTGTAAATAAGTCAATTTCTGAGACAGATATGTTAAGTTGGAAACGTTGAAAACAATTTCAAAATTTCACTAACAAATTGATGTAATCTAAAAATAATTTGGTTTCTGTTGGCAAGTGAATAATTGTAATATTGGCTTGACGAATACAAAAATATTGGTTTAATAAAATATTTTTTTATAAAAAATCGTAAAACTTGTTCGATACTGATAGGTCAAAAATCCTTCTAAATTACAAAAAAAAAAAAATAAATCGTGCTTTGGGAGGTAATTTTACTTTAAAATTTTATTTTAATCAGCTGCTTAAACATTTAAAACGAAGATATCCGCTGATAGGGGTGCCTATTATTGGAAAATTTCACTGAATTTTTTAGTATAATCAGGTTAAATTTCTAATACAAATTTTTAGTAATTTTTTTTAGCCATTTTCCCCCACATATTTAGCTATTTTTGATTATCACATTCTGGCAACACTGATTAAAACATTATCACATTCTGGCAACACTGATTAAAACTGACATTAGATATTAACAGATCTGGCACCAGATATGATCCCATATGACCATATTTGTAATATTTTATGTTTTAATGGCATTTTTGTGTAATACAAATTGTTTTAAATGATCGTTGATAGAAATTTTTTTTTTCGAGAACCTCAAATGTACTTTTAGAACCTCAAATGTAGTTTTTTGCCTTAAAAAAAGTTAATACCATATTAAAGTTTTCGATTTCTATAACATGACAGATATCGGAGATATTTAGAGATTTGTGGGATTTAAGGTAGTTTCACACACTACAGGGAAAGCTATGGGAATATGTGCCTCGCTTTTATTTCAAAATTGTACCAGGCACAAAAGTTTGCACTTGTTTCGCCATGTGCTTAGCTGAAAAAAAGTATTTTTATTTTTTATGGTTTCGGTTTATAGTGGACTTTTTTTTGGGTTCACTAACTCTAAGCGAGCGCATAGGTAAATATTTGCTTTTTAGAAAGTTTTGTAATTTTAATTTTTTTAGAATCGATCTTTTAGTATTTTTAATTTAATTTCAGTAAAAAAAGGTAAAAAAAACACAAAATAAAATTTACCGAAAATTTTGATTAATTTTTAAAATATTTTTGTTGACATGTGTAATGTATTATCTGTTAATTGTTTTCTTAGGACATGGTTGGAGGTTATTCAAAGATTCGGCACAGCCGAATTTAGTTGGTAGCGTGCTAGCTTATCAGTGCGGGGGTCGTGGGTTCGATTCCCACCAGAGGCTCTGGTCTGTTATCGCTACAACGAGCCAAAAGCCTTTGTTGCCAGTGCTCGGTTAGGGTATTAAGATATAATTTGTAATTTATTTAAACATAACGGGTTTCTTTGAGTATTGTTTAAACTTTGAAAAATTGAAAAGAAAGAATTAAGCTTTTATTGTTTTAATCTAATTCACTAATGTATGAAATTGAGCTTTTCCAAAAAAAGCTTTGTTTGTTATCTGTTTAGTGCGCATGCTTGAGTTAAATCTATTTATAGAATTAAATCGACAAATCAGTGCTGCCAAAACTTGATTATCAAAAATGGCTAAATTTGTGGGCAAAACGGTTAAAAAATTACTACAATAAAGCTAAAAAATGGCTGAAAAAAATTTCGCGATTTTGTTTAAGGAAATTACTAAATACAGTACAATCTTTCAATAATTAAGACTACCATTAGCGGACTCCTAACTTTAACAGACGATTTTTCAGCAGCGACTCTAAAACAAGTTATAGAGTAATATTTACTCCCAATACCGGAGCCTTTCATAATTAGACGCTGACATTTTTTTTGTCTTTTTGGAGGAGTTTTAATCTCTCAATAGCGAAAAAAAATAAAGTTTTTTTTTTATGAAAAATTTGTAAAAAAAAAATAAATTATCTTATTCTATGTTTAATTGCCAATAAAAAACAAATCTTGGACTTTTGATAAAACCACATATTCAAAAAACGCAATTTTTGCAGAAAAGCTAAAACCTCATTTACTTATAAAAGTGCTTGTAAAAAAACGTTACAATTTATTATATCTTTTTAAGATTTAGTTTTTTGCATGTAAAAAAACCTATAAAGAAAAAAAGCGAATTAAAATAAATTCTTTTATCGAACAGAAGAAAATAAAAATTTAAATATTCTGATTTCTTTTAGTATATAAATTATAGAAATGTGAGGATTAGACAGAAATGTTGAAAGGTTTTATTGACTAGAAAAATCTTGGAAAATTCTCTGAAATTGATATAAACATTTTAATATTGGAATAAAATATAGTTTTTTATTGCTGTAACATTTATTCAATATAGTGTATAACTTTTAGGTTTTCGTATCAAACATTAACTGCATATACTTTACATATACTTTTACCTCCGATGGCCGTTATTTGAAGGTTTGACTGTTATTATAATTTAGTATATTTTACAATAAAAACCTGATAACAAATAAATAAAATTTATAGATTTTGCCTGAGTTAATAAAAAAAAAACTTTTTTAAGCAACCTTTAAAAGATATAGAAATTTATTTTTACAACATTAAGTTATAAAATGTTTGTATTAACACTTATAATACTTTCAATTTTGTTTAACAGTTTGACAACAACTTGCCCAAAAAAATATATTTGGTAGAAAAATTTAAAAATGCATTTAAAATGGCCAAACATATTCTAAAAATTGCAAAAATAATGCCTATATCCGTTTTTTATGGCTAATTGTGTTTAAAAGGAGCTAAATCTAGCCATAAAATGGCTAAATTAGCAACACTGCTGCGGTTAGCACACACAGTTGTAGCTTGTAATTATGCCTGCAATTTGACAAGCTGTTCTTATTGCCTTCGATAGCTCAGTTGGTAGAGCGGTGGACTGTAGTGTTAAATTTCACGAGTTGTTAAAACAGAAGCGGCGGTTGGGCGCAGTTTTGGTATTTGTAATGCGCAATAAACTCAAAATTTGTTGCCCTTGGCCGACCGACCTCACTTCTGTGATAAAACATCTTCGAAATAAATATATCCAGTCGGATATCCATAGGTCGCTGGTTCAAATCCGGCTCGAAGGAAGTGTATATTTTCTTTTTCACAACGATACAAAAAATTTGTAGATTTGAACGGAAATCCAGGAGCGTGATGTAACAGCAAACAAAAGTTGTAGACCCCCATAGACAATACAGATATAATTTTTTTCAGTCGTGTTTTCTATTACTATTTTCGGACCAGCGAAAAAATGTTACAAAACAGTGAAATCTTCTGAGGTAACGTTAAAACAAGGTGTACTACTTTGTTTGTTTATAATTTTTGATTAAATGAAAGAGAATGGATCTTATATTGATAAATGTTTTATTTAATGTCGGCAATTATGTATGGAATACAATATCAGATAAATGTCCGCACAAATGCGAGCCCTTTTGAGCACATTTCTCATTACATTCCCATACATTTCACGCGGTATTTCATTAATTTCATCACGAATATTTTGCTTAAGTTGCTCAAGCGTTTCTGGTTTGTTTGCATAAACCTTGCTTTTCAGATATCCTTACAAAAAAGAAGTCTGGAGCAGTCAAATCAGGCGACCGTGGAAGCCAATCAACATCACCATTTCTTGAAATAACTTGTTGTGGAAAGAGGTCTCGCAGAAATGCGATTGTAATCCTGGCTGTATGCAATGTGGCATCGCCTTATTGATACCACTTGTTAATCAAGCCCAAAGCATGCAGTTGCGGCGTTAAAAAGTTTTCAATCATATCACGATATCGCTCCCTATTCACAGTTACCGTTACGCCGTTTTCATTTTCAAAGAATTAAGGTCCAATGATTCCAGATTGTAACTTTAAACGGTTGCAAAAGTGATTGATGAATAATTTGAGGGTTTTCCATTGCCCAAAACCTATTCTGCTTATTCACACATCCATTCAAATGAAAATGTGCCTCGTCACACATTATGATTTTTTCATGAAAATCAGGGTTGTCATGGTTTATCGAATATTTTTCCATAATAAATTTGCCACGTGTCTACTTCACGACTGCCAAATATGAACTGTCAAGACTAATGTTTACCAAAATGGCGGCTAAACAAAGTAGTATACCTTCGCGGCGGACACCCTGTACATTTTCTCAATATCAATAGTAATTGTTTGATGACTGATTTTTTTTTTTTTAAATGAATTTTTATTTTTTTTTTATTAATTTTTAAAATAAAAATCTAAAACTAAACTGTGTTGTATGCCAGATAGACTTTCAAAAAATTGTCATTAAGGATGTCTTCAAGACATTTTAGCTTATTCTAAAATCTGTAAATTACTGTTAACGATAAGTTTAGCAATAATATCGTGTATATTGCCTTGTTTTAGGCTACATTGACGATTAGATAAGTGACAATGTCTTTCAAGTTTTCGTTAACTTTTTTGGAAACTACCAGAGAAAGTCTGTTAAAATTACAAAATTTTAGTAATATGTATTTACTTCAACTTTTAGTTAATTGCAAATGATATATTAGCCTGTTGAACTAAGCGAAAACTTTTGCTTAATATAATAAGTATACTAAAAACAGCGCAAAACGTGTAAACAAATTAGGGTTGGGCATGCCGGCTCCGTTTGAAAGTCATCTAGTGTTTGGGTGCGCAATTTTAATGGGTTTAAATGGGCTCTTGTCAATATTTGTCTATAAATGGGCAAACGATTTAAAAGTTAGAAAGAAATTTTACCCGATATCTAGTATATTTTTGATAAAATCGGGAATATAGCACATATGGGAAATAGATCCAAACATGAAAATACTTAAATTAATTATAATATTAAATATTTAAAATAAAAAATGATTGGTCTCGCCAGTGAACGAATACTGGTTGGAAATAAATTGCACCGAAATTACCTCTTAGCATCACTTTTAGGACAATTATGATTTAAGAGCAATAATTAACTGATATTTTTGATGTTGTTCAGAATTACTAAAAAATGAAGCTGTAAAAATATATTAACGAATACAAAGTAAAGCAATGAAAGAAGTGATTTTGTTTAAAATTACTTCTAAAAAAGCAGTAACAGTACACAAACGGATACTTGAGAAAGTGGATTGCACCACAACTTATTTTATTTTCAGGGAAAGAGTGTTTGAAATTTACTGGTGATATTTGAGGCTACGGCCATAATCTGTCGCCCGGTGATAAATTTAAAAAAATTTTACAATTTGATTTCAAAAATGCAGCATTTTCAGATTTAAGAGCCAGTATTGAAATATATTTGTTTCACACCTTAAAAAAAGTTTATAGTTCCTAGTCAGAATTACTTCTAGATTATTTCTGCAAAGTTTTAGTCTATTGTCAGTCAAGTAAAAAAAAAACGCCGTACCCCATGTACGGCATTTCAGGCATTTGCATATAAATATAAAATAAAGGACTTTATGAATTCAAGAGGCAGTATTGGAATATTTTTGTTCCACAACTTTATTTTATTTATTTATTTATTTATTTATTTATTTATTAATATTAATCATATAATTACAAATTATATCCTAATACAAAAACCGAGCACTAGCAACAAAGGCCATCGGCTCGTTGTAGTGAAACCAGACCATAGCCTCTGATAAGATACCATGCTCAAGCACCACAACTTTAAAAAATGTTTACAGTTCCAAGTCAGAACTACATTTAGATTATTTATGTAAAAGTTTAGTCCAATGTGTGCCAAGTGATAAAAACGTAGTACATGGGATCGCAAAAAGTACTTTCCTTTTTTTTTTCATATAAATGTATGAATACTACAGGACTTTCTGAATTTAAAAGACAGTTTCGGAATATTTTTGTTCCACAAGTTGAAAAAAAATGTCATATAAAGTCAGAACTTCGTCTAGATTATTTATGTGAAATTCCAATACATTACGATCGACGGCATAAAACGCCGTACATGGAACCGAAAAAGACCGTGCCAATTTCATACAAATATATAAAAAGTTAAGGACTTTCTGAAATCAAGAGCCAGTTTCGGAATATTTTTTGCTACACAATTTAATCTTAAGAAAAAATTTTAACCCATTGCGAACGGTACCTAAAAAAACAGTAGCTTGTTTCCAAGTATTCGGTCTTGCCGGTTAATCAGTTAGGTCATTATTCGAAAATTGAAGAAAATTGATTAATCAGTTATTCGCGTCGATTAATGGGAAAAATTGTCGATTAATCGTTTAATGCAAAATAAATGTATTTCTTTCATTAATAAAAACACACAGAGGTGCTTTATGCTGAAATATCAAGTTAACTAAGTCTATTGCGTTGGTTTCTAAAGTGTTTGTTAATGATAATTTAAAGCTTCCTGAGATTTTTTAAAGAATCATGCCTTATAATCTGGGGTTTTTTCAGAAGAATCTGAAATGAATAAAAATGTCAAACGTGTTCAGTCGAAGCAGACCCTTAAAAAAGCAGTGTTGATAGTGTTTTACCGAAGCCGGACATTTTGTCGTTATTGTTGGTTTTTATTTTATTTATATGACACTGTTCAGACTAAAAAAAAATGCCTAAATAAACAAGAGCTGTCTTTAAAAAAATTCAATAACAAATTGTTAAAAATATGTTACGAATAGTTTTTGCAAAATTCACAAACAAAGTTTGATAGAACTGCCTCTGTTCCCTGACACTTTCATTACCTAGTTTAAGATTTAGAGTTGAAGAGGTTATCTTTTAGAAAAGATATAAAAATCACGCATATTTCTGACATGTATCCTCACCGATTCTTCTGTGTTTGTGCAGTAAAAAATTCAAATAAGTGAATTCTTAAATATTTTTGTCTAAACAACTTCATTCTACTGAAGTTCCTTCAAAAATTTGTTGATAAATCAAATAAGAAACAAAATTTTATGTTATTTTTTTGTTCTTATAAATTTATATATAGAATTTAAAATGAAACTGTTTTTAAGAAAGTACAGTTTTCGAATATAAAGCAATTTTATATTATATATACATATATTTTATATATATAACATAAGTAACGTCATAGTGCTTGTTAGGAATATACCTAGTTTCATTCCTAAGAAGAAAAATATATATTTTAATACTTTTTTTGTATTAAAGCTCTGCTTAGAGGCTCTAGCTTTTCTAAAACTTTGCGTTCTGATGAGATCTTTTGTCAGCTCGAAGTACGAGTACATGTATACGGAAGTTGAAAGGTCTATTTCAATTTTTTTTGGCATGAAAATATAATTCTATATTATTTAAATTTATTTTTTAAAGGAATTGAAACAAAGATAAAAATTATCTATCATATATCCTAAAGTCTATATAACATTTGCTTTGATTCAGTCGATTTGAAAATAATTTCATTGTATTTTAGTTGTGGTGTTTTTCTATGATTTTCATGTCAAAATTAAAAAAAATAGGTAGTTTTAAGAAAAATAACAGAAAAATTCATGTTAAAAATTTAACCGGTTATTCGACCTATTTTAATCGATTATTCGGGTCGAATAATTTTTTGTTTCGACATTTACCGAAATAGAGACGATTAATCGAGGAATCGGTTAATCGAAATACGAAATATTTAAAAACTAAAGAAACGTTATTAACAATTTTGAGAAAAATTTATCGATTTTTTTAATATAAATTTTGCAAAACTTTTCGATTTTTTAAAAATTTTTCAACTTTTATTTAAAGTTATTGATTATTTTAAAATTTGATAGATTTTTATAAAATTTACCTATAGTGAAATTTTACGTAACACTAGTCTGAAGAAGTACGAAATTAACTCTTAAACTTATTTTAATTTCTCGCATTCAAGTTAAATTTTGGTATATTCACGCAAAGAAAAAACATGGTTGGGTTAATCATATTCGAAGAGCATCATATATTTTTGTGACAACCGTAGTCGTACTATAATATGGTTATCATATTATGATAATAAAATAACCATATTTTTACCATAATATGGTCCCTACAGTTATATTATAATTCAAAAATTACCATATTATGGTCCAAAATAAACATGTTATAATGAATTTATCATAATATAATCGCACGTAATCATAGTATGCTCAAAATGTTATCATATTATAGTCCCTCATAACTATATTATGATCCATAATCTAAGAAAATTTCTTAAAGGAAAAGTTCTTAGAAACTGTGATAAAGCTCTTTAAATTTAAGAATATTTCCTTTACAAATATCTTTTCTAACAAAAATTAATATTAAGGACTTTTTGAAGAAAAATTGTTGAGGAAAAAATCATAGATTTTATGAACTTTTCTTTCAAAAATACTTTGATTCTGTGGACTTTTTTTAAGAATAATACTTAAAACTTTTTTTTTTTTGAATTCTAATGACTTTTTTAATAAAAAACTCTTGAGACATTTTTAAAATTTTTAGAAATTTTTCTTTAAGAAAAAAGTCTTTAAAACCTAAGAACATTTCAACTAGAAGTATTTTCTTCAGAATCCTTGAATTTTTCCTTCAAAGAAAGGCCTTATAATGAACTCTTATCTAAGAAACTGTTTGGAGAATCTGAGAATTTTAGTGGAAGGAAAAGTCCATAGAATCTAAAAATGTTTTTATCAGATAAATTTATAAATATTCATTATTTTGTGTAAGAAACCTTTTCGTACAAAAAAATAAAGTATATATCATGGGTTCTACAGAATTTTTCTTATAAAAAATATTTTATTAAAATTTTGAGAACTTTTTACAAGAAATGAATTAATAAACATATATTTTTAAAAAAAAATCGAATTGTTTTTATTGAAAAGAATTAAAAAATATAAAATAATATTATATGTATAAGGAATTTTCGAAAAAAACCCTTTAAAAAAATCTTCTAAAGCTACAGGATCTTAATGTTTAAATGACACATGAAAGCTATTTTCTACCCATCTGATATTTGTCTTGTTTTAGTAAACAATATATGATTTTTTTAAGACATTTTGTAGTAAAAACAATCTGACTGAACTTATTTTTATCAGTTCAGTGGTTTTTTTAAAAAAACAAGACAATATTATGACTGTAAATGTTAAAGTAATGTTTTATTTGATGTATAATTATTTATTGATTGTTGCCAGCATTTTATCGTTGCATAATTATCATATTTTTTTCATAGTCATAATTTTTGTTACGACAGCCAAACATGATATAAAATAGGAGGTGCTAATCATAAAATAGTCAAATATTTACTAAATAATTATGATAGCGACCACGTTAATGGTTAGAAAACAAATAACTTGGTTGTGACAACCATACCCGATTGCAGCAAGCGGAATATAGTAGCAGTGATCATATTGCAACCATGTTTTTTTTCTGCGTGCTCAGAGACTTATAGTAGAATTTTATGACAAACATTTTTTGGAAATATTTTAACGCATTATATCTCTGTTTTAAGAGTATTCCCCCCCCCCCCCTTTCACAAAAAGGACAATGAAGACCCATACATTAAGAAGTTAGAGGGTTAATATGTTTAATAAAACGGCTTCTCGTAGTTTTTTACATAAATCAGCTAAACACATTTTATACCTAAAATGTAAGGGTCACATTGTTTTTTATGCCGATTTACCATAAAAATATGCAAAAGGAGAGAAACTTTATTTGACTTCAACTTAATGTTAAGAATTATTTCAACGATTTCATTGAAAATAGTTTTGAGAATATTAACCATTATCTAACAACATAACGAATTATTTTTTTAACTTATTCTTTTACTAAGTTTTGAATAATTTTAATAAACTTTTCAACCACTACAATTATTTTTTTTAAGTATTAAAAATCGAGTAATAAATCAACGTACCAATTTTTAAGAAAAATAAGTAAATATATTAAAAATTTTAGTCCAGTCATTGTGTTTATTTTTAATATTGATAGATTGAAAATAAATATAAATATATTAGAATTGTTGGCAGGAAATATTTTATTTTTAAATAAATAAATCATAATATTTTGTATGGATTACCAACACCCTTTTCAACAATTTTAGAAAATGGAAAAACCAACCTATTTAGTTTTTGATAAATCCATGATTCTGGAAAATCTTTACGAATATTTATTTGATCATTTTTATCTTCTTCAATTATATCATACGCAATACTCTCAGGAATGCTTAAAACTTGAAACTCGAATGGAGCATCCTCAAGATAATAAATTTCATCATTGAATTTTAAATCTTTGATAATGTATTATTTTAAATAAATTGTGTAAAATTATTTATATATTGAAATTTAAAATAAAATTAAAAAAAAAAAAGAGTAAAATTTTTTACTTACCCGTTGAATATGGATAATTAGCATTTGTTTGGGTTACCAAACCCGATGTTTTTCCCGGATATTTACCATAACCTCTAATGTAAGGTGTTGTAGTATCATACTGACTCAAATCATCAATAATTTTTTTCGAATCTAAATCATTGCCAGACTGTAGCAAAAGTACACTTTGATCTACACCCAAGAGACCAACAAATGAATTAGGATCAGTTTTTATATTCAATGTAACTTCTTCACTGGGTTTAGCTTGTTTAGGTGCTGTGATTTTAATCTTTTGTATTAAAAAAAAAAACTTGAATTAAGTTCTCTATAAAAATAAATAAATGAACCCACCTTATTTTCAAATTCCCTAGGGAAATTAATAGTAATTTCTTCAAATTTTAAATCACCATTCAAAACGAAATAAACATATACATTGGTCTCGGGCACCATTTCAAAAGTCGGTTTAAATGTAAATGTATGAGATTTAGTATTTTCGGGAACCTTAACATGCTCCTGTTTGATGATATTACCACGGGCAACAAGGGCATACACATAATAAGGAATATTTTTATTAGATTTTACATCAACAACAACATCTTCGCCTAATATTGGTCTAAAATTAAAAAGAAAAAATTGTTATGTTATATATAAAGTTCTTACACAGAGAAAAAAAAAATCATACATAAACCATTATTGTATGGTAATTGAATTAACTTTTTTTTTTAAAGAAAGCAACACTCAAGAAATTCCTCCTACTAATTTATGTGTTGCTGTCTTTAGAAAGATAGAGGAGAGCTGGAAAGTGGTGAAAGATAAAGGATTTCAAATATGGCAACACTGTAACTGCGTGAGATGATAAATCGTTGAACAGTTGGCGAAACAGAACAGAAATGACGAAAGTATTGAAGGTTTTTAGTTTATATCCGTGATATGTAATTTTACTTCAGCAAAGGGTGTGCGGGGGGGGGGGGGGGGGGGTTGTGAAGTGGTATGAAATTATCGATGGAAAACGGTGTATGAGAGATAAAAAAAATCATACATATTATTTTTTTTCTAAATTGATTGTTGCCGGTGCCGGGGATCGAACCTGCAACCTAC
>OX456526.1:42234762-42317262 GCA_949748255.1 Eustalomyia histrio
TCAATGCATAAATTTCGCTTTTTTAAACTTATTTTTCTGTATTCTTATGAATTAAACTTTCATCAAAGCTTAAATACTACAAGTATATGAACATTTTCCACTCATGCATCAGAGTATCTAATCATTGCATCGTCATTTCTTTCTTAGATTAAAGAATGATTAATGCTAGTAGCTACATTCGAATACTTCCATCCTATGACACGCTAATGTTAAATTCATCGATGAAACCATTAGAAAAGAAGTGATGCCTTTGCCATAGTAGTGATGCTTTTATTGCTTCTTTGGCAGCTTCATTTTTGCTGGGATAAAACAGAACCAACGCAAAAGAACATGTCATGACTTTTAAACAGGTCACGTGGTAGGTACTTTAGGAACCGGTCCCCCTTTTCACCTATATCGTGATATGTATTTTCGGAATCGGTCCAGTTTTCACCTATCACGGGACAGGTCCCAATGCCCTTTTCCCGCAGGGTATTTAATGTTGTTTTTGCTTGATTAAATTTTTTTCTGTTTTTTGTAATATATTTTGGAGACAGTAAAAATTACACTGTGATCGGAAGCTTTTTTAAAATACGCGTCCAACGATACGCGTATTTTAGGCACCCGTCCCCTTTACACCTATCTCGTGATATGTATTTTCGGCACCGATCCAGCTTACACCTATCACAGGACAGGTCCTAATTCCCAAACGATCCCTTTTTTACCACAGGGTATCTACTATGCATGATTTAAAAGTGAGTGTTGTTGTTTAACGGTTATGGCGTTGGACTTTTACACAAAAAGTTTTGTATTCGATACCCAGCTACGGAGTTTCTTAATTATTTAATCGAAAGAAACAAAACCAAATGACCGATTGAATTCCCAAATCGAATGATTACGAAATCATTCGACCGATTGAATTCATTGATTAATAAAATCTAATAGGATAAATCGATTGAATTCCCTAACAGTGAATTCGAAAGAATGAATTTCCAGCCACTGTATAAATTTGAATGGCTTTCTGGAGGCTCTAGATTTTCTAGAATCGAAATAAATGCATCAGCCTATCTAAAAAAAGTTAATATGTTTTGTGTTTATAAATTATAGATTAAACAAAAATAACAAGCAAAAAATCTCTGTGTATATACAAACAAAAGAAAACTGCACAAATTCTATAGATATACAAATAATTTGAATTTGATCTTGTGGGAATTCATTAAAAGTAAAGTTCATTTCTCAATTCTCTGAAAACAAAAAAAAAAAAAACAGTGGAGATCAAAAACTTCCCTTATTTAAGCGATTTATATCGATTCTATTTCTCCTAAATATCGAATATAGCGATTTTTTTCGAGTGCTTCTTGATTTCTTTAATCGATATTTTACCAAATTAATCCTTATCATAGCGGTTTTTATAAATTCTCATACGATTTATTCATTTCAGCGGTTTTTATTTAGTTTTCCTGTTATTTAGGTAAATTTTATCGATTTTAGAAATTATTTTGAATAAATACATTCAAAATAACAAACACAGAAATTTTATTATCAACATGATCCCTCTGGATCCGCGCATGCATCAGCTAATAGTGAACATAGAACACTCATCCGTTTTTCAATATCAGCTGATTAGGCACGCATATATAATAATCGAGATTACTGAACAGAGTTAGAGTTCGTAAGTAAATTTTACATAAACGTGAATAAGTTCTCATATAGCTTTTTCTATTTATGTTGTGAGTTTAATAAGAGATATTTACAATATGAAATGCAAAGAATAGTAATAAAGATCATAGCTGCACAGAAACGGCTGGTGTCTAATAATTTTTTCTGTGTATTCTCGATGAGTACATAACCAAATTTTGTTTTATATTTTTGCTATTTAACAGACAGATATTTTTACGTTAAAGTTAATGATGAATTCTCCAAAATTTATGAAATCAAAGCAGGCGTACCACAGGGTAGCGTTTTAGGACCAATTCTCTATACTATATTTACATCAGATATGCCAATAGCTGAAAACGTACTTGTTGCAACATATGCAGACGACACTGCAGTACTAGCTTCTGATATATGTCCAAACAATGCATCAAATATTGTGCAAAGAGAGCTTAATGCAATTGAAACTTGGTTAGACAAATGGAATATTAAAGTCAATACTGACCAATTCCTACATATAACCTTCTCACTACGACGCGGCAATTGTAGCAATGTACCTATATATATATGAATAATAGATTAATTCCTCAAAGTGATTGCATAAAGTATTTAGGGATGCATATTGACAGAAGATTAACATGGAAAACACATATCAAAGTAAAAAAGCAGCAATTAAATATCAGAACAAAGCGACTCTTCTGGCTATTGGGCCCAAAATCTCAGTTAAACATGGAAAATAAAGTTTTGATTTATAAAACCATTTTAAAACCTGTCTGGACATATGGAATACAGCTATGGGGAACTGCGAGCAATTCCAACATCGAAATCTTACAAAGGTATCAGTCAAAAACTCTAAGGTCAATTGTAAACGCTCCCTGGTTTGTATCAAATAAATCGATTCATGACGATCTCTTTATTCCAAAGATTATAGATGAAATCAGAAGATTCAGTGATAACTATTTGGGGAGATTAAGTAACCATATCAACTTGATGACACAGAAGAAGTTAGAAGGCTTAAAAGATTTCATATCCTAGATTTGCCGTTTCGAAATTAGTTCCTTATTATCTTGTATTTACGTACAAATTTGTTGATATTTTTTAATTTTTTACTATCCTTATGATTTTATGCACATTGTTGTTCTCAATGGAGTTCAGCAATAATGTTATTTGTTTTTATTGTTATAAAATTTACTTATTATCCTTAAATGGATAGATTGTAAATAAAAGAATTGAGAGAAAAAAAAAATATTTTTGCTAATTTTTTCTCAATTTGTTTCTCATAATATTTACCGATTTTTATAAATAGGTATTTTTCATTCTTTGCTATATTTGTTGTGATTTATTTTTAATTTTTCTTAACTGAAGGGATAATTTCGAGTTTTTCTTTTCGATTAATTGCAATCTAAATAATTTTTTGGTATTTTTAGGTTTATTATTTCTGACGATTTTTAATCGGTTTTGTGATGTTTGGAAATATTTGAATGTTTCTAAAATGTTTACCCATATCTGAAATTTTCTGGGTTGTTATATTTTAAAGATATATGAAAGAAGAAAAAAAAATAAGAGGCATTTACTTCTTAGCGGCTCAATCTTCAGGTCCAACTATAATTAGCTTTAGTGACTTAAGCTTTATTTTGCTATGAAACGAAATTTTAGAAATATAAATTTTTAATTTTAAAAAATTCACACTGATACCTAGCTTAAGTCACTTAAGCCAATTGTAGTTGGGTCTTTACGTTTAGGAGTTAAAAAGTGAGGTAAAAAATTAGCAATATATCTCATTTTTTTAACTACTATAGGTTTTTTTTCGAATTTTATATCTATATCTATAACTTCTTGTAAAAAAACGACTATCCCACTTACCTGACTTTTCTTTTTTTTGTAAACAAATACAAATTGAAAATTTGGGGCCTTCTTTGTTCGAAAGCTGTTTTCGTATATGCACTGCACGGGAACGCGAAATAGAGCAATTATATTATTTGCCCTGTTCTACCTTAACTTACAAGCACATAATTCATTTGTTAGCTTTTATAGTTTTTAATACTTTATCAAATTAAAAACACAAAAATTTCAAATATTTTTATGACAAATATTTTTGTTTACATTTAAAAGGGAAAGCAAAAAATTTCCAAGACTAGGCAGCATTTTTATACATACTTAATTTTTAAGTAGATATTTATAACTACTTAGCAAGTCTATATCTACTTAAATTTTTATGGAATATTTATATAAAATTCGAAAAAAAAACTTATATAATTTCAAAATTTGATTCTCAATGGTTTTTTGAATATACCAGTATAAAAACATGTCAGAGCATGCCTAACTTTTATTGTTTGTATATTTTTATATATAGTTTTTATATTTGTATAGAAAATTATTGTTGATTTGAGTTCAAAATTCAAATTTAGTTTTGATGGGGTGGCAGGGTTTTTTAAGACGGCTTTTCTCGAAGAGCTTTTTTTGCAAATAATTCAAATATGTGGCAACCCTGGCGTGAAATTATAGGCAATATAAGTAGAAGAATTTTTGTTTTATTGGTGTACACAGAACAATAAATTTCACAAATTTGCTTTTTAAAAATACGCATTTCTTTTTTTTTTGTTCTTCTCAATCAAATATCTGAAATTCATGAAGATTGGAGATCACCTATCGGTATACTTTCTTTATGTTGAAATCAAATCAACAGTGTTTAACTGGAGCTTGGCCATTGAAACTTTTTATAAAATTTTATTAAGAATTTTTCGAGTTCGAGATCATAATTAAAAGAAAATGGAAAAATTGTTATAATCAGCGCTAGAGGGAGTTGTCACACTTTCGACCTGACCTGCTAGGTAATCGCCAGCCTCAGTCTGAACCACCTCCCACAACATGGTTTGAACAGGCTGTATATATCAACCACTCAGACAAAAAGTGATATGCGAAATTACATTTCCACAGTTAATGAATTGATTAGCCGTACAAATAAGCTTTTTCCATCTATTCTTAGAATATACCATTTCAAAATATATTTATTTTATTTATTAAAAACTTTATACACTTAACGTAAATGTTTCGTTAAAACTAGTTTCATAAATATTATGTAGCCTTTTATTTAGTTAAACTCCGTTCAATAAAATAATCTCTGTGTTGACTTTAAAGTACAACATTTTATGAAAACATTTATTTTACTCATTAACCTAGAACTCGTAAATTAACCGGGATTATGCTATTTACGAGTTATATGCGCAATTATATTAGAACCCTACTTTTAATTTTATATAAAGATAAGCTAATTTTTCTCTTTAGAAAATAATAAAAAAAGGGAAAAAAATATTTCACTTACTTTTCAGTTTTCTGAACTAACTTTAATGGGCCAACATCTTCTTCTTCATCGGTTTTAGGTTCAACCTTATTCTTATCACTTGATTGCTTACCGGACAAACTAGGAAGATAATGAGTTTTATCGGCATAATTCAATTTAGCACTGTGATAACCAACATCTGGTATGGTCACCTTAAATACGGCCATACCATTTTTATCTAGTTCACTTTGGTATACAAAATCATTTTCGTTGCCTTTTACATCTTCAGGGTTATACATATGATTTTTGTTAATACGTAGAATAGCCATATGTTTACCATCTTGTACTGGAGAACCATCAAGATTTTTGACAAATGCTGTCATTTCAAAGGGTTTATTAGCCTCATATTCGTACACATTTTTAGGTACTTCAATATTATAACGTGATTGATGTAAATTTACCGAAGCGGTTTTATTTTGTTTATTACCCGTGTACTCTTCAGTCATAACAGCTAAAATATTAATTGGAGGTATATAGGTATATCTAAAAAAGCCAGAACGATCATTTTCTTTGATCATTTCCAATTCAAGATCTTTAGCCATATCGAATTCAACATAACCTTTTCCATCTACATCAATAGTTTTTTCAGATTTTGATACACCATGATTAGCATCAATAGTTACGGTAGCCTTTCCCTTGACCGGTTTACCATAGGTGTATTTGGAACGTATGGTAACTTTTATGGCGCCCGCATCATAAGCAATATCTTTGGCCGTTTCAATATCGACACTAAATTTTGGCAATACATATTTGTCAACTTCGAATTTTTTTTCCGTTTTGGTATCATCATCATCATCATCATCATGTTTACCCAAACTTACTTCCAACATCCAATTACCTAATACAGGTTGTTCGGACAATTGAAATTCTCCACTGTACACACCTTTTGACAATTTAATATCATTAATTTGTTTGATGTGATTACGAGCACCATCTTTAATGCTCAATCTTAAAGGTTCTTCAAGTTTTGCTGGTCTGGTATTTTCATCTAATACCACAATACGATATTGTACCAAATCACCCGGCTTATAGACAGCTTTATCTGTTTGTATATACACGTTGGGCTTTTTATTTTTGTAATATAATTCCGTTGAATTTTTAAAGATGAGACCTTTAATGCCCTCAGATTCTAATTGATATTTGCCATCTTTTAATTTGGGCACATCGAAATGTATTACTTCGGTATTGGCCGGTAGCACATCAACTGTTTTTGTTTCATTGTATGAGGGTCCAGTTATACCGACTTTAATGGTTGCTGGTTCAGTATTTTCATGTACAGTAACACTTACGGAATATTGATGATGGGATTGTATAGTGCCAGGTGCTACTATGGAATAGAAACTGAAAAGAAATAAAAGAATATAAATTAAATTATATAATTGTAAAAAGAATATTTAGAGCTGTTTCCGTCTAGAATTATAATTTGTATATTCTACAAAATTTGCTCTAGATCTAAAAAAGCTGCCATAAAAGCTGGTTTTTATTTCAAAATATTTTTATTTTTATTGGGGACTTCACACTTTCTTCTCCCCCGACTTTCTAAAATGTCTTAATGATCTTTCTCTCCCAAAAGATATTTATTTAAATTTTATAACATAAGTTTGGAATGGCCTTTAAAGGAGATTTTAAATCTTCTTTATTTTATTTTAAAAAAGTGGAATCGGCAGTTAAGATATTCTGCACTTAATACCGAAAGTCGGCTTGTTGTGCGCTCTCGCGATGATTCCCGTCCCTATCCAACTCAGAAATTCTGTTCTGTTGACTTAGTTCCTCATTCGTCATATTCAGGCCATTCCATTTAGGTCACCGAAAGTTGGACTATTGTCGCCAAATAAGTGTTAAACCCAAATCCTTGCAAAGGACGGACAGTCACAAGCAAGTGTGTTAAGGTATCGTCATCCACCCCACAGGCTCCACTAGTCACCGAGTTCACACGTTCCATTCGAATTTTCAAATCCAAAAAAAGTTTTTCACTTCAAAAATTTTTTTTCACCTCAATAACTTTACTTCTAAAGTTTTTTACATTATTTGTATCAACAGTAGAAATTTTTTTTGGATTTTGCTGGAGGGTATTCAAAGATTCGGCTCAACCAAATTTAAGACTTTTTACTTGTTTATTTTTGAAAGGATAATAGATATTCTTACAACTGAATATTAAATTTGACTTTTTTTTAGTTTTTCACTATTATTTAATACGCTATAAAATCAAATTAGGAACAAAAATCCTGTCTCACATAAGAAGACATTCCGTGGACATATAATACCTTAAAAAAAAATTTTCGCAGAGGTAAATATAAGAAACTTTCTTGATGAAAATCGAACATTTTTTGTATGAAATTTTTGCGACTTTGAATTTAGTTTTGATTTTATAGTCTTAATGTACACCCAAAAATATATAAGATTTGATGAATCGCGATCACAATAATTATACTTAATTTTTCTCAATTTATAATTTATTTAAAATAACACACTCACCAAAAAAAGTCGGTAATGGAAATTAAAAATTTTGCTGTTATTACGGGAAATTTTGCTAATTTGAGCCCATCAGTTTTATTTGCTAATCTTAGCAACACATGTCTACTGAAGTGTAGCACAATTAAATTTGTAGAAAAAATTAGCTGCCGCTACTAAATTTTGGTAAACTTTTTGTAAGGTGGAATTTAAAATCGGTTTGCTAAAATCAGCAAAAAAAATTACTAAACATTATTAATATTAGAACAGAATTTTAAATATATTTTTTTTTATCGAGCATCATTTTTTTTTTATTTTCTTCAAAAATATTTTAGACAAATTTAAAAAAAAAAATCAAAGGCTTAAAAACTTTAAATACATAAAATAATTTATCATTTTGTAATGTTTTGAAAAATATTTCAGTAAATTTTTTTAATTTTGAAAAATCCTTTTAGTGCTATTTTACTTGGATGTCCAATTTTTTGACATGAGTCAGTATCTTCACTTCCGATCCCTTTTTTTAATCCATGTAACATTTGTAAGTTTGTGGTGTAAGTTTTAGTTAGAAATAACGTTTCCTTCAACATCCACTTTTTAAAATTCGTTTTTTTTTGCTGAATTAAGCAAATCAGTTTTCAAAAATTTGTAAAATGATTTCTGAAATTAGCAACAAAAATTTGTAAATATTCTGTAATTTTTAAAATGTAAATAGCAAAACGATTTGATAATAATTTTAATACTAAAAATCAGTTCAAAAATAGAAAAGTGGGATTGAAAACCGTTTACAAATTTTTCTACTACCTTTTTTTTTCTGAGTGTAGAACAAGTACAACTTTGAAACTTCAATGGTGGTATGCTACCTCTAAATAAAACTTTTTTTCTTAAATTTCTTTGTCAGACCATATTATTTTCCATAATAGCTTATTTATAGGGTTGTGGAGCTCGTGAATTCGAACTTTTTTTTTTTTTGGACCACCTTAGTGTCCCATATTATGCTATGTGCAATAATGGTACATTCACCCAGTTCAGCCCTAAAAGCCTGAAATGATTTCACATTCTGCCAGTTGATTGCGCTCAAAGAAGAACCTTCTGTAGCCAATTCGTTACCCATCTCGTTTCCCACAATGTTAAAAAGCCCTGAAACCCATATGATCTCAGAGAAGTTATTAATTTTCTCCTTTCACCGAGGATAGTGGCTGATCTTACATAGTTTGAATAAAATGCCCAGATAACCGCTTTGCTATTTATAAAGTTCTCGAGTATTTTACAACAGGGAGGTCGCAGCCATAGAACTCACATCCAGTCCTTATATTTTTTTTAACCATCCCTATACACGCAGAGAAAAAACATGGTTACAATATGATCACTGCTACTATATTGTGCTTGCTGCAATCAAGTATGGTTGTCACAACCAAGTTATTGGTTTTCTAACCATCAACATGGTCGCTACCATTATTATTTAGTAAATATTTTACTATTTTATGATTGGCATCTTCCATTTTATATCATGATTGGCTGTAACCATACAGTTGTAACAAAAATTCTGACTATGAAAAAAATATGATAATTATGCAACGATAAAATGCTGGCAACAATCAATAAATAATTATACAATCAAAGAAAGAAAAGTTCTTAAAGTCTATGATTTTTTCCTTAACAATTTTTCTTCAAAAAGTCCTTAATATTAATTTTTTTTAGAAAAAACATTTCTAAAGAAAATATTCTTAAATTTAAAGAGCTTTTTCATAGTTTCTAAGAACCTTTTCTTTAAGAAATATTCTAAGATTATAGATCATATAATGATAATCCAGGAATCATAATAAAGTTATGGGGAACCATAATATGATAACATTTTGAGCATACTATGATAACGTGCGATCATATTATGATAAATTCATTATATTATATGTTTATTAAGGACAATAATATGGTAATTTTTGAATCATAATATAACTGTAGGGACCATATTATGGTAAAAATATGGTTATTTTATTATCATAATATGATAACCATAATATAGTACGATAATGGCTGGCACAACCATAAACCCAAAAATATATGATGCTCTTCGAATATGATTGACCCAACCATGTTTTTTCTTTGCGCGTAGAAGCGAATGCCTGGATTGTCTCTCAAGAACTGTTCGGGATTCGTGTACTGCAACTTGCAGTTTTTGACCTATCGGAGATTCTATCACAATGTATTTCTCTGATGTTGTATACCGGTAGCTCGCCTAATATCTTCAGATTATAGGTATTCCGATGGTCACAAATTCATTCAGCCGAAGCTAGCCAAAGCGGTCTCATATTTTAGCCGAATCTCAATATTAACTCAATGATGGCATCGAATGTAAATGATGGATAAGGTTAATGTTGCATTCTCTTCGCATTGTTGTTCACCATACTATTGCCGCACACTTCAAGATCGGTCTGAATAGGCTGCTGTATAGCCAATGTATTATTCTCGGGCGTAAACCCCATTCGGAGCCTACAGATCTTCCACATGGGCCTTAGTAATGCTGCTTCCGATTCTGGTCAAGAATCACTTTAGGATTCTTCACCATTTCGGAAATGCCAATGGATTTGGTTTGAAAACGTGGCTTATCATATGTAATGTTACTTGTCTAAGAGCCCGGTCAAGTATTTCATAAAAATTTAATGCAAATAATTTGTAAATCTTTATCATTTCATTAAAATATTTTCATATAAAATTTTTCTTAAAAAAAACTCTTACAGATTATATATTTCCGTGGCAAAACAATGCTGTTTGTAAAAATAATCATAAAAAAAAAACAAAAGCGAATTTAAAAAAACTTCATAATAATGAAACTATTTTATAAATATGAACAAAAACCTGCCATGGTTTGAGACTTTATTTATACTTAAGTAAATAAAGGTTTTCTTAAGAAAGTTTATATAGACTGAAGTCAGCCATATGGTAAGTGTTTATGGTAAAGGAGTGTTCCGATTTTTAGTAAAATTCAAATCTACATGAAAGCTCACCACAAGCCGACTTTTGGGCTAGTTTATGAAGTTTTTCGTAAGAATGATGAAACTTTTTCCCTTAGTGTAAATAAAACACTACTTGTGAAAAATGCCAGAATTTGACGTGTCGGAGAAAACAGATTCATCGTGACAACCGAATCTCTTGCCAACTGAATATTTTGGTTGCAGCACCCGAATTTCTTAGTTGTCCCAACCAAATATTTTTTGATACAATTGAAATATTTGGTTTCAAACAAAATTCTGTTGCATTAACCGAATTTATGTTGTACTAACCGAATTTCTGTTACCTCAAACAAATATATCGGTGGCTCCAGCCAAACCATTCGCTTGGCACAGTGAATCTGTTTTCTCGGTGAAGGTATATGTTTCATAGTACAACTCATCAATTAAAACTTAATCTGTATAATGAAGCTTTTTCCCTGGGTGTATTTGAACTGACTATTTTTCCAGTTTATAACATTGCATTTACTGTGCACAGTGGTGTCTGGTATACAAATAGTTTAACAATTTTATTTGTGTCTCACGGGCCAGCACCAGCCTTAGAAATTGTAACATCAATGCTACATACTTATTTATCCCTGTAGCAGACCAGCTGTACTATAAAAAAATATTCAAAATTTTAACCCCTGATTAAACGAAGGGCATATTCTATACAAAATTGTTATCAATTTTGAATTTCTTTTAATACGATTTTCACATCATTTAATATTCAACATTATTAATGCACTGCAGCTCTCTTTTGTAAAGGTAATAAATAGTTTATAGGTTTCTGGGAAAACCTGTTTTATTCCATACAAATATAATCAGTAAATATTCTCAAAATACTGATAACAAAATTATAAATAAATAAAATTAATGAACAAAAGAATAAACACAATTCGTAAAAAAAGAAATAAAAAGCAATTTTAATTTCCCAAATTTTTCCTAACAAAATTTGATTTGTCTAAATAATAACTAAAATTACTTCACTGAAGCCACAAATACATAATAATACTTAAATTATTTAAAATAATTTTAAAAATTAAATTAATTAGTATAGCAACAAATCTCCTTTGACAAAAACTTACCCACTGGCATTTACAAATATTAAAATTTGCACAAATATAAAAGCAAAACTTAAAGTTTGCTTCATTTTGTTTCCCTAATGAAAACTATAAATTTTGTTTTAAAATTTAATTGTTTTTTTTTTAATAATAATAATAAAATATTAACAATGTTGTTTTCTTTGTATTTCAAAATCTAATATAAAAAAAAGAACTTGTTGCAGTCACTACCGGTTTTTTTCGATTTTAGTTTGCGTGTGTCTTTCAGAACCAATCTAGACTTAAGTTAATCTGTAACTGAGGTTTGTTTTGTATTGAAACGCCTATTTCAATATGTTGTATATTCATTTTGCTGTCATCTTAGCTTTTGTCTAGTCTCCTAAAGTTTACTCAATTTTTTGTTATGTCATTATGTATGCTCAGTCATAATTAGGGCGAAAGGCTACAAATTATAACAGGGTAACAGGTAATTTTAGATGAATTTGTTTAGACAATTCAATGACTATTTTCTTAGTTTTTTTTAATGAAGAGTTTACCACAGCTTTTGTTGACTTTAAGCTTCTTTGAGCGGATACCATTGTATTTATTTTGAAACTTTTTAGCCCATTAGTATTAATTCCTCATAATATCCTATTTGCCAAGCTGGAAAAATCTTGATTCATTCGAGTATGTTGGATTGGTTTGCCTCATATTTGAGCGATCGTATTTGTTCTGTCAAAATTTAAGATTTTTAGTCTCTTTATTATCTTGCTACCTCCTCACAGTGGTCCAGATAAAGCTTTATATGGAGGATAAAAGTCTAAAAACGCTCCTTAAGAGGGTCTATATAGTTGCTGGTCACGAATCTGGAATCAGAGTTAAAAACATTTATATGGCGGCTATTAATTTTAAAAGTTTAATATATTTAATTTTAATTAATCGTTTTTAAAGAATTTGGCTGATTTCGAATCTGGACTTAAAAATTAAATATGGCGGATTTAATAAGGCGATTTATTAATTTTAAAAAAATTGGTCTGTCTGATTTAAATTAAATTGTCACTATAAGGTACGAGTATTTTACGCTTCCTAAAATTTATTAAACATTTAAAATCAATGGACGCCATATATAATTCGCCATTTTGTTTTTTTAGGTTCTGATTACAGATCAAAAACCTGAAATCTAGCGTGATGTAGGGCAAAATATCGAAAGTTTATGAACGGTCGTAAAAACCTAGGTAAAAGACACCTAAGGGGAACACATTGGCATTCAAATTTTTTAAATATTTCTTGGAATATTTTGGAGTTTTTTTTTGAAAATTTAGGATTTTTAAATTTTCCCATATTTTTTTAGTAAAATTAATAATTTCATTACTTTTTCCTAAATATTTATTTGACAACAAATTTTACTTTTTTTAATTTTAGATTGATTTTGGAACAAATTATTGTTAATATAGAATTTTTTTATTGTGACATCACAAAAAAAAAAAATGTCACAAAATTATAAAACTTTAATTTTGAACTTTTGCCAACTAACAAAGAATAACCATAATGATACAATATTTCCCTCACAAAAAAAAATTAATTCTTCATTTTAAATATATGTATAAACAAATTTTCCCTTCACCTAAATTGTACTTTTTGCCAAAAACTGCGATGCTGGCCCACAGTGCTCCGGTATATCTCAATGTAGTGTTTTAGGACCACTATTATTTATATTATATAAGAATGATATTATATATTTTTATACCCTCTACTATATATGGTGAGGGTATACATATATCAGTTTGTCATTCCGCTTGTAACATGTCGAAATATAGGTCTAAGACCCCATAAATTTTATATATTCGTTATCCTTATGCGATTTCAAGTCAATTTACAAGCGATGTCCACCTGTATATCTGTCTGTCTTTCTTTCTTTCTGTCTGTCTGTCTGTCTGTCTTTCTGTCTGTCCGTCTGACTGTCAGTTGAAATGGCAATCACGGCGCGAAGACGCAGATTAGCAGTTTGCTATTAAAAATTAGCAAAATAGGTCGAGTGGTTAAACAGATATAAGTGAAAATGTGAAGGTATCTGTAAATTTTCTATAGAAATAACAGTGTTTTAGTACAGCGTGTTTAAGTATAGAGACTGGTACATAATTTATTTTCTCATGTTTTTTACCAGCCGCTTAGAGGTGAAAAATATTTTGTATTCACCCCAAATATTTTTCTCCTCAAAAATTTTTTTTTACCACAAAATTTTTTTTCACTACATAACATTTTTTTACCACAAAAAAAATTGTTCACCTCGAAAAATTTTTTTTCTACCAAAAAATGTGTTTTTACAATTAAAAAAAGTGTTTAACCTCAAAAAATTTTTTCCGCCTTTATAGTTTTACTTCAAAAGTTTTTACATTATTTGTATCAAACCCAGTAGAGAACATTTGTTTAGGATATTGGTGGAGGGTATTCAAAGATTCGGCACAGCCGAATTTAAGCGTAAGAGTGTAAATTTTTGCTTTATATGGATGTTTTAAAAACTTTTAATCGTGTTCGTTTTTCTGCTGACGCATTGAAACTACAAAATTAATCTCCATAAATTAGTTTTGTGGTCCGATCGTAATCAGCTTCAATTTAATGTTGACCAATGTTTTTATTTATGCTTTGAGAGGAAAATTTCAACTGTACCTTTTAATTACTCAATTTATTCCAAACTCTAAGTAAAATATATGAGGTTTTAGATTTAGTTGTAGCTTTTGATCATAAGCTACATACCTTTTGTTAATCACTTAGATTATATTATCACGAGATTATATACTCTTTTGCCTTTTGTGAGAAGAAATTGTCATGATTTTAAATATCCATGCTCTCACAAATTACTATATTTTTTATTTGTTACTTTTACTTTTTCTTCTATTAATTATACTGAACAAATACGCTATCATCGTCTTACACTATTTTGATAGAATGAATTCAAATACAAAATGTCCAAATGTATTACTCGTATAGCTTAATGTCCCCTCCAGATCTTTAAGAAGTCATGACTACTTTTTCGTAGGCTTACGTAGATCGGATTATTTATTAAATAAAACCCTTATTAGATCTCAAGTTAATTTTTATAAATTAGAGAACAATTTTATCATAGACTGTATGAAATAAAGAATGTTTCATTTCATTCATTTAAACATATACTCAAATTTAAACAGTAATTCCATTGTATTAAAATTTTTTCTAACTTTATGTTCATTTTACAGTCAGTCGCCTTAATTGTACCTTTACACTTTATGCATATGAGAGTTAATATGTGAAGCTAGCTTTTGAGAGTAAGCTGTTAAAAATGTAAACATTTAAGCTGCCGGTATTTTTTCTTTTCATTTCTTTATAAAAAGAAACAAGTAAATCCCAAATTACTGACGTAATATGTTTATACCCAGCAAAGTCTTGGTACAGAGTTGAAACTAAAATAATAAATAGATAGACGTGTTAAAAAGGGGATTTCAATTATATTTTACCACTTTGGATTTTACCGCAATGGATAATGAAATATCAAAAAAAAAATAATTTTAAGGCTTGAATAGCCAGACGTAAACGTACATGGTTGACCCTAAAATAATAATAAATAGATAGACGTGTTAAAAAGGGGGTTTCAATTATATATTACCGCTTTGGATTTTTCCGCAATGGATAATGAAATAGGAAAAAAACTAATTTTAAGGCTGGATTAGCCAGACGTAAACGCATCTCTGTATAGGAAATTTAATCAGTTAAATAATAATAGACGATGTTGTGTTGTGTTTTTTTGTGTCATCCTTATGCATTGAACATATACAATACGTAACGTAAAACGTAAATACGAAAAGAAAATCTAATCCAAACATATTTTAAGAAGGTACAATTTTATTGCAAATATAAACATATATAAAGAACAATATATAAATTTTTTTATTTATTTTTTAAATTTTAATTGAAACTTTAACAAATAACAGCTCTTATTTTACTTTAATTTTACATGACTTATTTTACTCAAGTAACTATATATTTCAGTGCTTTCTGGGTAATGATTTATGCTTGTAAGCTTTGGGTAACTATTTACCTGTTAAAATAATGTGTCATTTGATCAAAGTGCCAATACTTACAATTTTTGTTTTCTTATTCCTTTTTCTGGTTTAAGCAGGTTTTGCTGGGTAAATCTGCAATTCAGTTATTGTTGTGTTTTAAAACAATTTACATGTTACTGATAATAACATCAGAATCTCCATACACTAAGGTCTTATATTATGTGGATTTAAATGTTTATGGTTTTAAAAACAAAATTGGGCTCATAATATATTACTAAATTTTTCTATGAAAATGGTTCATTCGAAAGAGCCTTCTTTTTTTAATTCAAAAATTAATTAAAAAAAGAGTTAAAAACTCAATAGGCTTAAAAATTAATGTTTTTTTTAGCCTTTTTCAAATTGTACACAAAATATTTAAATTTATTTAGATTTCTGAGTAATTTTTGAACCATTAATTGAATTTTTGTCATTGTTACGAAAGTGAGTAATTTTTGGAAAAAAAAAAATTTTAATTTTAAAAACGTGTTTCATTTGAGTCATTTTTGACTCACAGAATAAGAACACTAAAAAAAAGTATCAAAATTTTGTTGGCTTAGTGATTTATTTTTTAAAAAAATATAAACGTGTTGAGATTCGCATTTGGAATTTTAAATTGCTAGTCGACAGCTTTACCATATAAACTATCTCGCCAAGATATATAAAGGGTGGTTAAATTTTATGGGCTGATGTTGATTTTGAATAAAACACAAATTATTTAGGAAATTATTGTCATTTCTTTTTATTATGATAATATAATATGGTTCAATTATGCGTGGAACAAAATATCGGCCAAATGGCCGCCGCGACATCGGCGGCACACCTTCATTCGATGGTCCAAATTTTCGATGACGCTGGGGCATAATTGAGGTTCTATGTCGAATTATCTCATCCTTTAGCTCTTGAATTGTTGCTGGCTTATAGACGTACACCTTTTTTTTCAAATAACCCCAAAGAATGAAGTCCAACGGTGTAAAATCACATGATTTTGGCGGCCAATTGACATCGCCACCACGTGAGATAACACGGCCATTGAATTTGTCGCGCAAAAGAGCCATTGTTTCGCTAGCTGTGTGGCAAGTGGCACCGTCCTGTTGAAACCACATATCGTTCAGGGTCATATCGTCAATACCTGGCCACAATAACTTCGTTATCATTTCGCGATAGCGAACACCATTCACGGTAAATGCTTGGCCGACCGCATGACACACTATCGCAAACAACAGCAATGTTTTCCGTAGATCGAACTGGGCGAGGATGCACAGGTGTTTTTACAGACCCGGTTTGCTGAAATTTGCCCACAATTCTCCCGATTGTGGACACATTTGCTCGATTATGATGACCAAAAAAAAATAAATTCACGAAGTGCACGAAATGCATTTTGATTTCAACGCCCATTTTCATAATAAGCCTGAATAACTTTAACGCGTTGCTCGATTGTGTATCTTTTCATGGTTCAAATTGAGTTAGTTAAATGAAATGCAGAAAAAAAACTTGACGTTTAGGTGTGGTTCACATTCAACATCGGCCCTTTAAATTTAACCACCCTATTTATATATAAGTCTAAAATTATGTGAGGAATAAAATAAAAATCCATTTCAAAAATTTTATTATTTTTAAAACTCAACCTGAATAAATTACTGTAATAAATTACTGTTACTAGCATTAAAAATTGATTTCAAATTATGTGATGCACTAAAAAGTTTAACTAAATATGATTTCAACCGCGCTTCTGCAGTTATACCCCATTCATACTCAACCCCAAAATAAGTATTTTCGTTTTTTAAAGTTTTAAACTTTCAAATTCCATAAAAATTTTAAATCTAAAACTTGAAAAAACTAATATCTTCTTTGGGGTTCAGTATGAATGGGGAATAAGATATGCATTATATCAGTATTTTATAACTCTGTTTATAACTCTCTTTTTAAAATAAATGGTATGTTTACTTGTTTACATTTTTTTTATCATTTTGAGAAATGTTAATAAAATATGTCTTCAAATTTTGTAATTGTTGAAGTTATCTTTGATCGGTTGAATAAAAATAAACATCATAAGATAGTTTTAATGGTTGTAAATTAATTTGTTTTTCTTTTAAAAGAATAAAATGTTTTCTATCGAAAACAGACAAATAATTACTTACCCGAGTAAAAACGTTCATATACAATAATGTCTTATTTAATATATATTCAAAAATGTTTATCAGATGTCTTTGTAGTAATCAGTAAATGTTGTTTTTTCCTGCAATTACAGCTGTTTTTCTATAGAAAAATGCAACACAACTTAATCACAGTTTTTTAAAAAACCGGTCTCTTAAGTGAAAGGGCAACACTGCTCCTGTCAATAGGAATTTGTCAGTTGACTCCTGTCATTGACAGCAGAATATCGCGTAATTTGATTTTAAAATTGAGGAGAAAATGGACAAAAAGCGGTTTCCATGGCAAAAATCTACGAATTGCTCCCTCCGGATTTAGCCCTAAGTGCCTATTTCTTGTTTCCAAATTTAAAGAAATGACTCGATGGAAAAAGATATGACTTCAACGATGCAATCATCTCACAAACAAACATATTTTGATGATCTCAATAAACCTTATTTTTTGGAAGGGATACAAAAATTGAAGAAACGTTGGACGAAGTGTATAGATCTCAAAGGAGACTATGTTGAAAAATAAAATGATTTTTTATCCAAAAACCTATGTTTCATTCAAAAAGTCAGGGACTCCTGAGAACCGCTTAAAAGCGGTTGTCAGATATCAAGCACTTTTTGGCTAAATAATAATTTTTTATTGAACCGACGTATTATTTGATGTCGATAGAAAACAGAATTTAAATTATTTTTTTTTCATCTTTTAAACTTTTTTTGTTTAATGTACGATTTTCAAGCAAGAAGGGTGTAAAGTCAAATTTTCTTAAATTTGAAAAAAAAAATTTTTTTTTTAAAAAATCGCCAAAAATATATTTGCGCTCTGGCTTACATTATTAATAATAGCAAAGGAAGTTAAGAGTCTCTACATGCAAAATAAAATACTATTTTTGCTCCAGCACACCGTCAGGACACGTTTTACATCCCTTTAACTCAAAAAATCAGTTTACTGATTTTTTTTTTAAACTAAGCACAGCTAATGCATTCAGACTTTGTAGCAAGTGAAATCAATTTCGGTAAAATTTTTTAATGTTTAGTGTAAATTTCGCAACATTTCGCAACTTTCAAAAAGCGCAAATCGATGGTAGTTTTAGAATAATAACACTAGATCAACAATTTTTGGTATGTAATTTTATTTTACTGATAGTGTATTACAAGAAAAAATCAAAACAATTTGATTACTGGATTTCTGATTCGTCTTTAAATTTTATTGTGCTATATCTCTTAAATAATGCGATGAATCATAATTTTAATACATTTATCATAGCATAGTAAGTTGTGAAGGCTAAATATGCAGTATATATATTATCGGTATCTAAAAAGAGTCCATTAGGTGTTTAAAGATATACGTCCGTAAACCCGTGAGTAGATGAAGTTCAGTGTATACTGAAAATGCAGTCGAGGGTATAAAAAATTCGGTAAAATTTTTACAAATTATATGGTTTCGGTATCCTCCCAGGATCTGGTGCATATTCATATTTTATTCGTATTGCTCTATTTCGCTTAGTTTTCAAGATATGGACCATTTTAAAATACGGTGCTTTTTTAACGGTCCATGACCGTTTCCGGGTGTGAGATGTTGGGCATGCTAGGGGTAGTCGAAATTATATCCATTTCTACATTTATACAAGGATGAAGAATATTTGTACATTAGAGGTGTCCAATAAAATGAAAATGCGATTTTAAAGAGTGTCGGGCTCCAATTTGTTTCCTTTCTATATAAAACTAATAAATATGAAGTTTGGGGACAATCGTATAAAGGAAAGTCGAGGCGAAAATCGGTTGAAAATTTCAAGAGTGTTTATATGGGAAAAATATGACTTTTTCAGTTTTTAGGAAAATTTCGTTCTATATTTTAATTTTTTCAACCACTTGTGTTATGAATCGATTTCAGTATAAAATTACGTTTTTAAAAAGCTACATAACTTCAAAATCGCCAAGAAGTAGCAAATACCCAAACCAATTTTGTGCCAAAAAACACTAGGTCATGAAATTTGATGGCACTTTTTTACACTTTCAGAAATTGATTAAAGCCATTGTTTTTTGCTCTCTATACTTATAAATACTTAGATATGAAATATTGTTTTATTACCAGTCTGTTAACCTGTCGCGCAAAAGTGCATACATTTTTTGCATAATTTTCAAAAAATTTTCTGTAACAAATTTTATAAAACTGGATGTTTTACTTCAAGGGCTTGTTAAATACATCCTAGAGATAAAGTATGTCATTTTGAGGTAAATCCCTCCATGGACCTGTTGGTGACAAGCTGTTATTTTTTATGAATTTCGAGAAGAGTGTGATTTTTATAAAAAGTTATGTAAATTTACTCTTCTTAAGTACTTTTTTTTATCAAAAATAAATCAATTTTGTACTTTAAAGTGTTATATACTTAAGTGTTATATAAGTTTATGACCCCAAGCTAATAAAGGACAATTTATTTAAAAAACGCAAATATTTTGTAACTACTGTTGAATTCTTAGAAGTGATGCTTAAAATATAATAGCCAAATGTGCAGATTTTTTATGCTAAAAATTTGGAATCAATCGAACAACGTTAACCTATTCCTTGCCAGGGCCAAGCTATGAATTTTTCTATATTTAAAAAAATTAGTAAATAACACAGTTCAACACAAAAAAAAATTATGGGGTTCCGACGATTGACTCTTGTTAGGAAACAAAAAAAAAATATACGTATGTCGGCGTTTTGATAGTTTACATCGGAATTTCAGACTTTTTTTTAATGGTATCTAGAATTAGTTATTTTATTTATTACACTGCACAACAATTTCAAACTTTTTCCAAAATTACGGGGTTCCCACGATTGATTCTTGTTAAGGAGACCAAAACAAATATACGTGTGTCGGCGTTTTGATAGTTTACATCGGAATTTCATTTTAGGAGCGGTTTTAATTTCCCAGCTCTGGCCTGTCCTTGCAGCATATCGGTATAAAAAACTATGTTTTCTTTACATCTGAGATGTAGGATATGTTCAGCAACTTTGTAGATAACGGTATAGCAAATATTTTTGTCGAACATATTAACCCTCTTACTCCCCCTCATAACGGATTTTTTTGGCTTTGTTCTAACAAATTGTAAAAACCACCGGAACATACCAAAAACCCAAAACTTAACACATATCAAAAACCAATCAAGTTCAAGATTGCTCATCAGATTTCTAGTCAAATTTTGAGATGACCAACATATTATAAGTCAGATTTTGGGATCACCTATATTTATTTAGGTCATCCCAAAATCTGGCTAGAAATTTGATGAGCAATATTGAATTTGTCTGGTTTTTGGTATTAAGTTTTTTTGGTGTTAAGTTTTGGGCTTTAGTGGCATATATACTATAATCTTATGGCCAACATTTTTGTAAAACATTTCATCCCCAACCTTCCCCTTTTTCGGGGTGGTTTTTACAATTTGTTAGAATAAAGCCAAAAAATGCTGTTAGGAGGGGTTAAGAGGGTTAATATATTCTACAAAAATATTTGTCATACCATTATCTACAAATATCTACATACTCTACACCTCAGATGTAAAGAAAACATAATTTTATATACCGATATGCTACAAGAACAGGCCAGAGCTGGGAAACTTAAACCGCCTCTAAAATGAAATTCCGATGTAAACTATCAAAACGCCGAGACACGTATATTTGTTTTGGTCTCCTTAATAAGAATCAATCGTGGGAACCCCGTAATTTTGGAAAAAGTTTGAAATTGTTGTGCAGTGTAATAAATAAAATAACTTATTCTAGATACCATTAAAAAAAGTCTGCTATGTGCAGATCTTCCATGCTAAAAATTTGGAATCAATCGAACAACGTTAACCTAATCCTTGCCAAGGACAATCTTTTAATTTGTTTATATTAAAAAAAAATAATAAATAATAAATAAAATAACTTATTCTAGATACCATTAAAAAAGTCTGCTATGTTTTTCTAAAATCCCAGAGTCAGACTCTGGGGTCATCGTAAAATTACCTATATTTAATTGCGCAGATGTCTAACTATTTACTCGCAAATACATTAAAAATATAAATATTTTAAAACTTTTTTGAATTTATTGACTATTTAGTAACGAGTATATAATATTTATTCCAGTAATAAAATTAAAAGTGTTTTTTGATTACAAAAATATATCACTCTAAAGAATTATGAACAAGATTTCTTTCCAACATTTTAAATTAAAACAAAAAAAAATCGGTAGTTAAATTGCCAATACTTCAAATTTAGTCGTTAAGTTAACGAAAGTTAACGCCAGAAAAAAAAATTGTAGATAAAGTTACGGATGTGCAAACAAATGTTATAAAATAGCATAGGACGTGCAAAAATGTATTTTAGTGCAAATTTATAAAAATGTACACTTAAAAAAGTTTGTAAGTTAAAATAACTGAAAATATTATTTAAAAGAAATGATATTTCATTTAAAAATCGGTCTACTTAATTTTCATTTAAATTAAATGCCATTTGTTATTTACTTTTAAATGTTGATTAATCAACTGACACATCCTTAAGAAACAAATGATATAATCAGTTAAAATAAATGTCAAAATTTTACCCACCGATCCTTAAAAAATAAATTTTTTTTCATTTATTTGAAATTATTTCCGTTTTTGTATTTTTTGTTTTTTTTTTTAATATACTCGTACAATACAAAATGTATGTATGCATATGAAGCTATAAACAATTTTTGTGTGAATGTATTTGTATATGTATGTGTGTTTATGAAGTTCTTGTAATTTGTATTGAAAAACTTTGTATATATACAACCAATTTAAATAAAAAAACAAATTGAAATTTTTTGAATATTTGTTTTTGAAACAGACAGCAAACAAAATTTAAATTTGAAATAACTGTAACGGACACAAATAAACCACAAGTTTCCGTTTTGTGGGTAAATTTTTATTAAATTTCAAACAAATGAAAAAAATAAATGAAACTGAAAAAAATTGGCAAATGATAGTAAATTATTTCGAATAAATAAAAAGTTAATATAAATTTTTCTTTGAAAAATAATGTTCCTTTATTTTTAAATGGAACGGAAAACTTTTTTATTAAACTACAAACAGTTAACTACATAATATTCTGAGTGTAGACTTAAAATTATGAATTTTGGTTTTAAAACTTGCACTAATATTTTTTTTCTAGCTAATTAATTACACTGGCCACTCTTTTAACAATACCTTAATGGTTCCTTATTCAATGCCACATGTAAAGTGTACATACATGTTTTTCTAAATTTTTTTTTGTGGTTTATATTTTTTTATTTAATTTCCAGATTTTTCTATGAAATTATTTGTCATTTTTATATTTCTCCCGAAATTTGTCAATAACTTTTTCTAACGAATAATATCCTTAACTCAAAAATACAGACTCAGTTATTTGGTGATTCAAACTACATTTGTTGTTAGTTACCGATACCGAAAATATCGTTAAAAAAAGAAAGAGTGTCCTTATGTTAATCAATTATAAAAGGACTGACATTTAAATATAAAGCAGTTAATATGATGAAAGGTGTAACTGGGAAGGTTGAAAATAGCTGTCTGTTAATTGAATTGTAAACAAAACAAATCAAAATTGCATTAGTCGCCGAATTGCTTTAGGGTATTTTATAATACGGGATGCTGCACAAAAATTAATTTATTATATTTTTCTTACACAAAAACAATAACAACGTTAAAATTTTTTTTTAATTGCTTTCGATTCAATGAAATTAAATTTTAACACATTAAGGCAGCGGTTTCCAAGCTGTGGGTCGCGAAATAAAGATTTTGATTTCTGTTTTAGATATTTAAAAAAAAAAATACTCACAAAAATCTATTTAATGCAATTTTGTTGTTGCGATATTACTTTATTAAGAATCACTGTAAATGCCGATAATATCTTAACGGATGCACTGCATGTATCAAAACATATCAGTGAGAAATTTAATAACATATTTCATATTGTTAAAAAAGGTGTAAACTATATGAAAATTAGTCCTTTGAAATCGAGATTATTTGGAAAGTTGTGTGATGATATGGTAGCTGAATATACATCACTCTTGTACTATTGTGAAATACTTTGGCTATCTCGTTCAAAATTTATTCAAAGAGTGTTCGATATTTTTATTTATTCTTAAACTTGCTTATTTAGTTGAAATTTTTAAAAAATGAAGCGATTTAAATAAATCAATGCAAGGTCCACAAATGCATGCTCTGATTCAAAAAGGCAAAGTCATGGCATTCATTAAGAAATTGGATCTATGGATATCTAATTTAGAAAAAGATATGTATGACATGTTTCCAATTTTAAATGACGCCGGTACCAGAAAAAATATTAAAGCAAACAAAAATCTTTTTATAGAACATTTGCAAAGTTTACCAAAACATTTTTCACATTATTTCAACGATATTGATTGTACAAAGTTTGCATGGATCCAGAATCCATTTTTGCATAACCAACTTGATGCATTTGAATTGACAATTATCGAAAAAGAACAAGTGATTGAAATATCTTGCGATACTTCATTGCAACAGAAATTTGATAGTAAAACTTTAATTCTGTTTTGGGTTGAGCGCCCCGGTAGGCTATTTGGTAGCGTGCTAGCTTATCAGTGCGGGGGTCGTGGGTTCAATTCCCACCAGAGGCTCTGGTCTGTTTTCGCTACAACGAGCCGAATGCCTTTGTTGCTAGTGCTCAGTTAGGGTATTAACATATAATTTGTAATTATATGATTAATAAATAAAATATATAAATAATAAATAAATGTTTTGGGTAGAACGAAAAAAAGATAATACTACTTTGTCGGAAAGAGCTATCATAGTGTTGTTACCATTCGTAACATCATATTTATGCGAAACCGGGTTTTCTGTTTTAGCAGCCATGAAATCGAAATATCGAAATCTTCTAGTAATGAAAAAAAACTTCGGGTGGCTATTTCAACAATAACACCACGATTTGAGAAACTTTGTGCTAACAAATACACATACTAAATTCTTATTATTAATTTTTGTTTAGTTGTAATGTGCTTAAATTATTTTATTGTTTTATCTAATAAGGGGCCGCCAATTTTTTGCTTATGTGGATCGCAGTATCAGAAAGTTTGGAAGCCACTGCATTAAGTTATTATTCATAAATGGGTAAATAACTAATGTCGTCGCGACAATCGACCATCGAAACAAGAATTTAATTGTATTTGTTTTGCCATAGTTTTTTTTTAATAATTCAATAAGTTTTGTATTAATTAAATTAAATACCATATTTTTATTTTTGTTTTTTTTTTCTGTTAAAAACATAAAGTACAAAGTACGAATTTTTGCAACTCTGATACAAATGTTTTCCAACTCTGTTCTGATAAGTAATCCTAATTCATGCAAAAATATGGCAGCAATTTCACAAATATTTTAAGTGTGTGTTAGTGTGTCAACACACATAAATTTCATAAATTATGCAAAATTAAGAAACAACTTTTTTGTGTATTCAGTTATCTACTTTTAATTGATAACGAAATTTGGTCATTAGTACTCGTTTATTCAATTCGGACCCTCTAATCAGATTCTGAATCTAAAAATTATAAAATTTAACAACATTGTCACAACAAAAATAATATTTTCCTTAATATTCATCCTCAGGTTCAGTTAATTTAAAGATATTTTATTTAATTTTTTTTCATTAAATTAATCAAAATTTTCATACTGTTTTTTTTTCGTAGTGTAAGTATTCGGATTAAAAATCCGGTTTTTAATACAATTAAGGTCTGATTATTAAATGTTCAATTAAAATTTAACAAACAGTTAAATTTAAATTTTATATGAAAAACAACTGCAATAGTGTCAGTTAAAGTCCAGTACAGTTAGCTATTAAATACCAACAGTACATTTTGAAAATGTGACTTAATAATGAAATTAAATTATTGAGTCTAAAAAAAAAAAACAATGAAGAAGATAAATAATATGCCCAGGCAGAACTAAAAGAGTTAGAGGGATATTTTAAAACACGAAACAAGAATTTACGTCTTGCGAAATTTCATCTGCTATTTTTTTTGTTTGCAAAAATAAAATGAACACATAATACGAATATTCGTGTTTTAGGATCACTAGTAGTGGTATGAATGTAACAAAAGAGTCTCGATCCATCTCAGTCTTGCTCAACCCTCTCTCTATTTAATGTTCGTGAACTCGGCTAGGAACAAATGACAACATTTTGCATGTGAAAGATAACTTAGGATGGGAAATATTTAAAATTAAAAAGTCCCCTTTAGACCACTTAAAAGCATGGTTGGCATTTAATACTTTTTCATAATAACGGTAGTTGGCTACCACAGCCACTTTAAGACCGATATGAAAATTTTAAAATGGCAATTCCATTAAAGGCATTTGTCTTTTTGTATAACCGGGTTTATTGCGCTATTTTACGGGCTTAGATCAAAGCGTGATAGACAACTACCGTTATAATGAAAAGGTAGTGCTTACCAACCATGCTTAAAAAGCATTAGAATCAGTAAACGTTAGTATCAAATTTTTCAACTAATTTTAAATTTTATGTCAACACATTTTTGCCCTCAGATTCCAATCAAAACATCTTTATGTTCATTATTTTAACACAGAGATCTGATTGAAGGTAGCTAGTTGCCTGCCTCCAAGCTTAGCTAGGAGTAAGAGAGTAAAGTAACTAGTCAATGGAAAGGTTAAAATAACAAGTTATAGGTGAGACAAAAATAACTGGTTACAATTTATTAAAAAAAAAACTGATTTTTGTTAACAATTTGAAAAAATTTAAATATCAAAACCAAAAATAGATTTTTACTGGCAAATAAGTAGCTAAAACACATTACTAGTAATTCATTATTAATATTTTGAAAGTAATGCAGTATGCAAGGAGCTGTATAACATATTATTGATAATTCATTATTTTCACTTTAGAAGTAATGCAGTGCAGCTGCTATTACTAAATTTTTACTGGGAAGCAAGTCATTTGCTCATTAGATTTTAAAAAAACGAGATTAATGTGATTTGTAGTCTCTCTATTAATTACACTTGTACTGTTTGATATACCAAATGTTAGAGTTTAGGTACCATACTAGAACCTAGAATATACTTTGGCGCATTCATCATTTTTTTTTTGTTTAAAGTGCTGCCTTTACTAAACCAATAAATTTGTAATAAAAAATCTTTTTAATCCAAAGATTTACATATCTTGGCTTTCATTTGAACGCTTAAAATTCCAATGATTTATAATGTTTTTGAAAGTAACCCAAAAAAGCGAAACTCTTCAATCCATAAACTCTTGGGCTCATAATGTGTTAATCTGTCGATTAAACAACAACTGTTCTACCTGCAGCAATATCATCCAACAGGAAATTTCCTGTTTGTATTTTTCTACCTGGGTAGTTTAGACTTCAGGTTTTTATTTTTTTATGTAACAAGTTCTTCCAAAGTTTCGTGATATGTTTTTGTTACTTATATAAAGAAGTACAGTGGGTCAATTTATATTATTTTCTGAAGAAGGGTGTAAGCTGCAGAAACAAAAAATTCCATCTTTTTTATATTTTCTTTCAAAAAATTCCATCTCAAGATGCTTGTCTCATTTTAACCGTATTTACTTAGAATAAATTAGCTGATTCATAACGATATGTTACGTATAAGTAATTCCAGCTTGAGGAGATTTCTTTTCTCTTTCCAAAAAATGTCAATAAAAATTTCGTAAATATAAGAGGGTTTTATTTTTATATCCTCAATCATAACCAACAAAAAATAACCTCGATTTGATAAGCTATAACTATCGGGTTTTCTAATAAGGACCTGACAACTTTTTTTTAAATAAAACGCAAACCATTTGAGATATTTCCAAAACTTTATGATCGACTTGAAATACAATCAAAACATTTATGAATGGAACTCGACTTCGTTCATATGGCCACCGCAGCCACGTCGGCAGCGGTCGATACGTTGGACCCAATTTTCGATGACTTGGTCACACATTTCGGCCGTAACGGCCGCTTTTTCGCGTCCAATGTTGGCTCTGAGTTCTTCCAACGTCGTCGGCTTGTTCGCATAGACCAATGATTTTGACGTAGCTCCAAAGAAAAAAGTCTAGAGGCGTTTAGTCGCACGAACGAGGCGGCCAATAGACTGGTCCATTTCTTGAGATAACACGCTCACCAAACTTACTCTTCAATAAATCAAATGTAACGTGTGCTGTGTGGCTTGTGGCACCGTTCTGTTGAAACCACATGCCGTCCAAGTCCATCTTTTCCAATTCGGGCCAAAAATAATCGGTAATCATGGCGCGATAACGATCGCTATTCACAGTAACGTGACGAAAAAATATGGCCCAATTACGCCGCCGGCATGCAACCAAACCAAACAGTTATTTTTTATGGATGAAGTGGTGATTCATAAAGCACATGTGGATTTTCAGCAAACCAACAACGCATATTTTGCTTATTGACGAAACCATTGAGCCAAAAATGAGCTTCGTCACTGAAGATGATTTTGCGATGAAATTCATCATCTTGGCTCATCTTCTCCAGAGCCCAATCGGAGACGGTACATCGTGTCAAATGATCCATCGGCTGCAATTCTTGAGTCAGCTTAATCTTGACGCAAAATTTGCCATAAAGTGGTCTTGCCGATGCCCAGTTCTTGAGAACGCCGCGGAATCAACTGATTTGGATCGTTTGCTATGGACGCCTGAACGGCAGCGATATTTTCGTCTCTTCGACCAACCCGTTGTCTCACTGGCACTGCAGCATCACACAATGAATATATAGACTCAAATTTTTGCACTAAACTTGTTATTGCTTGTATACTAGGGCGAGAATAACGGCCGGAAATTGGAGTTAACCCTCTATTTAATTCCCAATAGGTACATTTTCATTTACAATAAACATATATTCATTCAAATCAGATAAATAGAAATTTGTTTATTGTTAACCTTTTAATGCTCTTTCTTCAGATATCGATAATATTTGTATTATAACAGCGTTTTTCGCTTTCTAAAAATTGCGAAATTCAGCGAAATTGACACTAAACATTATTAAATTAATGCTACTTATTACGAAGTCTGAGTGTTTTAGCTGTGCTTAATTTTAAAAAAAAAATCTGTTAACTGGGTTTTGAGATAGAGAGATGTTGGCAAGACGTGTCCTGGCCGTGCCCTGTGGGTTCTATGTTCTCTTGCAAGTATAGACTCTTTACTTCCTTTGTTTTTGTAAAGAATGTATGCCATAGCGTAAATATATATTTTTGTGATTTTTGTTTAATTATTAATTTCCGTTTATAAAAAAGTATTTTTTTAAAATTTACGCAATTTTGACTTTACATCTTTCTCGCAGAAAAAGTAGTAAATTATGCCTCATTGATATCGATATCACGTAATTGATTTAATGAAAAGTTATTATTTAGCCAAAAACTATTTAATATCTGACAACCGCTTTTTGGCGGTCTTAAGCATTAGAGGGTTAAAATTGGTTTGAAAAGACTTGAATACATACAAAACGATGTCAGTAAAAATTCTAGGATAAATTTTTTATTGATAGAAATTATGTGAAATATTTATAAAATACAATTTAAATACGTTTTTTTTAATCTATAATTTTTAATTAATATCTAATTGTTTTTTTTGCAATTTTTCAATTTTCAAATTCCATACAAATTTTTAATCGAAAACTGGAAAATAATGAAATTACGAATTTTGGTGAATGGGGTATATGAAGCGAAACCTATTTATAGATAGAAAAAATTGTTTCCGCCAATAAAACCTTGCTTTAAAAACGAATCCGTTGTTAAGTTTTTTATGCCAAAGACGTAGTTTGAATTTTATTGCAAACAAAATATCTTGTTCTAAAGGGTTAATATAAACTTATGCTACTAGACAATTACTTACTACAATTACCTGCAGTGATTTAAGTAAATACATAAATATGACAAATACAAAAAGTTCTTATTAAATTAATGTGTTTTATTGATTTTACTGTCCCACTGTATAACCTGTGAGATGATAAATTTCAAGTTTAATTTTAAGTCTAAATACAAATTTAGTTATAAATTCTCAATTTAAAGAAACACTTGTGAGATACGGAAAGTTTAAATCATAATATGAAATATTATTGGATTTATCAATACTTAGTGCTACACTATGCTGCACTTATATTGTGTGAAAGGTGTGTGTGTGTGTGTTTTTTATTAAACAAATTATTGTTTTAATTATTTTATTTATAAATCTCTAGTTATTATTCAATAATTGCACCCGGTTTAATGAAATCAAATCGTAAATATACAGTCGCCGTTACTTTACACGATGCCAACGAACCCTGTGCAATTCGGGTGGCAATTGAAGGGCCATCGTATAATGCAGCTGAAGAAATTAATGTACGACCATTTGAAACGAAACGTATTGAATTTTTACCTCCAAAATTAATGCAGGGAGATTATAAACTGATAGCAGAAGGTTTAACCGGTTTTCAGTTTAAAAATGAAAGCATTTTAAAAGTGGATAGCAATAATGGACCGAAAATTTATATACAAACTGATAAGGCGGTTTATAAGCCACAGGATTTAGTACAATTCCGTGTTGTTATATTAGATGAGCATACCAGACCATTGTACATAAAAGAACCGATACGTATTGAGATATTTGTAAGTAAATACGCTTTCACAACAAAACAAGTAAAAAAAAGGCTTAAATTCGGCTGTCCGGAATTTTTAAATACCCTCCATATCTTAAATACCTACCGATATCCTAAAAAAAGTACTCTTCTGTTTTTGATACAAATAATGTAAAAAAATTTAGAATTAAATAAATTTTTTGAGGTGAAAAACTTTTTTGGATGTGAAAAAAAATTTTGTGTAGAAAAAAAAAGTTGAGGTGAAAAAAATTTTTTGAAGCGAAAAAAAATTTTTGTGGTGAAAAAAATTTTGGTGGTAAAAAAAATTTTTCTGTAGAAAAAAAAATTTGGGGTTAAAAAATTTTTTGAGGTGAAAAATATTTGTGGTGAATATAAAATAATATTTAATTCTAAGTGACTGGCGAAAAAACAAGTAAAAAAATATTTTACTTGTCAGTCGCTACTATGAAAACTTAGGGGTACCTTCAAATTTTCATTCATAACTTCTTAACCGCTGGAAAAGTTTAGCTTATTTTCAATACCAAAATTTTCGTATGGATGTCCATTAATCTAGGTAAAAATTAGCAGTCCCCTTGCGTCTTCGCGTTGTGATCACCATTTCAACAGATAGACAGACAACGCTTAAAATCACATAAGGATCGCGAATATATGTACTTTATGCGGTCTTAGTCCTATATTTCGACCGGATACAAAAGGAATGTCAGACTGGTGTATGCCCTCACCACATATGGTGGAAGGTATAAAAAGAAAAATATTGCAAAATTATAAAAACTTTTAAAGAAAAAATTTATCAGAATCTAGTCAATGTAGTCTAGTCCGGTACTCAAATTAGGGTTATGTGGGCGGTGTAATTAATTTTGCTTAAACTTATAAAGTTTTTTACACTCAAAGTATTATGTAGTTTGGTGTTTGTAGTTTAATAAAAAAGTTTTCAGTTAAAAATAACTTTTCAATACATTTGATCAAAATGATTTTCTGTCATTAACAGATTTTTTTCAGTATTATTTATGTTTTTTATTTGTTTTCGCTACAGTTATTACAAATCCAATTTTTGTTTACTGTCTGTTTCAAAAAAAAAAAAAATAATAAACATTTAAAAAGTTCCAATTTGGTTTTTATATAAACTGTTTCGATTTATAAGACATTTGTGAACACACACACATATAATTCCATTTACACAAAATGTGATTATAGACTATGTAAGTATACATTTAGCCGATAAAAAATCCAAACAATTTCAAATAAATGAATAATCATTTATTTTTACGGAATTGGTAGGTAAAATTTTCACATTTATTTTTAACTGATTAATCATTTGTTTTTACTGTTGTTTCAGTTGTGTAAACAACACTTAAAAATAAATAAGAAAAACTGTTAAATTTAAATCAAAAGTAAGTAGACCGAGTTTAAGATATCATATCGTTACAAGCGTTTTATATGTTTATTTATTTTTTTTGTCACACTTCTTTAATTAAAATTGTATTTTTTTAATCAGTTTTTTAGATTTTTTATTCAATTTAAGCGATTTGTAATGTTGCATTTTTGTGGTCATTTAATTGATTTTTTTAGTTTTCTTGCAACATTGTTATTTTTTACTTCCTTCGACAATCTAATAGGGGTCGCCTTATAAAATTTGTCATGATTTCCTCGGGACAAAAACATCTATATATCATGCTTTAAGATCCGACTGTAAAGTTTAAAAAGACGACCCCAACGTTCGACCTAATTGAAATTACCTTGCAAAAATACTTTATATTCGAAGTTACATCGCACTTTTTTTATGTAAGTTGGTATGGACTAGTGAACGGGGATGGTGGTGGGATGGAATCAAGCTTAAATCGTTGCCTGTTTTTGGCTATTTTAAAGATTTTTCCAATTTCGCGATTTTCAGCATGTTTTTGATTTATTTTTGAACGATTTCGATAACTTTTTGTTATATCAAATTTTAACACGTACAGGTACTTTCAGCAAATAAGATGCTGGGGGCCAAATCATTTTTTGTGCGTAATCTCTTCGAAAACGTCAATATTGGAATTAAGGCTACTGCCAGTAATATTTACTGCTTTGATACAGAAAGTTTTTTACAAATACGATTTTCGCATGCATTTGTCCGACGTGGTGCCTCCCGACTTTTTTTTAATGTATGAAAAAAAAAAAAACAAAAATCCAACAAATTGGGTTCGCTTTATATTTTTTCTCATTACGTGCTCAGTAAGCAAGAAGAGTTTATCGCATTATATTATTCAATATCTGTCTTACGAAATGGCGAAAAGGACATTTTTATCGGATATTGTGTTAGAAGAAATACTTGAAAGTACAGAAAGGGATGAATAATATGAATATTACAGTTCTGATGACTCTGTAAAGGATCCTTTATATAATCCTTATTATTCTTACTATAATAAATTTAATTACATTTTCTTAAAAACAATTTTTTTCAATCAATTTTTGAGCTATGCTGAAACCATTATTACAGTAATTTCATGGAGGGCCATACATCATATTACTGCCATAAAATCGTTTTTATCGTCAACCACTTTTTTGTGACATGGCTAGAGAGAATAAAAGTCGCGTCGGACATATGACCGCCGTGGCAGTCAATGTGCTTAAATCCATTACTTATCTTATATGTACATACAGTACAAACATTTGTTTAATTTTGTGCAGCAGCGGTTCCCATTACCTTTTACCTAAATCTTAAATTTACATAAAAACATTTGAATCCAAAGACTTAAAGAAAAATTTGTATCAATAAAAAGAAACTTTCAATTAAACTACCCAAGAAATACTTAAGAAATCTAGGATTTTGAGGGGTTTTCTATAAAAAGGCTTCTAAGCATCTGTGATTTTTAATTCTTTATCATACTGTGATGATTTTTTTAGAATCTGAGAACGCTTTCTATAGGAGAAATAAAAAAACATGTGTATTCAATTAAACAAAAAAAAAAAAAATTGCCTGAGTCTGAAAAGTCCTAAGCATTGGAATACCCCAACTATTTATCACAGTTTCTTTTGAAACGACATATAATTCTTATTTCCTTCAAAAGTTTTAAAAATCGAACTATATTCATTATTTTTTTTTTGCAAATTTTTTATTTATTTTTAATTGTTAATAAATTAAGTTACAATATCCATAAATAATAAATGAGTTTTAACAAACTAACCGCAAATCCGTAAAAACAAATGATATCTCCTCTATTTGTTTCATTTAACTGTCAACAAATTAACCACAAAATCTGCAAACGATATTTCGTAAAAATAAAATAATCTTCATTTATTTTGTTTATTTTAACTAGCAGACAATTAACTATAAAAATACAGGGTGGCGCAAAAAAAACCTTCCGATGTTTTTTGGCTGTAATTTAAAAAAAAAAATGAAAAACTTTGAATCTTCTTGTGGATTATTTTTATTTGGTCTTTTAATTTTTTTTACATCAAGTAGAGAATATGATGTCATGTAAATGGCCGCCGCCACAGTTGATTGTCATTTGAGCCCTTTTTATGGCATTTTCCATCACTTTGGCTAAAACTTCCGGCGATAGGTCCTCACATTCTTGACGGATATTGTCTTTAAGAGCTGCAAGAGTCTGAGGCTTGTTGACATAAACCCGCGACTTCAAAAAGCCCCACAAAAAGAAGTCTGGAGCGGTCAAATCAGGCGATCTTGCTGGCCAGTGCAAATCGCCAAAACGGGAGATTAGGCGCCCGGGAAATGCATCCTTCAGTATATCGGTTGTGGCACGTGCAGTGTGTGGCGTTGCACCGTCCTGTTGGAACCACATGTTTTCCAATCCCAATTCATCAAGTTGCGGCAAAAAGAACTCGTTGATCATTGCTCTGTAGCGCTCACCATTCACAGTACCCGTTTGGCCCGCGACGTCTTCGAAGAAAAAAGGTCCGATGACTCCTCCAGCGAAAACAGCACACCATACAGTCACTTCGAGCGGGTGTAATGGCGTGGGTTACACGCGGATTTTCAGTGCCCCAGAAGCGTAAATTTTGCTTATTTACGTACCCGCTAAGATGGAAATGGGCCTCATCACTCATGATTATTTTTGATGAAAAATCATCTTCATTATTGCTCAAATAAAAAGTCACCAATATTCCGCGTTCTGGAGCAGTGTAGCGTAACATTGTTTATTAACGTGTATTTCGCATGTGTTTACTACACAAATGTCAAAACAGAACTGACATTTTCTGATAGGAGGATTACTTTTGCGCCACCTTGTATGTAAACCATTTGTTTTTAACACATCATTTTAGATGATAATATTATGTTAATTGTAACAGAAAATTGATATTTAATTTATTTTTTAAATAAAAGCAAAAACGGGTTGATAAACATATTTATTTTAACTATTTAATCATTTAAGTATAGAAATATGCTATAAAAACTTTAATCGTTAAAAAAAAGCTGCATTTTTCTGTTCTCAAATAATAAAAAACATTGAGCTTGTTAGATTTTTTTTTTGTCGAAATTTGATTACTTAATAACTTTTTAACAGGTCACGGTATATCCAAAATTCTTGTACCAGTATTTTTCTGAAAAGTTTTTGTTTTTTTTAAAGTGAGTTTTCGATGGCTCTAATGGTTATCTAGCGCATTTTCGAAAGCGTAAAAAAAACTTTTTATTAATTTTTGCTATAGAATCGAAGGTCCCCGGCCATGCGAAATAAAAAAACGCAATTTTTTTCTATGCAAAATCGAAGATATCTATCTACATATATAAAAAATTGTTGCAAGTGTGTTGTGACTTTTTAACTCACGAACGGTAAAACCGAATTCGATTAAATTTTTAGGGTTTTTTCGTATGGTCGTGTAGATGGTTTTCATGAAAGCGGTCGACGCGTTCGTCAGTTATAACTTTTCATGTCAACATGTGATTTTGACCATATAAAAAAACAACAACGATACGTAGGTGGGAGCACCAACAAGTTTATTTATTCTAGCACCACAATCAAACAAAAAATATTGTATACATTATTGTATTAATTTAATTTACTTTTTATTCATTATTTCCAAATAAAAAATAAATAAATAAACCAATGAATTTGATTCAATATTAATTGAATATTGATGAACTCTAATGTAATATATTGGTCAGTGTACGGGAATTTTTGGCTGTTGCTGAAATTAAAGTCTAAGTGGATGAATACAATGTTTGTGTTTGGGACCGCGAAATACGAATCCCATTTATGGTTTCTAAATTGAAATTGTTAGATTTGATATGACAAAATAATATTTACAGTAATTAAATTGCTACATTGGATCCATCAGATTCTTATATTTTATTAGAAATCGAGCACTTAAAAAATCATCCGCCATTTTAGGTTTTAAGAACTAAAATGTTCGAGTTCCGAAGATTCCCAGGTAAATAACTCCAAAAAAAAACCAATAAGCGTGTTTATAGCGAGCTTTCAACCTCCTTATATTTACAAAAACAAAGCAAGTTCAAGATGAAAGTTAATACATTTATTTTTTTCGGCAAAAGATCTCTTCAGAACCCAAAGTTTTAAACAAGCTAGGGCCTCCAGAAATAAGCAGAGCCTGAAAAAAAAAAAACCTATTAAAACGTATATTTTGCTACATTTCTGTCTTCTTAGCAATCACACACGTGGTTAAGTTGTTTTCTAACAGGCACAATGATGATACTAAAATTGAAAGAGACCAAAAATGTTCAATTTATATTAAAAAATTATAAAAATAAATTTTGTTTTCTCCGTTATACTCAAGTAATAATCTCATTTTAAATAATTGTCCGCATCGGATTCATCATTTTTATAGAAAATATTTTAATAAATAATATACAACAAAACAGGCCACTTTAAAAACAATCATCCAATCATTATGGAACTACCTCTTTAAAAATCTAATATTAGATTCCTAGCAAGCGTTCCCCTAAAATCTTCGATAACAAACTTAATATACACAGAAAATAGATTCGCATTGACAATCGAATTTGTGGCTGTACGAACTGCTCTTAAAATGTACTAAAAAACAACACTTGTAATGATTTTTATTTAAAATTTTACTTTTAGGACAATCTGGATAATCGTGTTAAACAATATAAAGATATTGCTCTCGTTAAAGGAGTTTACACCAGCAAATTTCAACTATCTCAACATCCTGTGTTAGGTACTTGGAAAATCAAAGTGACTATCGGTGGAAAGTATGCGTACTCAGATTTAAAAAAAATTACAGTTAAAAAATATGTTTTGCCAAAATTTAGTGTTTTTGTTAAAACACCACAAGATGTTGTTCTTGAAGATGGTTATTTTAAAGCTATTATCTATGGAAAATATACATTTGGTAAATACGTTGAAGGCAATGCTACGGCAGAATTATGGGACTTTGTACACGATAGAGTTTTGCAGCAGAAAAAACTTGATATTGAAACTTTAAGTTTTGTAGAATTTCAATTTAAAAATTATTATAAAGATATTGAAAAGTTACATGGAGTCAAGTTGTTAGTTTCTTTAACTGAAAAATTTACTGGCACAACACAAAACGAAGATGCTATCATACTCTTTCATAAACAACATTATAAAATTAGAATACCTGATAAAGAGATAGAATTTAATAATAATATACCATATCGTCTAAAAGCGTATGTGGAACATTGGACTGGTGCTGCCGTAATAGATCGTAAAACACCTGTATTTATGGATCATGGTAATATGAGATATGAAACGTATTTAGATGAAAATGGTGTGGCAACTTTTGAATTTGAACATCAGAGTAATGCCAGTCATAACGTCACATATAAAGATTCAAACCAGCTTTTACCTAGTATCTATATAAATGATAATTTATTATTAAATAACACGGAATACTATTGTAAATTGACATTAGTTGATAAAAAGTAAGTATTCTGAAATAATTTGAATATATTTTTTTGTCTACTTCATTTTACATGAACAGCGTGTACGTGATAAAGTTTTTGCTGACCCTCGGGCAAGAAAGATGATTTGATCAATCGTTAAAAAAAGTAAGGAATAACGCTAGTTCCTTTATTCCAACTTTTATAAAGGATGACCCAATATTCACTGTTTTGAATTATTTTCATTTGAGCTTGAGCCATTAAAAGGATCTTTAAAAATCTCGATGTAAGTTAGCGATCCCGAAAAGTTTACTGGCACTGGTATTAAAACAGTGCATCTTCGTTCAGTACTGGCATTTTTTCTTATTAAAAGTTAATCAATGTTCAGCCTGTCTCTACTCTGACAAGCACCACCCAATTTTAATCTGTTTCGGAAGTTTATAGAGAGCATGATTAACAACTATCTTGTTTGATATTAAGAGACCAATTCACTTATAAACGATCCACAGTATAGTTGCCATAGACGGGAGACCTGATGTTGTTTCTGAGGCAACGTTGAAGGCGGTTCATTCATAGAAATTACACCTAAATAATTATCGTTTCAGCAATGAAATTTGTATAGGGTCCGCCATCTAACAATTTTTTTTTCAACTAGTGCTTATTTCGTGAATGGTAACACTTAGCTCATGTCTGATTTGACAGATAATTAGTTTTATCCTTCCTTTGAACGAATATGGTTGTGTATACGCTTGAACAACGCTTTCCTAGCGTTGCAACATTACTTTGAAAATCATGGTAATGTTGCAGAATGTCATCTTTTCAGATGAAGCTCATTTTGATCTTGGCGAGTATGTAAACAAGCAAAATTGTCGCATTTGGGGCACAGAAAACCCGCACGCATACATTGAAAAGCCGATGCACCCAAAACGAGTCACTGTTTGGTGCGGATTTTGGACCAGAGGCATAATTGGGCCATTTTCCTTCGAAAATGAGCAAGGAGTGGCCGTTACAGTCAATGGCGATCGTTATCGGGCCATGTTGAACGAATTTTCGTTCACCAAAATTGAAGAGGAGGATATTGGCTACATTTGGTTTCAACAGGACGGCGCTACGTGCCACACAGCCGAAGCTACACTCGATGTTTTGCGCTCTGTTTTTGAAGATCGCATTATCAGCCGCAGAGCTGATGTCGTTTGGCCACCTCGAAACTGCGATTTGACACCGTTGGACTATTATTTGTGGGTTGCCGTCAAAGATAAGTGTTACGCCGACAAGCCAGAGACAATTGACGCTTTAAAGAACAATATTCGTGAAGCCATTGGTGAAATACAGCTGCACACAATCGATAATGTGCTTAAAAATTGAACCGATCGTGTAGGCTACTGCATGGCCAGCCGAGGCAGCCATTCGAATGAAATTATTTTCCATTATTAACCGGAAGGATTGTACTTCAAATAAAAAAAGAAATTTGAGAAAATATTCAGTAGTTTTTTTTATAGCATTGGTTGGTTTCATTCTTCTTATTGTAAAATATCTATATATATTAATAAAAATGATTTTTTATAAGAAAAAGTTTGTGAACCCAAGAGTTGTTTTGTACGAAAGGGTTTCTTATACAAAATACTAAATTTTAGAGATTATTCTGATAAAAACATTTTTAGATTCTCAGATTGTGCAAACTGTTTCTTAGATCTTAGATAAAAATTCATAAATTATTAAAAAAAACTTAGATTCTAAAAAATTCTTAGATTCTAGCGATTTTTCATCATGTAAAATAATTATATTCTAAAAACCTTTTCTACTAGAAATATTCTTAAGTTCTAAGAAATTTTCTAAAAGAAAAATTTTGATACCTGTCCTACGAATCTAAAAATTTTTCTATTAGAAAACGTTCATGGAATCTATGGGGTTTTATTAAAAAAGTCCTTAAAATTTAGAAATATTTTTGTAGTTTTTATCTTTAAAAAAGTCCTTAATATAAAATTTTTTCTTTAGGAAAAATATTTCTTAAGAAATATTTTCAAATTTAAAGAACTTTTTTAAAGAAATATTTTCAAATTTAAAGAACTTTTTTAAAGAAATGTTTTCAAATTTAAAGAACTTTTTCTATAGTTTCGAATCATAATACAACTATAGGGACCATACCGCACCTGTTTCTCTAAAGGGAGTCAACTCAAAATTTAAAATATAATTTTCAGTAAAGGTAAAAAACTGTTTTTTTTTTTAAATATTTACCATAAAATTTAAAAAGATTCATGTCCTTGTAAAGATATTCGAAATTGATATACAGGGTTAGTCACGACCCGCCGAATTTCACAAGCGTATTCCTTGGCTCATTTCATGAAAATATGTCCATTACGACCATCCCCGAAAATGCATGTGTGCAAAATGGCAGCGGTTTGGAAATTTTCGGATTATTGGTCGGAGGGTAGTAGGGTAAAATTGCGAACTTCTGAACTAGTGGTCGGATTTTTTGTTTTTGGGCTTGTTAGAAAGGTCTTTGGGAGACCTTTCTCTTATATCACAAAAAGGTATACAACTGTATTTTTATACCCTTCACCACAGGTGGAAGGGAATATATAAGTTTGTCATTCCGTTTGTAATTTCTACTGATCTATTCTATTGATCTTAGACCCTATAAAGTACATATATTCTGGGTCCTTATGAAGAGCGAAGTTGATTTAACGATGTCTGTCTGTCCGTTTGTGTGTTGAAATGGGTTTTTCGAAGAACCCAGACATAATGAGGACTTGATTGTTATTTATTTCTGTAACATGTGATTAATTTCTGTTTGCTATTAAAAATCAGACAGATCGGTTAATAAATGGCTGAGATATTAGCAAAAAACCAGGACTACTTCTAATTTTTTCCCTAAAATCCCTTTGTTTAAAATGTATGTAGAATTTTACGCTTAACAAACACATCCATGTGTTAAAATTCTTTTCTTTTATCTCCACCTTTTATACACAAACAACACACATACAAAGATTTGTCATTTAAATAAAAACTAAACAAATCCCTAATGAACGAAGACTTTTATATATGTACCTCTATTGATGATGGTTTTGTGTGAGCTTTAATATCTCAGTTGTCTAGACACTATGTCAGAAATAATTTTTTCTCTAAGGCCGCGGGTTCGAATCCCGGTCAATTCACTTTTTTTTCTGTACTTTTTTTTTATTTTCTTAAGACTTTTTTTTTGTTTATTTTTTGCTTTTTTTAACATTTAATAACTAATTTATATAAAATTTTATATTAATAATTAAATAATCCATAAATAGGCTAAAAACATCAAAATTTTTATAAAAAGCTTCTGATACAAACAAAATACAAACGGTTTTATTTCTATTTTTTGTTCCGATTTAAAAGAATTTATAAAAAGATTCTTAAACTATTTTATTTCACATATATTAAGAAAATTTTATACATAATTTCCCTTTGAGTGCAACTATTTTAGGTCATAACTTATAATAATTTATAAAAAAAAAAATTATATACTATTTTCCTTCAAATTTTTAAAATTTAGCTAAAGAAATTAAAAATATTTTTAATAAAAATGCGAAATAAAATCCCAAATGCAAATTTGCCAGCTAAATCAAATGTTTTTGTAGAAATAAAACACATGAAATTCTTTTCTTTCACCTCTTCACCTTTTATACACAAACAAAAAACATTATTCTAGAGCTGTAATATGACCTATGGATACGTCTTATATAGCAAAAGATCGAATATCTTTAGTATCGGAAATATCGGTTCAGATTATGCCCAAAACATAATTTTTTTTTAAATTCCTATTTTCTGGAACCATAAATCTTCCCGAGTCCAAGTTTTATCACCAAACTAAATGGTTAATTTCCTCTTAAAGGCGTCCGTATATAAATCTGTCCATTCCATATATGTCCATATATAAACTTCAGTTTTTTCCCAACCATGGTGAAGGGTATATAAGATTCGGCATAGCCGAATTTAGCCGCACTTACTTGTTTTTTTTGCGAAAGAGTAGAGCAAATGATGTAAGATTTTTACAGTAAGTAGATATGACCACTGTATACCGTTTTCTTGCAAAAAGTGAAGATTAAAAAATTTTGAGTTAACACCCTTTACAGAAACGGTTCCCAAATGGGAAGAATTTTTTCCATAATTGTATTTAAAAAATCCAAAAATATATTGAATATAGTGAGATTTTAAAAACTTTTTTATAAAATATGTAAGAGCGATGTGAGCTTAAAAAGAAACTCTGATAAAAAAGTCAGGTAAATGTATATGGGGTATTACAATTGTTAGGACTTTTAAGACTCTGGAAATTTTTTGTTTAATTGAATACACTTTATTTTTTCTAAAAAATGAGTAGAGTCAATTTTTTATAGTAAAAAACCACAGATTCTTAAAAGCTTTTTCCAAAATTTTTATATGGAAAATATCTTAAATTCTGTCAATTCATTCCATTTTATTTATATATAAATGTTAGTGAAAACCGCTGCTTTAGAGGAACAGGTGCGATATAATGGTTTTTTTATTATCATAATATGATAACTATACTACATTAACATACGACCATGGTTGACACAATCATAATCCCAAAAATATATGATGCTCTTCAAATATGAATGCCCCAACCATGTTGTTTCCCTACGTGAAGTTGCGTTAGTAAGCCCTCGATATGTGTTGTTTATTCTAAGTTTAGTCTCTAATTTGTTCTGCAATACACGGTTCTAAATGTTTTTCTTTTCACAACCAGCTGTTGCTAGAGATTGTTTATTTTTAAGATGATACCATAAACAAAATTAAATTTTAACTTAAATTTTCAGTATTCGCCTTGGCAAAACAGTTGAAATTGAAGTTAGTTCGGTTGCCAATATACCATATTTGGTTTATACAATAGTCGGTCATGGAAGTTTAATACGCATTGAACATATACAAGTACCGTCAAATCAAAAAACATTCATCATTCAAATAACACCATCGATTGAGATGATACCACACGCCTATTTATATGTCCATTATGTCCAGAATGGTAACCTAAGATATGACGAAATGGAACTTAATTTTCCAATGGAATTTGAAAATCGGGTAAAACTGGAAATCAGAAATTGTCAAATTACATATTAAGTTTTAATATGAATTATTTTAGATTTCAGTAATTGCACCCACACAAGTGAGACCTGGTGAAGAGGTAACCATCACGTTAAAGGCACAACCTAAATCATATGTCAGTGTATTGGCAGTGGATCTAAGTGTTTGTTTATTAGATTGTAGTTACGATTTAAACAGATATAAAATTTTGGGTGATTTAAATGTGGATAAAACATACACGCCTATAGCAGCAATAATATATCCGGGTTTAACATCAGGTCTTATTACTTTAACCAATGCACATTATCCGTTTTCTCCATTGCTTGGTAAGTTAAAAACATATTCAATACATTTTGTGCACCCATGTAAAAATCAAAATATGTATGAACATACATGATCATGGGCAAGTATATTTTATTAAACATATAATTACAAATAATATCTTAATACCCTAACCGAGCACTAACAACGAAGGCTTTTGGCTCGTTGTAGCGTAAACAGACCAGAGCCTTTGGTGGGAATCGAACCCACGACCCCCGCACTAATAAGCTAACACGCTACCAACTAGCCTACCGGGGCGCTCAAATGCATGAGCATACATGGTCATATACGTGCATGCATGGTTTAATATATGACCATACATGATGTCAGATCGGCAATTTGAGAATATATGACCGTACATGAGGATATATGGCCGTATATTTTATATTATTCATGTAAGCTAATAAAATCATATATAACCATATACGTCCGTATACCATCAAATTTCAAATCCGAAGATCTATGATCATATATGATATCATGTATGGTCATATTGAACCATGCATGAACGTATATATCCATGTAAGATTATATACAAGCCCATGTAAGATTAGGTGTGATCACACAAATTTTGATTTTTAAATGGGTAATTAAAATTTTTAAATAATTAAATTAATCTTGTACAGACCTTTTTGATGTAAGCCCTGCAGGTGGGGTAAACTTACGGTTTCGCACAAAATTTCCAGAAACTTGGATATTTCAAAATTATGAAATGTAAGTTATCATTGAATTCAGAATTGGGAGTAAGTAAAAAGTATTTATTAACTACGGTTTTTAAGTAATGGTAAGGAAATGTTCATTAAATTCGTTAAAACAAAAAACTTTCCTTTTATTTAATATTTTTTTTTTGTTTGTTTTTATCAATGTTGGCTTATCACATTCCCATATAAATTTAAATTTATTTGTATGGGTACTAAATAAGCCAACGTACATTACTGTACAATAAGACATTTTGTTCAATAAATCTGCTCTGAAAAACAAAAAGTCAAACAAAGAAAAATTTTGTAATAAAAACTATATTTTTCTGTTTAGTGTGTCCATTATCATTTTTTACGTAATACCATATTTATTGACCCATCTCTGATTGAAAAAAATTATTAAATCATTAAACTTTAATTTCAGAAATAGCACCATCACCGAATTGACATTTAATATACCCGATACTATAACTACTTGGCGTATAACAGCATTTTCAAACAATGACATTACCGGATTTGGTATAGTCGATGGACCTAAAGATATAACTACCATACAACCATTTTTTATATCACTAAATCTACCCTACTCGGTGAAAAGGGGAGAAATTATTAATATACCCATAACATTATTCAATTATCTTAATCAATCTTTAGATACTGAGGTTATCATGTACAATAATAATGATGAATTTTTTTTCATGGAATCTACAATACAGGGTGCAGAAAAATCTCTAGATGATCAACAACAAATAAAACATGTCAATGTTCCCTTCGATGGTGGTAAAACTGTATCATTTCTTATAAATCCCAAACAGGTGGGAGATATTAATCTTCGCATATCGGCCACTAATTCTTTATATTCCGATGCTATACAACAAAAACTTAAAGTTGAACCAAATGGTGTGACCAAATTTCAGAATCGTGCATTATTTTTAGGTATACCTTATGGTGAAAAATTTGCATCATCTTTATCGATTGATATTCCCCAGGATAGAGTACCTGATTCGGAATATATAACATTTTCGGTGGGTGGCGATTTTGTAGTACCATCATTAGAAAATCTCAACGATTTGGTACAAATGCCCACCGGTTGTGGTGAACAAAGTATGATTAATTTTGCTCCCAATATATTAATATTACAATATCTTAAGGCAAATAGAAAATTTTCCCTGGAAAAGGATTTGGTTAGTAAAATTAGATCATATATTGATATTGGTTATCAACAACAATTGTCATTTCGTCATAAAAATGGCGGCTATAGTGTATTTGGTGAGAAATCCGATGAAGAGGCCAGTACTTGGCTTAGCGCATATGTCATGCGTTTCTTTATAAAAGCTTCGAAATATACATCAATTGAAGTGAGAATAATTGAGTCTGGTTTGGAGTATTTAGCTAAACAACAGAAAATTAATGGTGAATTTGATTCTACCGGTTATTTGGTTGAGCCAGCTTATCGCAATAAATATAGTTACACTGCCTTTGTATTGTTGACATTTTTGGAAGATACTGTAAGTATTTTTTACATAATAATATACTAAACTAACTTAAAAGTCCGATACTTTGTCACCGGATTATACAAGCAAAAACAAAAAAACAAAAATAGGGTCCCAATTGGGTCCTAAGCATTTACAGATAAGAAACGATGTCATCAACGTTAGGTCAGACAGATTTGATGCCACCCAGGGTGACCCTCCGGTACCCCACATAACCTGCAGTTATCGATCTCCAGTCTTTCCGTTCTGTTGGCAAAAATCACAGTCCCTCTGGGGCCTGTGTTTCTTCGTCTTAGGATCGTTTGATCTCCACATAATTTTCGACACATAACACCTTTCGATATTAATCCAAGCCGCCTAATTTCTGCCCATTATAGTGGAGTCTGCATCCCGTTTTATAAACTGGGGTGGCACATGAATATTTTAGAAGCCAGGGGGGATACTTTTTCCTCTTTTTGCTCCTCCAGGCCCTTAAGAGAGAAATTTTACCCCTTTTTTCCCTTCCGCAATGAAATTTACAAAAATTCTGCCGTAGCGGGTGTCTGCACTGGAGAAAGATCCACCATATAAAATTTTAAGTTCTTAGCTAGGGCGGCTAGGGATGGCCAATGATCAGTCGGTCAGTGAGCCAATAAGTACCATTAATCTTCTATATATAAATATTTTATTATCATTTTGCTGATATTATATGAAGAATTTATTTTAAATGTGAAATTTACTCACTGTGTGAAAGGTTGCAGGGCCTTTTTAAGGGACACTGGGTCTAAACATTGACCGATTGCAAACAAAATTACTGGGTTGTTCTTTGTCATAAAAATATATTTATATTTGCAAACTGTGACGCGGAAATAAACATAATAGCCAAGTTTTACAAACGAACATCGCCAAGTGGACTTTCCGTTTGAAACATGTCAAAATATAGGTCCAAGTCCCTTTGAAGTATATACCCAGCGGGAAAAAAGCGGTCAGTTGGAAATTGGGATCTGTCCGTGATAGATAAAACCACGACCGGTTTCAAAAATACACATCACGAGGTAGGTGGAAATAGGTCCGGTTCCTGAAGTACCTACACGCAGAGAAAAAACATGGTTGCAATATGATCACTGCTAATATATTGTTCTTGCTGCAATCGGATATGGTTGTTACAACCAAGTAATTGGTTTTCTAACCATTAACATGGTCACTACCATCATTATTTAGTAAATATTTTACTATTTTATTATTGGCAACTTCTATTTTATATCATGATTGGCTGTAACCATACTGTGGTAACAAAAATTCTGACTATGAAAAAAATATGATAATACGATAAAATGTTGTCAACAATCAATAAATAATTATACAATCAAAGAAAAAAAAAAAGTTCTCAAAGTCTATGATTTTTTCCTTAATAATTTTTCTTTAAAAAGTCCTTAATATTAAGTTTTTTTAGAAAAAACATTTCTAAAGGAATTATTCTTAAATTTAAAGAGCTTTTTCATAGTTTCTAAGAACTTTTCCTTTAAGAAATTTTCTTAGATTATGGATCATATAATCATAATATAGTTATGAGGGACCATAATATGATACCATTTTGAGCATACTATGATTACGTGCGATCATATTATGATAAATTTAATATTAAATGTTTATTTAGGACCATAATATGGTAATTTTTGAGTCATAATATAACTGTAGGGACCATATTATGGTAAAAATATGGTAATTTTATTATCATAATATAATAACCATAATAAAGTACGATTATGGTTGGCACAAGCATAAACCCAAAAATATATGATGCTCTTCGAATATGATTGACCCAACTATGTTTTTCTTTGCGTGTACCACGTGAACGGCTTAAAATTCTGTATCACGTAATGGGTCTGCATGTACCAGTCCTTTGGTAGCTGAAAAAAGGATCGATGTAAAAAGTCTCTATCGCGTATTGAGTAGTACTAATATTGTACTAGGTGAAAACAGTACCGGTTCTAAAAAATCCTACCACTTGATCGGTTTAAAAGCCTCTATAACATGATGGGTTCGAAAGTACGAGTCCTGTGATACATTCTTTGGTGTTAGTTGTGTGGAATGTTCTTTAAGACCAATCCTGTGACATATCACAGAGTGAAATTGACCCCCTCCTAGGACAAGCTCATGTTCAAGTGACCGGTGCTTTTCATATAAAAACCGGTCAATTTCACAATAAACCGGTCACGTGACGTGTCCTGGAATTGGTCCATTTCCCGCAGGGTATAGCGTAATCCTCATGCAAGTTAAAGTCGATCAATCAATGCCCGTCTGTCAGTTGGAGTACCTTATTTTTACTGAAATTTTTTGATATCCTCCCGAGCAGTTTGGTATTCAAAGTCATGATTGAAAATGTAAAGGTACTTCAAAATTTTCCATAAAAAATTATATATTAAAGTACAATTTTTTAGTGTCCGGAGAATAAAACATCCTATCATATTTTTTCACCTGACTCCTACAAATGAATAATAATTCATATCCACCTCAATTTTTTCTCTACAAATTTTATTCACCTTATAAAATTACCATAAAAATTGTTATTATACCTCCAACACATAGTGCTGTAGGCTTTAAAATTAGTAAAATATGTTTATTCAACGTATGATTGTTTTTTTTTTTTCACAGAAATACGCAATGAAATATCAGAATATTATACAGAAAGGTCTAGAGTTTTTAAACTCCAATCTAGACGATGTTGAAGATATCTACTCACTCTCCGTATTAGCAGCTACACTACAAATGGCAAAACATCCTAATGCCAAAAAAGTAATTGATAAACTAAAATTACACAAGATAGAAGAGAAAAATGGTCTTATATGGTGGTCTGAAAATGATAAGAATCGTGGAAAAGATGTGGAAATTACAGCTTATGTTTTAATGGCTCTTCTAGATACACCCGGAGATCATTTGCCAATACTGAAATGGTTGGTAGAACAGCGTAATGCACAAGGTGGCTTTAAGTCAACGCACGATACTGTTGTAGGTCTGCAAGCCTTAGTAAAGTTTTCTGAAAAATATAACAATTTGAAAGATGTGAATTTAAGAATAACATATACCGCTCAAGATCTAAATGGGTTAGAAGTTAAAAATAACGCATTTACAGTGCAACCTTATAATGTGTTAATGTTACAAAAACATGAGGTAATTTAAAACGTATCCCAATTATTAGTCAATATATTTATAATATCTTCATTTAATTGTAGTTATCAAAATCTACTCGACAAGTTAATTTTGAATTATCTGGAATTGGCCCATCCTTATTGCAAATCTCCTGTCAATACAATGTCAACCATGAACAACAATTTCAACATTTTCTTATTAGCCCTAAGGCCGAACTACCTAATTCATATGAAATGAATTTAGAAATATGTTTCAGTTACCAAGCAAATTTTTCATCCTTAAATGATGTCACTAATATGGTGATAATGGAAGCAAATTTACCTTCGGGTTATAGATCAGATGCTGAATTTAGTTTAATCGATAATGAATTAATACAAAGAATTGAATCGAAAAATTCTGAATCAACAATTGTATTATATTTTGGAAATTTATCTGCTAACATTAATCATTGTTTAAATATTGTCGCAGATAAAACAAATGATGTAATCGGTATTAAGCCAGCTGCTATAATAATGTATGATTATTATAATTTAAGTCGTTCGAATACACAATTTTATAATATACAGCAATAGTTGAGAAATATAAAAAAGGTTATATATGCAAAATAAATTATAAATACCGTTATTTTCATTAACACAGAGAAAACAAATTCATTGTGGTAACCCAAAATAAAAAAATTATCTGGTGCAGTATTTAGTTATAACGAATTTCCTATTCATTAATATCTGCTGTAACATTTATCTGATCTTATATATATCAAATTAGATCCAGTAATATATTTGTGGATTTGGTCCCAAAAATAGCAGATCATATTAGATCCAGCATAATATTTGGGGATTTTTATAGGAATTTTTGAAACAAAGATCATATAATATCATAATATGTATCTAGATTATTATAAACTAATTATGTCTTATATCCTTTTAAAAAATTTCTAGGTAGGTTAAAATTTGAATTTGATTGCAAATATTGTACCATATACAATTATATCTTATACCAAATTTAAAAATATTTCTTAAATTGGAACATATATTAAATCATATATAATTATATATCATACCATATTTAAAATATTTTTGATAATCGACCAAATATATGGTTCTGTATGAGCCATATATAAGTAAAGATGGTCCCGTGTAAACTACACTCAGAAAAAAAAGTTAGTAGAAAAATTTCTAAACGGTTTTCAATCCCACTTTACTATTTTTTTTACTAATTTTTAGTAAAAAAAATTATTATTTAGCAAATCTTTTTGCTATTTACATTTTACAAATTACAGAGTTTTTACAGAATATCTACAAATTTTCGTTGCTAATTTCAGAAATCATTTTACAAATTTTTGAAAACCGATTTGCTAAAATTAGCAACAAAAATTACTAATTTTAAAAAAGTGGATATTGATGGAAATGTTATTTCTAATAATTTAAACTTATACATACAAACTTAAATTGCCCTAAAATGTTACATAGGATTAAAAAAGGGGTCGGAAGTGAAGATACCGACTTATCTAAAAATAGGACATCCACTTAAAATAGCACTAAAGTTTTTTTATTTCTAAAAATCAGCCCTAACAACAATTTAAATTTCACCTTAAAAGTAAAAAAAAATTGACTAAAATATTTTTCAAAACAGAAATTACCAAATTAAAACAAAATGATAAATTCGTTTTATGTTTTAAGAATTTTTGATGGTTGATAAATGACCCATTTTTAGTTTTTGTCGTATTTGGCCCATTTTTTTAACCGATTTGTATCGACAGATGATATTTGTTGTTTTTACACAATACTAACTATTTGAATCAATATTGTCTCAGAGCCAATAGAATCACCACAAATTCATAAAAAATATATATTTTTGCATAATTTTTGGAACGACATGGGCCATTCCTTTAACTTTTAGAAACATCGAGATATTTGGAATTGGTTCACTTTATATATTACAGGATACTGATACACTTTGGGACATATGTTTTTCTCAGTTTTGAAAATTTTTTATTCGCATTGAAATTCAAGTAATTTTTATTTGATTTGATTTTTATTGATTTTTTCTCCTGATTCCAAATTTGGTCTCCGAAATTTTCAATCTTTTTACAATTTTGAAAATTTGTATAAAAAGGATAACACAAATAAGTTAAAATAAATAAATTTGACACTACTCTAAACTAGTTTTCACTAGTTCCTTTTCACTTACATGATAATTTGTTTTATTAAACCCTTTTAATTCATAAATTAATAAAATAAATTTTTATAGAATAAATTATTCAGTTTAATTTCTTTGACCTTTTTAATATAAATTCGAGGTAATAAGTAGTCAAGCTCAAGGTCTATTTTATACAAAATTATATATTTTTCATCCAATATTTCGCTATCTCAATGGAAGAAGCTATCCATTGAGATAGCGAAATATTGGATGAAAAATAAACTACTACTTATTACCTGTAATTTTTATAGAATATATGGTAATGCATACTATGTATTTATATATGATAATATATTATCAGATAAGGCTATATATGATTTTATCTAAACTTTTTTACTCGGGAACGAAATTTTTCAGTTCATTTTCTTTATTTGAGTCTGTCGAAAATTAGAACATTTTCTAAAAAAAACGAGAGCTGCTTTCAAAATAAATTCAATATTAAACTTATATTTATCGAATTTTTTCGTAAAATTTAAGAACAAATTTTGACAGCACCGCCAGGCTATTTTTCTGTTTGGTTTGACCTTTATTATAAACTAAAAATATTGTTTATTATAAGAGATTTTGTTTTTAGAAATCATTTTGAGATTGGGGTTGACTATTTACTGCTCAAGAGGGTGAGTCGATAAAAAAACTTGCACCGGTCACTCCCTAGAATTAAAGATAGTGCGAAGACGTCTCAAAAATTTTTTTTGCCACGCCCCTTAACCCCGCGCTTTTAGTTTTTTGTTTCCTGTGCCTCTATTTATAGTCTGATCGCAACATGTTATATATATCATTGTTCTTAGAATGACAACAGCTACATTTTCTAATTTGATCACTTTTGACTCCGACTGTCAAGTTCTAGAAGTGACTTCTGGAACCTCGGTTTCTGCCCCGCCTAATTTAATTTTTTTTCTAAACTATAAAAAAGTTTTTTAAATTCCATGAAATTTTGTCTTTTACAGTATATATTTTTATTCATAAACAAAAAAGTTACAGAAGTTTAAAAAAAAATCAATTTGACTCTTTATGCCAACATTCGTTAACAATAAGCTTTGGTCTTTAGTGACACTTGTGTGCTTTACTGTTGTGTCTATTTTATAAGATGATATATCACACGTTACGATCGGATTTTAAATAGAGGCACAGGAAACAAAAAACCAAAAGCGCGGGGTCAAGGGGCGTGGCGAAAAAAATTTTTTTGAGATCGTCTTCACATTATCTTAAATTCTAGGGGGTGACCGGCACATTTTTTTTTGTATGGAGTCATCAAATGTTTTGTTCGTCATTTATGACATGAGTTCATACTACATTATTTTCGTTTGTAAATGGTTAAAATTTATTGTATATTTTTCTTTTTGCACTATTGCAAAAACTTCCAGAAATTTTAAATTGCGAAAAATCTGGTATACGTAAACTTCAGTGTCGAACCCCGTTTTGAAGGGTCAGCTCATTTTAACAAGATATTTAGATTTTAAGTTTGTATTGACATAAAAAATTTTGTGATTATATTTTAACGAAAAGACTACGTAACTTGTTTTTCAATGACTTAATTAATTGTTTTTTTTTCACTTATTTACTATTTATTACTATAATTTTTTAATTAATCTAAAAGGTAAAGAGTTAAATTTATATGTAGTTCAAAAAATAATGATACCACAATATTAATTCGAGTTAAAGTACACCCATACGTATACGTAATATTATTGTAACAGATTTCAATGACTTATTTTCAGAACAAAATTTTGATTTTTTTTATTGCAAACGAAAAAAATATTATTAACTAGTAAATAAGTAAAAGAATTTATAAATAAAGTCATTGCAAAAGAGTTTTCGAATTCTTTTAAGTAAAATTTTATAAAAAAATTGTTTGAATCAATACAAAATTAAAATCTAAACATCTTGTTAAAATTACCTGAGACTTGAAAACGGTGTTCGCCACAGAATTCTACGCACAAAATTAAGTTTACGTGTCTCGGAGTTTTCGTGCGTCATTTCAAAAGTTAAAATTTTACTTACGCTTTATATGCATACAAGCATTTTATTGAACATTTAAGCTACGTATGCTGATTTTATAAATTCGAGGGCGGATCAATAAGTCCGTGACCTTTCGAACTTCCCTCGTAGTTATATGAAATGCAACACTGCTCCCATCAAGTACCACCTGTTAATAGTGCAAGTTCCGTCATTTACTTTGCGTTTAACAGCTGTTCAAAACATACAACCTCGTGGATTTTTTTAAAAATGGAAAAAAGTGAATTTCGAGTGCTCATTAAACATTATGTTTTGCGAAAAAAAACCATCAATCAAACCTTGGAAAAGCTTGATAAATACTATGGGGACTCTGCACCATCGATTTCAATTGTAAAAAAGTGGTTTACTGACTTTCGTTGTGGTCGCACAAGTACAAATGACGCTGAACGTTCTGGACGGCCAATTGAGGTCAATACACCCAAAAATGTCGAAAAAATCCACGATATGGTGTTGGCCGATCGAAGAGCAAAAGTGCGTGAGATTGTTGATGCCAAAGGGATTACATATGGCAGTGTGGTTTCGATTTTAAATGATCAGTTTGATTTAACAAAGCTGTCTACAAGATGGGTGCCGCGTTGACTATAATGCACGGGTGAACACGTGTGTAGTCTCAATGTCAATGTTGAGCTACGAATTGGTACCTCATCCGCCATATTCTCCGAATTTAGCCCAAAGTGACTATTTCCATTTCCAAACCTAAAGGAATGGCTCGGTGGAAAGATATTTGGCTCTATTTTTTGGAAGGGATACAAAAATTAGAGAAACGATGGACTAAGTGTATTGGGCTAAATTAGAGTATGTTGAAAAATATATTTTTTTTTTTGCAAAAAAAACTCTCTCTGTTTTTATACCTACGTACGTCACATTTATACAACCTGGTAACCCTATCCCAGGTTACAAATTATTATGCACATGTTTTGCTTTATATAGCTACTAAAGAATATGTCTACTAAGAAGTGGACATTTAAATTACCTTTCTCCTTAAAATAAGTGATACTGGAAGATGTGGTTTTAATAAACTATGGCTGAAAAGTTGGAATCACAAGAATTGGACTATTTTCAAGTGAAATGTTATTAAAATTACTTTTTTTATATTAACGTATTTAACCGCAATAAATAAATTTATATTCTAAAAACGAATTATCAAAAACTTTTTTTTATTGTTAAGATTAAGAAACTACCTGAACTGAATTGAAAGAAAATAAAAAAAGAAATACTATAAATTACAGTACGAATAATATAATTAATTTAGTTTTACTACCAACGGGGTGTTAGTAATATCGTTTGAAAGAAAATGCGTTTAGTTTGGTTACTAGCTACCCTAGTGGTGTGCGCTACTGCCGCAAGTTTAAAAAATCCATCAGCCGTGAATGACAGCAAAAAAATTCGTTATGATAATTACAAAGTCTACAAATTAAACATTACAAATAAGACACAACTATCAGTAATTGAATTAATTCAAGATATAAGTGTAAAGGTAAAATAAGAATTTTACAAGTTGTCTTAATCAGAAATGAAGAACTAAACAAAGTAAAATATTAAATCGAAAATTTACTAAATTAACTGTGCTTTTTAAATAGAAATGAAGATGGTTGGAGTTTCATAATTTCAACAAGACAGTCGTTTTCAAAAATCCAACTCCAGTATGAGAAAATCTAATTCATAAAATAAAACTTAAATACTCACGAGTTTCGTTATGGAAATCTGCAGGTGTTTCCATAGAAAAAAAATTTTAAAATGCAAGACCTATAAAGAAACTTTCACAGAATATTTAAGATTTCCTCAAAGTTTGGTAAATTTTCTATAGAAATATTTTCTTAAGACCTAAAAATTGAGAAATACTTAAATACTGAAAAAATCGATCAATAAAGTATTTACAAAACGTACTAAAAAATATGACTCACACAGGAACATTTTTTTCACACACTACTAACTCAGATTAGTATAAATTTTATTCACGCGCATTTCCTGCCACTTGCTCATCTCTAGCTTATACATACAATAAAAATATTCAAAATTTTAGAGAGTGAATTGGCTCCTCGTGAATGATTCGTGGACTCTCAATGCGCCAGGAGCGCAAATTTTGTTTGTTTACGTATCGATTCAGATGGAAATGAATCTCGTCGCTCTTGATAAATTTAGACAGAAATCCATTCGCATAGTCACTAGTATTCCGCGCTCTGTAGAATTATAGTCTTCTACCGACGTGTATTATGTATTAGAGACGTGCATTATTACACTAAAAAGTATTGTACAATGTAGTATAATTGATAAATACCTTGTATATGTTGTGCAAACGAGAAGTTGTAAAGTAAATGTTGTGCTGTTGTCAAACAGATGGTTGTAGATGTTGTGTCGTTCTGGTTTGATCACTCTACACAGAACATCGCATGTTCGTTCTACTATGTTGTATTGGGAACTACAAAACATGCATTCATTTCTCTCTCTCATATACGCAAATACTTATTGTACTTATAGTGTGCTTATTTTTATTTATTTTTATGTTATTTTAAAATGAATACCTTTGAAAAATTAGTATTTTTTACTATTCACCTTTCCTGGTATAAATACAAAATTTTTCCATCCCAAAAACAAATAAATTTGTCTTTTTATTCTATTTTACTGCAGTCAGACAAAAATAGTATTCCACAAATACTCACTACATCTGTTCGAAACGATATACTACTTTGTATTGTGCAACATGTATGTAGTATTGTAAGTTGATACAACTCAACTACACACAACCTACGAGAGTAGAGCACAACATCTACAAATACAACATAAATGAAAACAGGCACTCAAACTTACTCAAAAAAGAAATCATGGCCAACTTGTACGATGTTGTGTACCAATGCACGTGTAATATACACGTGCATTGGTACACAACATCGTATCTGCTTACTTTACAAATTTTAAAACAAAACCGGTATTTGCATAAGATATAACATATTCCGATAGGGTAAATCATTTTGAGCCACCTTGTAGTTTTGATAGTTGATTTGAATGATTTATTTTAAAAAGCAATATTTATAAAACTACTAGTGTATCGGAATTAAAAAATTTAAAAAGTGGAACTATCGTTTTATGAAAATTGGCTCATATCTAAAAAACTTAAAGAAATAGTGTAAAACGGGCTTAAATTTTGACTTAGCTTAGCTTTACCTCATTTAAGTAAAAAGGTCATCTCCATTCATAAATTTACCTTGGCGGTCAAATTTTTTTAAAGAAAATTTTTTTTAAACAACTTCCATTTTATTAACCCTTAAATGCATGAGGTCAGCCACCTGTTTTCTTGTTTATATTGTTTGATGATGAAAAAAGGCACCATGCATGCACCGAAAACTACGTGAGTTAGAGCAAAACAAATAATAGACCGGGGATGTTCCAAAAAACTGTAGTTTTACTATTTTTTTTTTGTTGAATTTTAATTTGTTTAATTGAACAAAAATTGCGTTAAAATTAACTAATCTGATTATAAGTCAATAAATAAAAATAAATTTGGTAAAATTAACAAACTTTGCTGTTGTGTCAACATACACATTACTTTGAGTGTACAATAATCTAAAAAGTTCTTTCAAGGTTCGCGATCGGTAAAATGTAGTCCGTATTATGACCAAGTGGTGCACCCAACGAACTATAGTACTGTGCACCAAGAGCATTGCTCAGCTCCTGCATCTCCGTCTGTCTGTGAGCTGACTTCGCCGGCGATCTCCTTATATATTTATATATTCATCGACGTATTGTTGATTATCTACCTGCGGGAAAAAGGGGACAGTTGTAAATTAGGACCTGTCCCGTCATAGGTGAAAACTGTACCGGTTCCGAAAATACATATAACGAGATATGTTAAAAAGGGTTCCTAAGGTACCTACCACGTGACCTGTTTAAAAGTCAAGACATGTTCTTTTAGAGTAGTCCTGTGACATGTCATAGAGAGCAATTGACCCTCTCCTATGACAAGTCCATGTTAACGGTCACTTTCTATCCTAACGAACCTGTCACGGGATGTGTCCTGAGATAGGTCTTTTCCCGCAGGGCTCCTAACCTTTGGAATATATCAAAACGGGAGGTGCCCTTGCACATAAGTGATGTCGCATATGTACGACTGACTTCGTGTTCACCGCCCTTTAGCACTCCAATGATTCATAGACACCACCACATTCTTAGTATAAAAAATACATAAGGCCACTTTATCCTCTCCTAATTCAGGCAAGTTTAGTGTCTACAATGCACCCGGGTACGTTGCATCCAACGAAAGTTAATAACTGACTTTATCGAGTTTAGAGAGACCAAACTCACTTTATTTCCTTAACATTAAAACAATTGTACTTATTCGTCGAGTAACTCTGTCAGTTTTAACGTTATATACAAAATTTTAAATTTAGCTTCTTACTATTTTTTTTAATACAGTTAAACTTGTTTAATATCAACTTGAATAAGACGAATTCTCATTTAATACGAACTAATGTGAAAGTCTCATATAATATTTCATTTTTTAATACGAATTTGTATTTTGACAATTTTTGAACTGAACAATCTGAATTTTTTACTCAAATGTAGCACAAATAGTTTACTTATCCAGGAGCGTCCCGGTAGGCTAGTTGGTGGCATGCTAGCTTATCAGTGCAAGGGTCGTGGGTTCAATTGCCACCAGAGGCTCTGGTCTGTTTTCGCTACAACGAGCCTTTGTTGCTAGTGCTCGGTTAGGGTATTAGGATATAATTTGTAATAATATGATTAATATAAGTAAAAATAAAAAAAGAAAATCCAGGAAAAAAAAGACCTAACCAAGTAATGGGTCTTAGAATGAGCACTAAAAAGCTGAAGTTAGCCTGATAAGCTCATTATTTTAACAAAGGGATGTCATTGGAGGAAACTAGTTGCTTCCAAGCTTACGAGTAGAGAGTAAAATAACTAGATATAACTATACCTAGTTATTTTAAAACACATTACTAGTAAATCATTATTTCCATTTTGAAAGTAATGCAGTACGCAAGGAGCTGTATAATACATTATTAGTAACTCATTATTTTCATTTTAGAAGTAATGCAGTGGGCAGGGGTAGGCCATTATTGGTAAAGCAAAAACCAATGAGCTGCTATTATTAAATTGTTCCTGGGTAGGAAATCCAATGAAAGAATTTTAATTTACATAGAAAAATTTTCAAAATTTAAACTTGCAATATTTATTTTCTTCTTAGAGTTTAAGAGATTGTTGAAAAGCATTAAAGGGTTTAAAGTGGTAAATATAAAAATGTCTTCTAAAATTTATAATTTTTTAAGCGCATGAATATAAGTTATTTATTCATGTTATGCTGGAAAAAGTTTTCAAAACCCAATAGATTTCTTCAAGAGTTTGCCAAAACAAAATAATATAAGAAATTATGAAAATTGGTTAAAGTATTTAAAAAATTTTTATCATAATCAGTGTGTTCATTTACTCGAAATTCTTACTACTTTTACTATTTATTCTTATTGAAATTTTTTAGCTGTACGAAAAATAGTAAATTTTAGTATGTTAGCGAACAGGCTAACTATTTGTACCATAATTGGAAAGTTTTGTTTTGAAATTTTTTTTGCTGTAGTAAATTGTAGTAAGTAAACGAAAAGATAAACATGTAAACCTACTTAAAATTCTTACTATTTTTACTATTATTTAAATTAAAAATTTTTAATTGTAGTAAAAGTAGTAAATTGTAGTAAGTTAAGAAATTTTCGATATAAAATATTCACTTTTGTTTTTAATTTGCATTAAAAAACCTACTTAATTCAGATAATAATTTTACTATTTCTTGGTTACAGTATAACATTTGGAAGGATTATGATGAAGCCAGCAAAGAAATTCATATAATGGTTGAACCAGAAGAAAATGCAAAGTTCATAAAATTACTTAAGGTTTATGGTTTCGAAAGTGAACTATTGATTAATAATGTTCAAGCGTAAGTACAAATACATATTTTAGTAGATATCAACAAAATAACTTTTAAAAAAACCACAATTAAACCATAAATCTTAATTCTACATCAATGGGAATAAAGATAAAAACTTTTAAAGTGTTTCCCAATTAAATAATAAACACCTAGTAATTAATTGCTGTTATATTTTTTAATAATTATTATTATTATTTAGTCTTATCGATGTAGAACAGCAAGCTTCTGAATTATCAGCTGATAACAATGAATTCGGCTGGACACGTTATTATGAATTGCATGAAATTGAACAGTGGTTAGATGGAATTTTAGCTGCTTATCCTAATGTGACTGAAGGTTTTGAAATTGGCAAATCCTATGAAGGTCGTACCATACGCGGTATTAAGATATCCCATAAGTCTGGTAATCCTGGTATTTTTATTGAATCCAACATTCATGCTCGTGAATGGATAACTTCGGCAACTGCTACTTGGTTTATCAATCAACTGTTAACTTCTACGGAGGCTGGTGTTAGAAATTTGGCTGATAATTATGATTGGTATATTATTCCCGTGTTTAATGTTGATGGTTTTGAATATTCTCATAAAACTGTAAGTTTTTGTGGTTGAAAGAAATTTAAAAATTTCAATAACCAATATTATATTTATACTCTAGGATCGTATGTGGCGTAAAACTCGTCAACCAGTTAGCACTAACAATTGCATTGGTGCTGATGCTAATCGTAATTTCGACTCACATTGGATGGTAAATGGTGGTGCTTCTGATAATCCCTGCTCTGAAACTTTTGCTGGTACTGCACCATTCTCCGAACCCGAAGCAGTGGCATTAGCTGCCTTTGTTACCTCCATTAAGGATAAAATTAGTATTTACCTCTCCTTCCATTCTTATGGTCAATATTTGCTATCCCCTTATGGTCATACAAAAGAAGAATTCCCGGAAAATTATAATGATCTTGTAAGCATTGGTGAAGCTTTCTATAATGCTATTTATAATTTACCATATAAAACTGCTTATCGTTATGGATCTACTTCAACGGTGTTGTGTAAGTTTAGACAGCCTGTCTTAATTAAAAAATATTTCTTAATCATTTTTTTCTTTAATATTATTTTCAGATGTTGCTTCTGGTTCTTCTGTCGATTGGGTTTTCAATACCTTAGATGTTAAGGTTGGTTTTACCATTGAATATCGTGATCAGGGTCGTTATGGTTTTGTCTTACCTCCTGTACAAATTTTACCCAATTGTGAAGAACTTATGGCCGGTATGCAAGCTTTAGTTACTAAATCCAAAGATTTGGGTTATATATAAATGAATGTTTTATTTTAAAAGCATTTACATATGTTATTATTGATTGTTATTAAAATATTTTATATACGAAGAAAGTAAATTATCGATTTTATATCCTTGGGTTGTGGAACACAACAATTTTGAAGCTCCTATCATATTTCCAAAACGTATGTGAAAGTAAGTGTTTCCGGAACTCCAAAAACTCAACTCGCTATAGTTATAGGATTGTAAAGTATTCTAGAAATATAAAAAAAAAAATAATAAGTGTTCAACTTTTGTTTACAGAATTTGAAGTTTTTTAAAGCATAATAAGTTTTTCGGATAATTTTTTGCGATAATCTTTTATACAAATTTATTATGACAGATTATTACTTATCTTGTGATATTTTATATTTATTTCTTATATAAACACTTCACTTTCTCAGTAGATATGTTACGTTTTCAGGTCTTTCAGGTTCCAGTAAAATTTTTTACTACGTTTAAAAGTAAATTTAAAGGCATTAGGGTTTTGACTTATTTTTTTTTTTTAGAAATATAACTAAATTTAACCCATTCCAGTCAATCCCGATACCCATCTCTAACAAAAAAAATACGAATAGAATGATGCAAGGTTTAAACGAAAGTAATGTAGGTCTCGTATGAGCTTAAATGTTTCTTATTTGTAACTAATATTTCGACTTAACTTCCCGATTACCTTATAAATGATATTTAGGAAATACAGGGTGGCGCAAAAATAATCTTCCGATGTTTTTTGGCTGTAATTTAAAAAAAATGAAAAACTTTGATTCTTCTTGTGGATTATTTTTATTTGGTCTTTTAATTTTTTTTACATCAAGTCGAGAATATGATGTCATGTAAATGGCCGCCGCCACAGTTGATTGTCATTTGAGCCCTTTTTATGGCATTTTCCATCACTTTGGCCAAAACTTCCGGCGATATGTCCTCACATTCTTGAGGGATATTGTCTTTAAGAGCTGCAAGAGTCTGAGGCTTGTTGACATAAACTCGCGACTTCAAAAAGCCCCACAAAAACCCCCACATGTTTTCCAATCCCAATTCATCATTGCTCTGTAGCGCTCACCATTCACAGTAACCGTTTGGCCCGCGACGTCTTCTAAGAAAACAGGTCCGATGAGTCCTCCAGCGAAAACAGCACACCATACAGTTACTTTGAGCGGGTCTAATGGCACTTCGTGGGTTACACGCGGATTTTCAGTGCCCCAGAAGCGTAAATTTTGCTTATTTACGTACCCGCTAAGATGGAAATGGGCCTCATCAAAAAAGAATTCTGGCATTATTTATAAATTATTACAATCTCTGCCATTAGGTTGATTTATATAGTGTACATTGACCTTAATTGTGTGTATTTAATTATTATTAGTTAAAAAAACAAAAAAATAGTAAATAAATTGAACATTTGTTTATTTAAATTTTAATTAAAACGTACTTTAAGCTGTCCCGCAGAAGTTTATTTATTCTATTTGGCAGAAGTGAAGTGTTTAATAATAAAAAAAACTGATTTTATATTTTTTATTAAAGTCTTAAGAATTGATAATAGTAGTTCTTTGCTATTTCATTTTTATTTTTTTTTCTAAAAATAGGCCGTATTAAGGTCTTCATGTTTCTTTGAAATTGTTGTTGCTAAACAACACCCTAATGTACGTGCGTCGTTTGAAAAATAACGTATAAGAAATATTTAATTGTTTTATTAATTAAAATTAATCATACGACATGTGCTATGTTACAACAAAACAATTAATTTACAGTGTTGTCACTAGTAAAACAAAAGTTTATACAGCTGTAGACCAAAAATTACCAAACAAAATTTTAATTGATTTATATATATTTTCAGTACAATGATTATTTTTTATATACAGTTTTTGTACATGGGGGAAATCGATGTACCTTGAACCGTTTTTATTTCAAACGCCTGTAACTTCGGCAAAAAGACATAAGAGTTCAGCAAAAGCAATAATATTTGTTAATACAAAAGCATAAATGTGCTAAATAACTTTCTTAGTTTTGCAAAAATATTGATTTAAAAAAAAAATAAAACAAATAAACGTATAGAGGTTTGTTAGTTAAAATACGCCAACTGTGAAAAAAAATATATAAAAATCGCTTATGTAAAATGTTAATCTTAGATGTGTCTTCGATTCTACAGATTTTTATATTTTTGATTACGTTTTGCTTTTTAGCAGTTTTTTATTAATTCTAGCGATTTTTAAATTTTAACGATTTTCTATTCTAACGATTTATTTTCGTATTTTGGGGCTTTTTTTTGTGTTTTTTTTTTATTTTGATATTTAATAATTTAAAATTTTATAAATTTTTTCTTGCCAGATATTTTTTGACATTATCAATTGTGACAAATTTTTTAAAAAATTACAATATGTTTTAAATTTCAATGATTTTTTTAACTTTTAGCAAGTGTTTTTTTTATTTTGGCGAGTTTTATTAAATTTTATCGATTTTTTCTGTTGATTTATTTTCAGAAATTTTGTTCGATTTTGGTTAATTATTAATTTTATTGACTTTTATAAATTTTAGCGATTTTCCTTAAATTTCAGTAATTTTTACAATAAATTATGCCGTTTTTTCACTTTTTGCGTTTTTTGAAACTTTTTGCGATTTTTTTCTATCGGATTTTCCAATAAGGACTTGCCAACTTTTTTTTTTTTAAATAAAACGCAATCTATTTGAGATATATCCAAAACTTTATGATCGACTTGAATACAGTTCTTCCAACGTCGTCGGCTTGTTCGCATATACCAATGAATTGACGGCCAACTGACTGAGATAACACGCTCACCAAACTTACTCTTCAATAAATCGATTGAAACGTGTGATGTATGGTTTGTGGCACCGTCCTGTTGAAACAACATTTCGTCCAGGTCCATATTTTTCAACTTGGGCCAAAAATAATCGGTAATCATGGCGCGAATAGGGCCCAATGACGCCGCCGGCATGCAAACCGCACCAAACAGTTATATTTTTTCGTGATTCATGAAGCACATGTGGATTTTTCACCAAACTAATAACGCATATTTTGCCCATTGAGCCAAAAATGAGCTTCGTCACTGAAGATGATTTTGCTCTTAAAGTTGCGGTCACCGACTCCGAATTTCGGTAGTACATTTTTATAATTTGCATACGCTGTTCGTTCATGTACGTTACCATGATGAAAATGTTGAGTTTACTGAAAAAAAGAAATGTAACAGTGAAATAGTGCGATCACAAATTACATTCAAAGTTGTCAAGTACCTATTGGAAAACCCTTTATTTAAGTGATTTTTTTTTCACTTTTAAGCAATTTTCCTAAATTTTGGCGAGATATATATAAGATCTTTTTTAATATTTTTTAAATTTGGAGAGTTTGTTAAATTTCAGTAATTTTTATTAATATATCTGTTTTTTAATTTGTCAATTTTTCAATTTAACGATTTTAAATTTTTTTTGTTCCAATTATGGCATTTTTTAAGACTTTTTTTAATGCTGGTTCATAACAAGGCTGACGATGACCTGGTCGCACAGGTCATTTTAAAATTAACTATAAAATTTTACATCATTTTTACGCATTTTTATGTCACTGTAAATTAATTCAATACGTGCGCACCAACTTACACATATTGTGTGTATCCTTATTCCTTATCCAAGAACCAGATATATGGGAAACGTATGCGGGTTTATAAAAACATTTTCTGGACGAAAATTTTTGTGAGCAAATGCGGGAAATGTACCCCACTTTTCCCTAAACATATTATGCCATTCAGACGAACTCCCTGGCTTTAACAAAATTATTGTTCGATCATTGGCAAACATACGATAGGATTCACTTTGTAAAGCCCAGCATAGTGTTTACAACAACAAAAATTGTTGCGCCACTTTAAAAGAAACAAAATTTTAGAAATTAAAATTTTTAATTTTAATGTTTTTTAATTTTCGTTTTATACCAAAGCTTAAGACAATTTTGTTTCATACTTTAAAGCCCTACAACTGTAATAAAAATTATGAAAATTGTTGATTTGTTTCAGTAATTTGAAAGTCACAATCATAACTATCACCCTTCAGTTAGTTTACAATAAAGTACGTATGGGACACATATTTTCCTAAAAAAATTATCAAAATATGCGTTTTAAAATGCAAAATAAAAACATTAAATTAGGTTTTGGTCACTTCTAAAATGTTGAAAATTTTATGTAAATATTGACTAATTTTTATTCGTTTCAAAGATCTGGCATTTATCTATACGTAGGCGTTCGGCATTTTTCAACATAATAAAAATAATAAACAATTATTAGCTGCAAATTTATGAAATACATTACAATTACACAAAACTCAAAAAATTATTTGACAATTGTATAGAGTACCGTTTTTGAATAATTATCCAAAAGGTGGCAATACTGTGAAATAATTAACACGTACATATTTAAATTGAAATATTTTACAACATATTGATTATTTAAATTTAAATATCTTTGTTGATATTTATAAATAAAATTTGTCTGTCTGTTTTTGTAAATACAATATGCATCAAATGCATCGTTGAAATTTCCTTAATTGTACATTTTTATTATTGTTTGAATTGTATGTGTAATAAACATTAAATTATTGAAAATACAAAAAAAAAAAAAACAAATGAAATTGTGCCAAAAACAGACTGACTGACTTATTTATTTATTTAGTTTTAAAAATGTACGTTATAGACTGTATTTAATATAGAATATAGTATTTATATTTTATACCCAGAATACATGATCCTATGATGAATTTATCAAGATAAGAACAGGCAACTTGATGCCAAAAATTTATTGGTTTGGTGTAGCATCACCAATTCGTTTATTGCAACGCTTTGAAAGTTTCCGGAAAACCGAATAATTTGGGAAAAACTACTTAAAAGTTCTTAAATTTTAGGAAATTAAGTTTTTTGAAAATTATCTAACTTTTCTTTCCGTAAAAACCAAGTTCGGGCCATAACAAACATTTAAAAAAAAATTAGCCAAATCGGTCCATCCGTTCCCGAGTTATGCGCTTACCAACGAACATCATTTAATTTTTATTTATATAGATAGATAGAAGATATCTAATATTTGAGATATAATTGTGTATAATTCCATATATTGTCCAATATAAGAAATATTTTTTGTTATGGTGCAAACAAATTTAAGATAGTGTTATATACAGGGTGGCGCAAAAATAACCTTCCGATGTTTTTTGGCTGTAATTTAAAAAAAAATGAAAAACTTTGATTCTTCTTGTGGATTATTTTTATTTGGTCTTTTAATTTTTTTTACAACAAGTCGAGAATATTGTGTCATGTAAATGGCCGCCGCCACAGTTGATTGTCATTTGAGCCCTTTTTATGGCATTTTCCATCACTTTGGCCAAAACTTCCGGCGATAGGTCCTCACATTCTTGACGGATATTGTCTTTAAGAGCTGCAAGAGTCTGGGGCTTGTTGACATAAACCCGGGACTTCAAAAAGCCCCACAAAAAGAAGTCTGGAGCGGTCAAATCAGGCGATCTTGCTGGCCAGTGCAAATCGCCAAAACGGGAGATTAGGCGCCCGGGAAATGCATCCTTCAGCATATCGGTTGTGGCACGTGCAGTGTGTGGCCTTGCACCGTCCTGTTGGAACCACATGTTTTCCAATCCCAATTAATCAAGTTGCGGCAAAAAGAACTCGTTGATCATTGCTCTGTAGCGTTCACCATTCACAGTAACGGTTTGGCTCGCGACGTCTTCGAAGAAAAAAGGTCCGCTGACTCCTCCAGCGAAAACAGCACACCATACAGTTACTTTGAGCGGGTGTAATGGCTCTTCGTGGGTTACACGCGGATTTTCAGTGCCCCAGAAGCGTAAACTTTGCTTATTTACTTACGTACCCGCTAAGATGGAAATGGGCCTCATCACTCATGATTATTTTTGATGAAAAATCATCTTCATTATTGCTCAAATAAATAGTCACCAATATTCCGCGTTCTGGAGCAGTGTAGCGTAACATTGTTTATTAACGTGTATTTCGCATGTGTTTACTACACAAATGTCAAAACAGAAATTACATTAGAGGCCAATCGCAAAATTTATAGCATTTTCTGATAGGAGGATTACTTTTTCGCCACCTTGTATAACACATCTGCTAAAAAGTCCGTAGTATAACCAATAAAACAATAATTTTTTTTTGGCAAAATTCGACCTTATGCATCAACATAGTCTCTTTCAAGAGCCATACAATCACTCCAAGGCCTTTCTAACATTTTGATAACTTTTTTATAGAATCATTTTATTTGGCCTCAAAAAAGGCCGCTGTTTCGGCAACCACCTCTTCATTTGAACCAAATCTCTATCCAGCGAGCATTTTTTTGATGTCTGAAAACAGATAAAAGTCACTAGGAGCCAAATCTGGCGAATAAGGTGGGTGCGAAAGCAACTGAAAGTGTAATTCGTGGAATTTGGCCATCATTTGAAATCATCGACACGTTGTACTTTTTGGTGTACTGTGAGCAACCGCGATACCCATATCGAAAACAGCTTTCTCATGGACAATTGTTCATGCAAAATAAAGCCGATAAGTTTCTTTGATATCTTTAAGGTATCAGCTGTCTCCTGCAACTTCACTTCATTTCACGGTCTGCCAAAACGATTTTGTAAACTTTTTTGAAGGTTTCCGGTATAACCACCTCTTTTGGGCGACCAGAGCATTCGGCGCCACCAGAGCATTCAGAGACATCGGTGTTTGTACGACCACGCTTAAAGTCAGCAACCCACTTTTCTACCATTTGTCTTTAAGAAACAGAGTCCGAATAACACTTATCAAGTCACGCTTTGGCTTGAACGCCTTTTTTCCATTAAAAATCAATGAAATTGCTTTCAAAATCGCAAAAGTAGCGTCACTAAAACAGCTGTAACTCGTTCACTAATAAAAGAATTTCCATTTATTGAATTGATAGTTGAAGGTTGATAGTTACAAAAAATCATATGGGTTTTTCATTAGTGGTGCCACCTATGTGTCATCCTACGGATTTTTCAGCCGATGTGTTAGAATGCTTTCATATAAAGACCTTAGCTCAACTTATAAGGCAGGCTTTCTTATCCGAACTCTCAGATCGTAATGAAATTTAGATACATAAATATGTGATACAGTGACAAAAAGTAGGATGAACCAGTTTTTTACATACGAGGGCGGAACAATAAGTTCGTGACGTTTCGAACTTCCCTCGTAGTTATATGAAATGCAATACTGCTCCCATCAAGTACCACCTGTTAATAGACTACTGTCAAATTTTGAGCAAGTTCCGTCATTTACTTAGCGTTTAACAGCTGCTCAAAGCATACAACCTCGTGGATTTTTTTTAAATGGAAAAAAGTGAATTTCGAGTGCTCATTAAACATTATTTTTTGCAAAAAACAAACCATCAATTGTAAACCAAGTAAAAGCTTGATAAATACTATGGGGACTTTGCACCATAGATTTCAATGGTAAAAAAGTGGTTTACTGACTTTCGTTGTGGTCGCACAGGCACAAATTACGCTGAACGTTCTGGACGGCCAAATAAGGTCAATACACCCGAAAATCTCGAAAAAAAATCCACGATATGGTGTTGGACGATCGAAGTGTAAACGTGTGTGAGGTTGTTCATGCCATAAGCATTTCATATGGCAGTGTAGTTTCGATTTTAAACGATCATTTGGATTTAAGAAAGCTGTCTGCAAGATGGGTACCGCGTATGCTCTTAACTGACCATAATGCACGGGTGCACACATCTGTAGTCTCAATGGCGAAATTCCATGAATTGGGCTACGAATTGGTACCTCATCCGCCATATTCTGCGAATTTAGCTCCAATGATGAAATTATTGATCAATGCCCATTTTATGGACATCCAAACATCCTATTTTTTTTTAAGGGATACAAAAATCGGAGAAACGTTGGACTAAGTGTATTGAGCTAAAAGGAGATTATGTTGAAAAATATTTTTTTTTGCAAAAAAACTGTGTTTCATTAAAAAAGTCATGGACTTATTGATCCACCCTCGTATTTAAGAATAAATATTACCGGTAAAAAATTAAACCCTGAACTAAAACAAATATCGAAATACTCTGAAAAAGCCGACAGTTATAATTAAATAAGAATTATTATATTTAATTTTTAACCCTTTTTTCCAATACACTTTTCTGATTAGTTGGTTCAAGTGGAAGCTGCTATCTAGGAAAAGAGACTACGTTTTGAAAAAGAACATCAGCCGAGCCCCCACCCGAGTCTGTTTCCGTCTCTGCCTATCAGCCAGTGACCAGTCAGCACGGCAATCAAACATCACTTCTACTCCTATTGAAGTATCACTCCTACTCCTACTTCAGAGGGATTTTGTACTTCCCATATCGTAGTCGGACCAGGTGAGCCTTGCGGCCCAGTTCACGCCATTTGATCTTGCATTTCGGAGGATCACACCCTTAATGGTTTCCAGCTGTGTAGCGTCTGACATTGCATTGTAGACATACAAATATTATCTATGGCTTGGATTCAGATCTGCAAACTATTTGAAATAATAAAAATATAGCTTTAAATAGCACTTGGAGAAAAGTCGGCTAAAACACAAACCAACAAGAATAATGACAATATTTGAAGCGCTTCTTGCTTAAACTTCATGACGTACAACAAGCATGTGTATGGTGACAAAACTCAAAATATCGCAAAATGTTTGTGTTCGAGTGTGGAAAAGAATCGAGCTCAGTCGAAAAATCAGAACAAATAACTAAGATATCGAAACATCTCTAAAACGATGTTAATTAATACAGGGAGAGTTTGAAAAAAAAGCTCTACGCAAAATTATAAAGAATTCCAAAACTTTTGTTAATCTTACCTTTGTTAATGGATCAATAACATGAAAACCCTTACGATTTATTGACACATACAATATTTCCGGCAAATTATCATCATTAGATTGTTTAACTGCAAAAAATGTTGAACCAAACATTTCCTGTTCGGACAAATACAAGAGGAACTTTTGTTTTGCCACACTCTCATCCATACCTTGCAATAGAAAATCTTTAACATTATTCAAAATTTCTAATTTCCATTCTTGAGATTTCATTATTGGTAAAATATCAGCTGGTACAAAAAGCTTCAATACTTCATGAGGTTTTTGTAGTGCTATAAAGTTTTCACCATATTCGATTAAATAAATTAATGCAGATAATTTCACACACAAATCTTTTGGGATTTTATAATAACCCGCTAAATATTTTGGTTGTTCTTGGGGATAATGGAAAATAACATCAGAATTACGATCTTTGCCGGGAGAAACATTAAGCCAAAGTTTTTTCATAAAATATAATTTATAGGGGCATATATGCTGGGCATCTAAAGATCTTGAAGGCATATTTTGCTTAATCCATTGCATTAATTCGGTAATAAAGTCGAATATAAAATCAGTTTCAGGTATGGAAAAAGCTTTATCACCAATTTTGACAAATAAACTAAAACCTTCTAAATATTTTAGTTTTAAACGTGAGCCAATAGTTTGGGCTAACTCCAGACCTCGAGTAAACGATTCTATTTCAAAAGCTTCTACAGTACCATCAGGAAAATAGATCTATATGAAAAAAAGGATAAATTTTAATTTATTTTCTATGTCTTGTTGATTTTGTTTACCTTATGATATATATGCATGTATCTATGTTGTATTCCCTCCACTTCTATAATGTAAGGAGGATGTTTTCTGTGACCATTAGCCAAGGTGCGTTTTACTCTTTTCAATGATTCCTTTGCCAAAATGTGTGTTCTTGTTTTAAGAAATTCTAATAGTTCTTTCATTACAACTCCAGAGGGATATGTTACACCTGTCGTCAAATATACTAAATCCCATCCACGTTCTTCACTATAACTTCCAGTATTATCCGTCAGTTGCTTCATTAGCTGGCAATATAATTCATCTCGTAAATTTTTATGTTCCAAAGCAGGTTTAAAGATCAAATCGGTATTCGTTTGTTGTTTGCCACTAGGTATGTCGCCCATGTACTGAAAGAAGAGTAGTTAAATAAGTTATAAGATGTACTAAATTTGTATTTATTACCTTCAGTATATTTTGGAACATTACAACAGCCAGTTCAAATGTTTCATGATCATGTTGCAAATGTTTAAGTAAAGGAGCTTTTAGTAAATTACGAGAATGGCGCCAGAGTTCATCACCATCCGAACGTACACTATGTAAGCCACTTGAAGATCCTCTACGAGCACTGGAAAATTGGGTTCAATAAAATTGTTTAATTGATATAACATATACAGGTTGGTTGAAAAGTTCCTGCACTTGAAATGAAACAATACTGTTTTTGTTACGAAATATATTGTTTTATTCAATATAATCTCCTAGAAGCTCAATACACTTGTTCCAATGATTTTCCAATAATTTTATCCCATCCTTATAATGGTTTTCCGGAAGCTCTGCAAAATAACTGTCTACCGCTGCTATGGCCTCTTCATTCGACGAAAAATGCTTTCCACGAAGGAATTGTTTGAGATTTCTGAAGAGATAGTAGTCACTGGGAGCCAAATCTGGTGAATACGGTGGATGTTCAAGCAATTCGTACTTTAATTCTTTGAATTTAGCCATCGTCAAAACACTTTTGTGAGCATTGTCTTGATAAAAAATTATTTTTTTCTTCTTTAAACCAGGTCTTTTCTCACGAATTTTTTCATCCAGCTGATCCAGAAGGCTCCAATAATATTCAGAGTTGATTGTTTTACCTTTCTGAAGATAATCAATCAACAAAATTCCTTTTGCATCCCAAAAAACTGATGCCATAACCTTCTTTGCTGATCGTTGTGACTTCACCTGCTTTGGAGCTGAACAAACAGCTTCAGTCCACTGTAAACGTTCTTGTTTCAATTTAGGATCATGGTGGTAGATCCCTGTCTCATCCATAGTTATAAAACGACGCAAGAAGTCGGTTTATTCGGCTTAAAATACTCCAAATTACGCTGAGAAATTTGTTTTCGATCCAGTTTTTGTTGAATTGTTAATGTGTGCGGCACTAACTTTCCAAACAGTTTTTTCATACGTAATTCTTCATATAAAATATGGAGTACTTGTACGTCTGAGATGCCTATGGCATTAGCAATTTCATGCTTAGTCAAACTTGGATCTTCACTAACAATATTATGTACCTGCTCAATGATTTCTGCTGTGGTTGCAGTTTTTGGTCATCCTTCGCGTGGATTGTCTTCAAGGCTGGTACGACCGCGTTTAAATTCACCAGCCCAAAATTCAACGGTGCGTTTTGAAGGTGAGGACTCCTTATACACTTCTAACAATTGTTCATAAATTTCCTTTGCTTTTAAACCCTCAAAACAAAGAATCTAATGACTGCACGATATTCAATTTTTTCCATATTAAAAAAATCAATGACACATCAACTTCAAATGGCTTGTAAACAAAGAAAGAATTGACAGAATGACTTGCAACTTTGCATGTGTTCTCAGGACAGTTATACCAACTTGAGAAAAAAAAAATTTTGAGCTAGCAGTGCCATCTCTTGGTGAGCGCAAGAACTTTTCAACCAACCTGTAATTTTTGTTGTCCAATCGGAAACAGAGTTGTAAGAATCGAAATCATTTTCTATCCTAACACAATTTGGATCCAACCAAATCGTTCGGTTGCAGAAGTCAAAAATTCATTTGGGACAACAAAAGTTTTTTTTTTTGGGTGCTTCTAAGTACTCACCTCAGGTTCGATCTAAAATGTTCTTCAGCAAATTTTTTAAGATTTTGCATTTTTTGTCTTTGTATTGTATTATATTTAGACCTCATGGGTTTCTGTGGCATAACATCATTAAGATCTTTGTAGATTTTTAAAATTTTCTCTGATGGTTTCGATAGACAAGCTAAAACCGCAACAGATCGTATAGGAAATTCACCATGCTCATTATTACACATGCCCTTGCACCATTCTTGATCGGTATTCTCAATAATTTGTACACCAGTTATACCATCACCCAATTGTATAAGATCACCTTTTAACAAAAATAAACACTCTTTAGATTCTAGCAGCTGTTGATCTGGCTTAAAATCTTCTATGGCTATAACATATTTTGATCTCATTTTTAAATTTTTAACCATAAAATTAATTAAATCCTCTACATCTTTGGCTTCGTAGCACTTGAATGTGAAATTTTCCATTTGCACCGTATCAATATGTAATATATCTATGTTAGAATTTAAATCAATTTCAGAATATATTTTCGATATTTCGGTATAAGTTATTTCGGCCAATACTTGTTCCATTTCATCGATAAAGTATACAGCATTTGAATTTATTGCTATAACAATTTGATCGGATAATAATTTTGGACCTTCTGTACGTACAGCTTCAAAAAATCTTGAAAACATCATTGGCCATGTTAGATGAGCATATAGACAAATATCTTCTTTGGCGGTGTGTTTTGGTGTATGTTGTTTGACATAGTCATTTTTGTTGTATGTTTCACGTATAAGAGATTGCCAAGATTTGATGGCTTTATCGCCAGAGATTAAGAGATCTTTGGGTACATAGTCGGGTATACATTTTCGAAGAATCTGAAATAAACGCAAGTAAAAATTTAAAATTCGTTGATAAATTAGTATATCAATTGGGTAGTAAACATAATTAAAAGTGGTACTTTTTTGACCTTAAAAGTTCCAAAAGGGGTTTTCAAACTTTTTAATTTAAAAAAATTACCCAAATTTTGAAAAACATAGAGAAGATAAATTATTAAAGCATATGATGAGGTACATATGAGACGCTGTAGCACCGAGGACTATGTAACAATAGGATGATGATGAGTTAAAAACCAAAAACCACCAAGCCTCAAAGTCACCCGCCAAGTTCTGAAATTCGAGTGGAGAAGCTGCAAATACTTAAGCTGAGAAACTTCCCTGTAGGAAGCCTGGGGTCAAGTGTCTACAAGTCACCACTTTTGTCGACAATTTTGGGTGACTTTTTGGTGACATGTCCACAAAGCGTCTATACTTTTTACATTCCTTTTTTGCAGCTGCAAAGCTCTGCTTGTTCTTGATTTTTTTAGTCTTGATTTTTTTATTGTTTTATTTTGTTGAGAATACAGATGGGTTGAAAAGTTCCTGCGCTCACCAAGAGATGGCACTGCCAGCTCCAAACTTTTTTTTCTCAAGTTGGTATAACTGTCCTGAGAACACATGCAAAGTTGCAAGTCATTCTGTCAATTCTTTCTTTGTTTACAAGCCATTTGAAGTTGACATTGATTTTTTTTAATATGGAAAAAATTTAATATCGTGCAGTCATTAGATTCTTTGTTTTGAAGGGTTTAAAAGCAAAGAAAATTTATGAACAATTTTTAGAAGTGTATAAGGAATCCTCACCTTCAAAACGCACAGTTGAATTTTAGGCTGGTGAATTAAAACGTGGTCGTACCAGCCTTGAAGACGATCCACGCGAAGGACGACCAAAAACTGCAACCACAGCAGAAATCATTTAGCAGGTACATAATATGGTTAGTGAAGATCCAAGTTTGTCTAAGCGTGAAATTGCTAATGCTATAGGCATCTCAAACGAATGAGTACTCCATATTTCTTATGAAGAATTACGTATGAAAAAACTGTTTGGAAAGTTAGTGCCGCACACATTAACAATTCAACAAAAACTGGATCGAAAACAAATTTCTCAGCGTAATTTGGGGCGTTTTAAGCCGAAAAAAACCGACTTCTTGCGTCGTTTTATAACTATAGATGAGGCTTGGATCTACCACCATGATCCTACATTGAAACAAGAACGTTTACAGTGGAATGAAGCTGGTTGTTCAGCTCCAAAGCAGGTGAAGTCACAACGATCAGCAAAGAAGGTTATGGCATCAATTTTTTGGGATGCAAAAGGAATTTTGTTGATTGATTATCTTCAGAAAGGTAAAACAATTAGCTCTGAATATTATTGCAGCCTTTTGGATCAGCTGGATGAAAAAATTCGTGAGAAAAACCCTGCTTTAAAGAAGAAAAAAATCATTTTTCATCAAGTAAATGCACCTGCTCACAAAAGTGTTTTGACGATGGCTAAATTTAAAGAATTAAAGTACGAATTGCTTGAACATCCACCGTATTCACCAGATTTGGCTCCCAGTGACTACTATCTCTTCAGAAATCTCAAACAATTCCTTCGTGGAAAGCATTTTTCGTCGAATGAAGAGGCCATAGCAGCCGTTGACGGTTATTTTGCAGAGCTTCCGGAAAACCATTATATGGATGGGATAAAATTATTGGAAGATCATTGGAACAAGTGTATTGAGCTTCTAGGAGATTATATTGAATAAAAAAATATATAACAGTATTCTTTCATTTCGAGCGCAGGAACTTTTCAACCAACCTGTATTTACCATTTGGCCAAACATACAATACATTTTCGTTCGACCAAATTTGGATTTTATTTGATTTTCTTGCGTATAAAACGACGCAAGAAGTCGGTTTTATTCGGCTTAAAATGCTCCAAATTACGCTGAGAAATTTGTTTTCGATCCAGTTTTTGTTGAATTGTTAATGTGTGCGGCACTAACTTTCCAAACAGTTTTTTATACGTAATTCTTCATGTAAAATATGGAGTACTCGTTCGTATGAGATGCCTATGGCATTAGCAATTTCACGCTTACTCAAACGTGGATGTTCACTAACCATATTATGTACCTGCTCAATGATTTCTGCTGTGGTTGCAGTTTTTGGTCGTCCTTCGCGTGGATCGTCTTCAAGGCTGGTACGACCACGATTAAATTCACCAGCCCAAAAGTTCAACGGTGCGTTTTGAAGGTGAGGACTCCTTATACATTTCTAACAATTGTTCATAAATTTCCTTTGCTTTTAAACCCTTCAAAACAAAGAATCTAATGACTGCACGATATTAAATTTTTTCCATATTAAAAAAAAATCAATGACACGTCAACTTGAAATGGCTTGTAAACAAAGAAAGAATTGACAGAATAACTTAAAACTTTGCATGTGTTCTCAGGACAGTTATACCAACTTGAGGAAAAAAAAGTTTGGAGCTAGCAGTGCTATCTCTTGGTGAGCGCAGGAACTTTTCAACCAACCTGTAGAATACAATTAATTTTCGTTGGACTTTTCGAAATAGCTTGAAATTTCCATTTGAATTTTATATTTATATCCTGCACCATAACAAGAATAAGGTTTAACAAGTTTGTGCTGATGATTATGACTTAAAAAATATAACTGTGCCCACTAAGGGTGTCCAAGGTTAAATGACAATTTTTTAAGGGCGAATTTGAAGAGTGTCAGAGTCCAATTTGTTTGCTTTCTATATAAACCTAATATATACGATGTTTGATGGCAATCGGATAAAGGAAAGTCGAGGCGGAAATCGATTGAAAGTTTCAAGAGTGTTTATATGGGAAAAATATGAGTTAGGTCCATATTTTAATTTTTATAACCACTTGTGTTATGAATCGATTTCAGTATAAAATTAGCTTTTCAAAAAGCTACAAAACTTTAAACTAGGTTAAGAACTCGCCAAGAAATAGCAGATGCCTCAGACCAATTTTGTGTCAAAAAACACTAGGCCATGAAATTTAATGGCACTTTTTTACACTTTCTGAAATTGATTAAAACCATAATTGTTTTTTACTCTCTATACTTATAAACAATCAGTTATGAAATATTGTTATGTTACCTGTATATAATAAGGTAAAAATTCATACATTTTTTAGCATAATTTTTAACAAATGTTCTTTAGCAAATTTTGAGGTAAATCCCTTCATGGACCTGTCGGTGTCGAGCTATTATTTTTTGTGGATTTCGAGAATGGTGTGATTTTTATAAAAAATTAAGGAAATTTACTTTACAAAAAATATTCGGTTGTCACAATGAATCTGTTGTCTTTGTGTACTGCTATTATTATTATTATTGTGCTCTGCTATTATTTGCTTACCTCATCTTTCATTTCACTACCATATTCTGCATAATATTGTAAAGCACATATCATGGCCACATCCTTTTCCGTACGACAACGATATTCACCATAATTGAGACCTCGGCAAATCTTAAAAAAAAATATATATATTTTCAAAAATATCAGCCCCATATCTTCATACCCAAATCTTAAACACATACCTGTTTATATATCAAATGTGTTGCCAATTGATCTTGACTGGGATCATACCAAGTACTAAACATTTCTTTACGTAAATACAACTTCCACGGTACTTTACGTTCATTATGACCCTGTTCTTTAGCATATTGTTCACAATTTGATATGGCATCCATAAGATGTTCACTATCATTACCCAATGACATGATTTTATCATAAAGTGATATGACCAAAGAAAAGCCAAAGAAATCATTTAAACCTATATTGTCGGCCAATTGTTGAACGGCTTCTTTGGCTGTAGAAGCGGAATCAATTTGTAATTTTTTCATACCACCATCCATAAGAAATATTTCTAATGTTATGGATGATTTATTACGTGTCGATTGTAATTCCAACCACGAGGGTGGTTGAGTACGGGAACCATTCTTAAGGGTTCTATTTAAACGATTTTCACAATAGGGTGCATATAATTCTGGACCATGTTGTATAAAACATCTTAAATGTTGTTCAAAACGTTGACTTGGTGGAAAGCAGCCTATACACAAAGACAATAGAATCCAACCTTTGGCAAATGAGGTACGATAGGGATTATTAGTCAATTGCTTGCAAATTTGGGCTAATATTTCATCTCTGAAAAGGAAAAATTTATGAAAAAAAAAAAATTATAACAAGAGAATTATTTAACCTTTACTCACCTTAAGTTGGGTTTTAATATACCATGTCCTATTATAAAATGTAATTTATCTAAATTACTCATTCTGTTATTTAATACTTTTTGATAATATTCCATTTCATCTGAATTATCTAAAGCTTTTCTTAAGATATCCGGTAATTTGGTTTTTCTTTTCAAAGTTTTACGTATTAATTTTCTTTGTTGATCTACTTCACCCATAGCTGCTAGTGCCTCTTGAAACTCTTTACTTTGCACTGTAGATCGAGAGAGAGTTTGTGTTAATCTTTGCATAACACCATATTTTACACTGTCACGGCTGTGTTGTTCGTATTTAGCTTCAGCTATATCACCCATAAAACGAAGTATCATTATCCATACGGACTAAAAATAAAATAAAACAAATATGAAAATTATAATTGGTCATGACCGATCATTTAGAACCCCACTCCAAACAATTCCCGGGGTACTATATTTGTATACCCTCATTCGTTTTGGGTAAGAGGCATGGAACTTCCCTTGAATATACGGAGGTTTTCACCTGTAAAATATTTAATATTTTTGTAAATTTTATATTTTTATTTATTTTTTTTGTCGAGGGTCAACATAACAGGTCAATTGAAAAGTCCCCGGCCTAGTATAGTAAAACACATTTTTTTTTGGCTAAATTCGTTTAGTTTTATTCAATATAGTTCCCTTCAAGGCTGATACACTGATTATAGCGACCCTCCAACTTTTCGATACCATTTTTGTAGTACGATTTGTCCTTTGCTTTAAAATAGGCCTCAGCATTCTTTTGAGATCAGAAAACTGGAAATAGTCGATCTGAAGAATACGGTGGATGCGGAAGCAATTCGAAGCCCATTTCATGGATTCGAAGCCCACTTCGGGTTTATTACACTTTAACATTTCCAAACACTGCACCGAATCATCAACTCGTCGTTGGTTTTGGTCAAAGGTGAGCTCGCGTGGCACCCACTTTGCACAGAGCTTTCTCATACCCAAATATTCGTGAATGATATGATGTACACGTTCAGTTGATATCTTTAGAGTACCTGTTATTTCATCTAATTTCAATTTAGTTTTTATATTACTGGCATTAAAGAAATAGGACGATATGATGTGGTTTCAGTTGCAGATTTGCCAGGTTTTTGAATCATTATGACTTCTACGGTTGTTCAGTATATTAGAAAATATTTGCGGTTCTGAATAGATGTATTTATGAGGTTGCTAAATTTTGCTATGGCATTTATTGGAAGTTCTTTTAATTTCTCGGATGTAATTAAGTCAAATCCAGAAGATTTTTATGTTTTAAGGGATTTAATTAATATTTAAACTTCAGTTGGGGTTGTGAAAACAATACCTGGCCGAAATGCTGGAAAAAGTATGCCAAAATTGGAGCTAACAGATGGACCATCTACGGCGTAGCCGTTGGCAATATTTACATGAAATAATCTTTAAAAATTAAATGACAGGCATTCATGTATCGCCCTAAATAAATATTTCATCCACTTTTGCAAATTTTGTGTGTTTTTTTTCAATTTTCAAAATCTCAACTAATAAAAAATCACATTTTATTACATGCTCCGATAGCTCAGTGGGTAGAGATCTTGGCTGGCAACCAGAGGCCCCAAGTTCGATTCACTTTATGACCAAATTATATTTAATAACGTTTGAATTATTTGTTATATATTTTTTTTAATTTTTTTATGAAAATCTATATTTACTTTACTTTTCTCATTCTCGTAAGCATATAAGTAACCACTTACTTTATCACCTCCAAAGTAATGGGTGCATGAATTATCTTAAGGCTCGTCGCCTGTAAAATTTATCAATGATACATTGGCTCCTGTGCCTATACCTTACTTTACACATTCTTTGATAATGTATGGTTTTGCTGGGTAAAATAACTTAACTTAAATTATTGCTGTCGAACCACAATTTGCGCTCCCCGTGGAATATGTGTAAATCGAATGGCCTGTTTCCTATGTTGGAGACGATGAATTTTGAACGATCTTTTGGAAATCAAGGAAATATGTTGAACTCAAAAAGCATCATTTAAAGCTTATCGTCCAAAATTTACGGCCCTGGCGTTCAAATTCGATTCAGTTTCAAAGGGTGGGGGGCAATTTGAGGTTTGACTAAATATGATAACATACCTGTGCCGCAATTTCATCCATTGGCAAATCATGATCTAATAAAGGTTTCTTCAATGGTCTCTTGCTAAATTGGCCAGTTACACCGGAATTGAAATAAGTAGCAGCAAATTTCGCAAAACTATATTCGGAAGCATCAATATTTGGTATCTTAGATTTGGGTAAACGTATGGTGCCACCAGTTGAAATTGATTTCTTTAAAGGCTAATAAAAAGAGGTGGAAATGTTATTCATTATACATTATATCTTTGTCTTAAATATACAATTAAGCATATCTCCTTTTTAATCATTCAAAATATTCGCGATGTTATAGTAACAGTTATAGTAAATTTTTATTTTTGAATAACATGTAAAAAAATACTACAAATTAACATTATTGAAGATATCAGATTCTAATTTGGGACAATAATAGTGATGGCACATTTTTTTTTTTTTTTTGTTTTAATTTGAAATGTATACCAAAGATAAACAACTACGTCAGGGAATATTTAGGCATAAAAACTCAATTCCGTTAAATTGGTAGATAGCTCATATTGTATATAAATCAACGATATATACTACCCGTAGTATTATAACCACAACCAAACTCTTATACACTCTTGTATTAGTACTCTTATATGAAAGCAAGTAATGCATATAATTTAATACATTTCAATTTTACTTGACAGCTAATAATCTCCTATTATTAAAATTGCCGCCTGTCATAAATATAAAATACTTTATTTCTTAGCGTTTCTTTTGTTTTTTTGATAATTTTGCGGTAGTTTAATAATACTTATAAATAATGAACTGTTTTTACCATAAGTTTTAAAAGTGTATGGAATTTTTAAATGAAAATTATATTTCCGATAAAAAAAAAAAGTTAACATAAAGTTTTATAAAGTTTAATTGGAAATAATCCCTATACTACTATTAATTATAAAGCTAATAAAATTTTATTAAGATCAAATATATCTATATACGAATAATTAAATTATTACAAAGCAAAAAAAAATCTTAAGAATAGCTTCAGAAAAAGTAGTAAAAATTATTGTTATTTAAACTTTGGAAACAATAAAATAAATGAAAACCAATGAATAACTACAATTTTCTTGCTGGGTATTTTGACATAAAACAATGGTATCGCCTGGTGTATAATTGTATTCAGTTGTATCAGTTTTGATCTAATTATGATTTCATACAATTAAATAAAATACAAAATCTTTGGTATCAACTGTACATAATTTACATTCATGAACTATTTAGCAAAATATTAAGTAATTTAACTAAAGTTTAAAAATGTTCGTAATGATTTGGCTCTAAAGAGATTTAAAAGTTAAATCGAATACTTTAAAACAAATACAAAAAGTCTACTTAAATTAAGTAATTTTTTTTTTCTTAAAGTAAGTAAATTTCGTTTTAAATTTTTTGGAATTTTACTAAAAGTTTGAATATTTTAATACCCTTCACCATATATGGTGAGGGTGTATATCAGTTTGTCATTCCGTTTGTAATATGTAATATTCCGTTTGTTAAGTCGATTTAGCGATGTCCGTCTGTCTGTCGGTCTGTCTGTCTGTTGAAATGGCGATCACGACGCGAAGACGCAAGCGGGGGTGCCTATTTTTACCCAGATTATTGAACATCCTCCCGAGCAGTTTGGTATTTAAAATGAGTAAAATCGGTCAAGCAGTTCAAAAGTTATGAGTGCAAATGTGAAGGTACCTCTAAATTTTGCATACAAACTTGTACAATTTTTCTGTGTCTATTTTTGTTTTCTGTTAAGTAAGTCAAAATGTTATTAAGTCTTCTTCGTGTTCGATTACATTCACTGTCTTACATACTATGAGAATAATAACATTCTTAGAGCTATGTGTGTGTTACTCTAATAACTAAGTTAACGTTACAAGCAACAATGTTAAAGTCGCTAACAGAGCAGACCTATGTAAATAACATTACTAAAACTAAATAAATAACATTACTAAAACATATTCATATTACAGTTCATGCAAAATTTAGTATATACGTATGTATATCATCTTCAGCCCTTATAATTGCCGGAGGCTGGGCTCATATAGAATGAGGTGAGCTCCAGAGGAGCTGGATCGTCGTTAATACGTCCATTAAGTATACCGACAGGAGAAAGATATGTAGATCCAGCCCAGATGGTGTTTTTCTCGCTTTCGTATATTTGGCTGACAAGCATATTATCGTGTAGCGCAAGTTTCTCAACAAATCTGGCTTGCAACGACATGGAGTACCTACAGAAGGGTAGAACATCGGAATTTTCATAGACGTAACTATTTGAAAATAGTTTTATGAAATTTTCATAATTTCTTCCAATGCATTTTCTTAGGATTTTCAGTTCAAATATCTCCAATTCTTTAGCTACTATATGAGATATAGTAAGCCAGATTGGGTTTTTCTGTTAAGCTTTGTTGGTTTTTCGTTTCATTCCATAAAATGTATTTTTTGTTTTTGTAACCAAAGACATTTATATCTAAAGAAAGAGCAAAATACATAATTGCTTTAGTACCCCTACTTTTGAATAGGTGGCGCTGAATTAACTAAAACAATACCCTGCCCCATGGCTAGATCCAAAGAAATTTATATATAAAGAAAGAGCAAAATTCATAATTGCTTTAGTGCCGCTACTTTTGAATAGGTGGCGCAGAATCACATTAAAACTATCAGATGTTCAGATGTTGCTAGTAGACTTATTACATAATTTTAAAGTCAATTTTTCAAATGTTTGACGTAATAAAAGCATTTGTTTTACATTTTTATGTCAAAAAAGAAATTTTCATAAAGGAAAATAGTATTTTTTTTATTCCATTTGTATTTTGGAGAATTGAGGGATTGCCAAATGTATGCATATGTTAATTTTTTCTTTTATAAAAAATACACATGAATAAAGTGCAATATTGTGCTCTTAAACATCTAAATGAATATTGATTTAAAAAATTAAGGTATAATATGCACATAAAACATATATTTTTCATAGTTTTTGGCAAATATTAATTTATGTTACGAAGCAAATAGAAAATCAATAATACTCTACTGCATATTGTAGCACAATATGGCTAATGGAGACTAGCTCTGCAGCAAAATATGCGTAATGGAAATTGCACCTTCTGATGGGCCATCTATTGACAAATAGTTACAACTCATGTTCTTTCTTCAATAAATTAATTTCTTTGCTGTATTCTCTCCATTAGACAAACACACTTTAATTTTTTAAAGAAAGATCATTCGTTGCAACTATTTATCAATACGTGGCGCATCATAAAGTGCATTCTCTCCATTAGGCATATTCAGCTGCAGAGCTAGTTCCAATTAGCCGGAACAAAATTGAGTATTTGACAAAAAATATGCTTTAAAATGTGTTTTTTGTGCATTCCATGTTTAAAAAAAGTAGTGAAAATGTAAAGGTGCCTCTAAATTGCCCACACAAATTTAGTACAATTTCATAGTAGCGACTGATACATAACATATTTTCACCAGTCGCTTAGCGGTAAATATTTTGTATTCACCTCAAACATTTTTTAACCACTAAAATTTTTTTCACCACAAAAAATTTTTCCACCTTGAAAATTTTTTTTCACCTCTAAATTTTTTTTCCAACAAAAAAGTTCTTTCCACATCTAAAAAAGTTTTTCACTTCAAAAAATTTTGTCTCCTGCATAATTTCACTTCAAAAGTTTTTTTATATTATTTGTATCAAAAACAGAAGAGAACATCTTTTTAGGATATTGGTGGAGGGTATTCAAAGATTCGGCACAGCCGAATTTAGCCCTTTTTTACTTGTTTTACTTAAATTTAAATAATTAAATAAATAAATAAATAAATAAATAAATAAATAAATAAATAAATAAATAAATAAATAAATAAATAAATGAATAAATAAATAAATAAATAAATAAATAAATAAATAAATAAATAAATAAACAAAAACTGGTGTACTTACTTTTTATTTAAATGAAATGTTTTTTTTATTTATTTTTAAATGTTGTTAAATAACTGGCACCTCAGTAAAAACTAATGATTAATTAAGTTAAAAATAAATGTTCGAATTTCGTAAAAAATAACTGATTTATTAATTTATTTGAAATTGTTTCCATTTTTGTATTCGTCTGTGTGCTTATAAAATTCTTTCAATTGAAATAATTTCGTTCAATTGAAATAATTTTGTATATAAACATAAATTTGAATGAAAAACAAATTGGAATTTTTTGAATATTTTTTGTCATACTTAAATTTGTAATAACTGTTAAAGAAACAAATAAACCACAAATTTCCGTTTTGTGGGTAAATTTTTATTAATTTTCAAACAATTGAAGAAAATGAATGAAACTGAAAAC